>QANY01008402.1:474651-506936 GCA_003255025.1 Datisca glomerata
GAGACCATAGACCTATAATCTAAATTATTAATTAAACTCTTTAATTAAATAATATTATTTATTAATTCTATTATTATTCCACTATAAATATGAGATTGCACTCTTAGAGAATATAGAATGTATTTATAGAGTATTCTCATGTAGTCCACTGATATAATCATTTCGCGTAGTTCTGTCATCCAATTATTGATTTGTAAATTAGAACTGGTCAAAATACAGTTTTAACCTTCTAATTACCTATTGATCCTTAAATATCATCAATCCACTAGTGAATGGCTAATTTATAATCTTATTATAAATTTGAGCTCAATAACAATTCAGTTTCAGAATTATCACTTAAGAGAACCGATATATGATCTGTTAAGAAAACTTGGATTCCAAATCTTGTAAGATCATGTTCCTAGCCATCCATATAACTGAATCTCTAAAACAAAAGTCACTAGCCTGTTTTACAAATAAACATTAACGAGTGAATCAAAAGATCTAGTAGACATGTATATGAGTTCATGACTACTCAAGAATCAAACTGATCTACATATGATCCTCGAATTGATGTTTATTAAATCTTTATGATAAACGACACATTGATAAATATATTAATTCACATCAGACTAGTCATATATAATCTCTTTATATAAAGTATATTCACTAAGATATCTATCCACATCAATGATCCAGATCTAGATCATATGCATTCATAATGCTTAGTGAACCGTACTAGCAACCATTCATTAAATATTCCATACTTTAATATGTTGCTAACAATTTTATTATATAAATTATTCAACAATAATTTAAAAGAACAATTATAAGAAAAATGTAATCCTCATTAAATTTCATATCAAAATTTCAATATATATACTTTGAGGGCATAACCCCTAACAATCTCCAACTTGCCCTAAAGCAAATGTGACATTTCTCTCAATCTTATGTTACACGCGTGACACTCAAATGACTTCGCAGGAAGTGTCTTTATAAAAAGATCAGTCAGGTTCCGTTCTAACACTATCTTCATAATAATCGCATCTCCTCGATGCACGATCTCTCTTACAAAATGATATTTCATCTCTATGTGCTTGCCTCTCTTGTGACTCTTCAGTTCCATAGAATTCGCTACCGCCCCACTGTTGTCATAGTACATGATCAGTGGTTTATCCATATTTGGAACTACTTCCAGATCAATATAGAACTTTTTAAGCCATACCGCTTCTTTCGCAACTTTACAAGCCGCTATATATTCAGCATCCATAGTGAAATCTGTAAAACTGGATTGTTTAATACTTCTCTAGACTACAGCTCATCCACCTAAGGTGAATACTGATCCAGATGTTGACTTTCGACTGTCTCAATCTGATTGAAAATCAGAATCAGTATATCCAGTGGGGTTCAGGTCTTCATCTGAATAAACAAACATATAGTTTCTCGTTCTCTTAAGATACTCGAGAATGTGTTTTACTGCGATCCAATGTTCTAAACCTGGATTTGATTGATAATGACTGAAAATTCTCACTGCATAGCAGATGTCTGGTCTTGTACATAATATGGCATATATAAGACTACCAACAACTGAAGCATAAGGAACATTTTTCATATCTTCTTCCTCCTTAGATGTCTTAGGACATTGCTCATTGGAGAGGACAATTCCATGCCTGGTCGGTAGTTAACATTTCTTGGAATTCTCTATAGAGAATCTCTCCAGCACCTTATCGATATAAGGTGCCTGAGAAAGTACCGATAGCTTGTTCTATCTATCCATTGGGATTTGGATGCCCAAAACATAGCTTGTTTCTCCCAAATCTTTCATTTGAAATTTTTCAGCTAACCATTTCTTTACCTTTGACAAAGTTTCTACATCATTCCTAATGAGTAGAATATCGTTAGCATAAGGAACTAAGAAAATCACTAACTTATCTTTGATGTATTTATAAACACAGGCTTCGTCAACATTTTGCTCAAATCTATAAGAATTTATAATCTCATCAAAGGTAAGATTTTAAGATCTAGATGCTTGCTTTAATCCATAAATGGATTTAAGCAACTTGCATACTTTCTAATCTTGCCCATTTTGTACGAACCCTTCTAGTTGCATCATATAGATGCTTAAAGTCATTCACTAAAGCTGTCTTGACGTCCATTTGACATATCTCATAGTCAAAACTAGCGACTATGGACAAAAAATGCGAATGGATTTTAGCATGGCCACAAGGGAGAATGTCTCTTCATAATCGACTATATCCCTTTGTATATAGCCCTTGACTACTAACCGTACCTTGAAAGTCTCTACTTTTCTATATGCACATATTTTCTTCTTGAAGATCCATTGACATCCAATGGGCCTGACATCTTTAGGTTTATCTACAGGTTCCCAAACAGAATTGGACTACATAGATTCTATTTCTTGGTTCATGGCTTCTTGCCATTTCTCATTTTTAGGATCGTCCATTGCTTATTTATAATATAATGCATCATCTTTATCAACCCCCCCACTACGATGTTGCACCGAAGTTTCCTTTGCAGGAACTATAGTTTCTCTGGTTTGTCGTTTATCAGTAAAAATTGAAGGTGGTCTGATCTCATCAGACGATAATTCCTCGAGAACTACTTTGCTTCGAGGTTTCTAGTTTTCCAACCAGTCGTGTTCAAGGAAGGTGACATTTGTCGATACAAACACTTTTTGATCCTTGTGACTATAAAAGTACCCACATCTAGTCTTTGGAGCTTAGCCAATGAATATGCATACTTCAGACCTTGAGTCTAACTTTCCAGTCTTGGATCTAAGAACGTGAGCTGGACACCCCATGTACAGAAATAACGCAAACTAGGTTTGAAGCCATTTCTTAAATCTAAAGGCGTCTTGCTTAATGACTTAGAAGACATTACATTTAAAATGTATGTTGTCGTGCCTAATGCATATCCCCAAAATATAAGTGGTAGTGAGGAGTAGCTAAACATCGACCTAACCATATCCAATAATGTTCGATTTCTTCTCTCTATAACATCATTTTGCTGTGGTGTCCTAGGTATTGTGAGTTGGGATAAGATTCCACACTCTGGCAAATAATCCTTGAATTTTAAATTCAAGTATTCACCACATCGATCAAATAGAAGGGTTTTTAATGATTTACCTAATTGCTTTTCAGCTTCAGCTTTGAAGCCTTTGAATTTCCAAAAGTTTCAGACTTTCTTTGCATTTTGTAAGTATAATCATATCTTGAGTAATCGTCAATAAATATGACGAAATACTCATACCCACCTCTAACTTGCACATTAATCGATCCACAAACATTAGTATGTACTAGCTTAAGTGGTTCCTTGGCTCTTTGGCCCTTTCCTGTGAAAGGTCTCTTGGTCATTTTACCCTCTAGACAAGATTCACAAACAGAAAGAGTTTCAACTTTTAGTTATCTCAAAACACCATGCTTTGTTAATCTATTTAACATATCTAGATTAATATGTCCCAATCTAAGTGCCAAATATATGTGATATCATCATCATGAGAAATTTTTTGTTGTTTGTTAATTTTAGGTTTTGCTACTTTAAATAATTCAGAATTATTTAATGCGCGTTCAGTCGATTTAAGCATATACAATCCGTTTATAACTTTAACATGAAAAATATCGAATTCATTCTTATAAATAATAAACTCTTTATTAATAAAAGAAACTTTGAATCATTATTCATGCAAAAGTGAAAGAGAAATAAAATTCCTCGAAAAACAAATAATATAATAAACATTGTTCAAAACTAAATAATTATTTTCAAAAAGTAAACGGGTTGTCAAGCATATGTAAAGAAGAACATACATGGTTAGTGGCTCCTGAATCCAATATCCAGGATGACAAATCATATTCCACTAAACAAGTTTCAAGTACAAGTAAATCATATTTACTTTTCTTTTTCAGCTCGGAGAGATAATTGTTATAGTTTCTCTTCCAATGACCTTCAACCCCACAATGAAAATATTTTCCTTTGGGCTTGCTGTCTTTCTTGATCTTCTTAGCTTTTGGTGATGTCTTCTTGGCTTTCTTTCCCTTTCTTGTTCTTACATTTGCCCTTACCATTGATATTCTTTCTCTTGTTACTTTTAACAGTGGAAGAAGACTTTTACTCGGCAACATTTACCTCGTCCTTTTTGGTCATTCTAAGGTTGAGTGACTCAAAAGTCTGAAGTTCATTCAACAATTGGGTCATGTTGAATTGTAACATGTTCATAATATAGTTGGTCATGAACGCAGGAAAAGATGGTGTGACCGACTCAAGTATAATGCTAACTTGAGTCTGCTCATCAATGATCGCCCCATGTACTTCTGCCTCATAAATTATGTTGATCATGTTCAAAACATATTCTCACACATAAGTACCCTTTCTCATCTTAGTCATCATATAGCACTCAGTGGCTTCATGACGACTTTAATCAGACTACTACCTAAACATCACCTGTAGAGATTTCATAATCTCATAGGCAGTCTCCATGCTTTCATGCTTGGTTCTCAGAACATCATTCGTGCTCACAAGCATGTAGCACTTCGCCTTGTTGTTTGATACGATCCAAGCATCATATTTGTCCCTAACATTCTTAGGGCATTAACAGCGGGCTCGTCATGACATTTCTCAATAAGAACGAACTTATGGTTTTCAAATCAACATTAAGTTCATATTTGATTTTCAAAGTACAAAATTATCACCATTCAATTTCTCTAGAGAGCGTAAAGTAGTAACAAGGTTGTCCATGGTGGATATAATAATGATAACTGAAACGTAAAACATACAAGATTCAATATAATTGATAAATATCTAGAATTCGAAAAGTAAACATGATGCATAAATATAATATAATAAATACACAACTTTAACATTTACTAATCACGATAAAATAACCCAAAAAATAATGTGTTGCCTTAGGATCAGTCGGATTGACCTCAGTCTGGCTTTGAGATATTCTATCCTTATTATTAGAACTTAAAATATCTCATATTTTCTCTTTTAATAATAATGTATCGCTTATTCGATCAAGTCATAACTATCCACTTGAAAGCTTAAATGTGACTTTGTGAGTGTAACCCATTATTTCAGATTCCATGACTTGATTTAAAATATACCGTCTTAGGGTCAGTCAAAACTAAACTACATCACTTAGTCATATCTTCTTAAGAAGTTCAACCTCAATATTGATATAGCTTGAAACCTTCTTTAGGAGGATGAAAACAAAGCCATCTTGAAGCTCTCACTGTACCTCGCGGTGTTGTACTAATAATGAAGATCGTAGGTTACATTAACATGCCAACCTTCTCCGACTCACTATTTTAGGATTACATGTTTCCATTTTTTTTATTAACTAATCAATTAATTCCCAATTAATTGCTAGTTAACATAATAACCCTATGAATATTTAATAATCAGTTATGTTAATCTCATTGATCTAAGTTCATTTAACATTCTAAATTGCCTAAGTCATAATTAGGTGAACTTAGATTAACTAATTAATAATATTCATCAAACTTTAATAAAACTCTTTTACCAAAGTCCTAAATGTTACTATAGCCCTTAGTGTGGTATAGTTATCAAGTTTTAACTAATTAAATTCTACCAGTTTACATGCAATTGATTTCATAAAATAATACATATCAACATATTATGACAATCCTAATAAATCATATTTCTTCTGATGAGATGTATGATCAAATGAAACTGTGTGAGATTTTCATGTATGGCATGTGATCGACTAATACATAGATATGTTATCAAACATAACAATTAAATAAAATAATAATGGATCGAGTGATTATTGAGTATTTCTAAATTACAACCCTTCAAATAAAAAAATAAAATTATAAAGTAGACTTCAAGAATACATATTTCTCAAATATTATTTTCTCATCTTGATGTCAATCTTCAAGTTTTGAACAAAATTCTATTTAGTTAAGAAAAATATTTTTTCTTAAATAAAATTAATTTATATAATTATCCCTTTAGAATAGTTGATTTTGACTTAGTCAAATAAATACTTTATTTGATTTGGTCAAACCTAATCAACCTATTAATTTTTAATTTTTATAAAATAAAAATTAATAAGTAATTTTAAAATTACATTAATTTCAATAATTGATAGATTTAGAGTTATCATAAAATCTTATAGTGATAGGGTTGGTTGGTATCAAAGTTTGTGCGAAACTTCTCTAAATGTGACAACAGTTGCCCCCGACCACCATCACCGCCGGACCCATGGCTGCCTGCCGCTGGCATCGATTTTTCGGCGACGTCATCAGAATAGTAAATTTGGGCAACATTTCCGATAATCCACAATCGGTGGCGCCAGCGCCGGAAATCCAATTTCTGGTGTCGACGCTGAATTTCTAAAAAGATTTTCTATTTCTTTTCTTTTTCCTCCGTCGCCATATCGTGCGTTCTTCGTCTTCTCGCAATCAAAATAATTATAATAAATATTCAAAATAAAATTATAAAAATTTATACGCCTAATAACGGCTTACACAAGATCTAAGGAAAATTAAAAGAACAAAGTCTAACCCAATTATCACCATATAATCAACATCCATTATTTTTTATACATTCAAAATACATAGCCATCAATTCATTCATATATATATATATATATATATATATCTTAAATTATATAAATAATGCAAGAAACCCATACAACATTTAACATATAAATATATAAAAATCGTTATGATACCATATGTTGGTCGTCGCGGTGCGTGCACGACGGAAGCGTGTGACGCGTGGTCATTTAAAAATTAAACCTTTAATAAAAATTGAATCTTTTAATAAAACAAAAACTAGCGCAATGCCACGATAATAAAAAACTTTTTATTGAAAACTCATTTTCAATCAGTCAAGATCCATTATATATTTATACATTAAATCTACAGCTTGCAAGGTTAGAAATCATATACTTCGTAGACCATATCAAACATCCTTGCAAAATCGATCGATCCTACTTCCCACGAAACCGTTCCAACGATTAGTAGACTCTAGACTCTGAGATCCACACTAAGTTCTTTCAAGTCAAGCTTCAATGCACTAGGACATGTGTGAGCACCTAGAATATTACAAGACACTTTTTCTACTCTAGATGTACTCAACATGAGATCTAGAGATTTACTGAGAAGGACTTTAGTGGGACGATTCTCTAAAAGAACGAGATGATTATTCTTTTAGAGTTTGATTAACTTTTAATTATAGAGAAAAATTACTTTCACATCAACCGCGTTCTCAATTCAATTATTGATTGATGAACTGATGAAACTAAACCATCAACTGAGGTCATTAGAATAATATATATATTTTCTAGATAATTGCGTATCAAATATTTAGGGATAATAAAAAATTAATATTTAATTTCAAATTATCCAATATAGTGGGACTCACTGTATAACGATGCACAACTACAATACAACACCGCACTGCAGTGTTACACGCCTACTGCTGTAGTGCCACATGGCACTTCAGTAGTCCATGGTGATCTATAATCCTGATCATTGATCGACGCGTGATAATTACTGTATTAAATATTTATTTTAATCAGATAAATATCTAGATATTAGTTAATTTAAAATTAACATAACTAGTTATCCCTATCAACTAAAGTATCTGTTATTTCACAAATAACAGATTTAGTTAATCCAAATTATTATCTAATAATCTAATTTCACAAATTAAATATTCTGCCTCACTTGTCGATAATTGAAAAATAATCGATAATTATTTATACATATATAATTTCTGAAAATCATATATATATATATATATAATTTTATTAATTAATTAATCACACATAATTATCTCATAATTATGTACTTGCCCTAGAATAATTTTTTTTTTGTAAGTTAGTCATTTTCTCATGTCCTGAAAAATTCACACCCTAGACTGCATAGTACAGAGGTGACTTGATGACCATGGACCTATAATCCTAAGTTCCAATAAATCAGATTATTAATTAAATTTTTTAATTAAATAATCTTATTAATTAATTTCATTATTACTCCACTATAAATATGGAATTTGCACTCATAGAGATTATAGAATGTATTTACGAAGTATTCTCACGTAATCCACTGATATTATCATTTCATGTAGTTCTGTCAGCTAACTATTGATTCGTAAATTAGATTTGGTCAAAATTACCGTTTTACCCTTCAAATTACCTTTTTATCTTTAAGTACCATTAATCCACTAGCGAATGACTAATTTATAATCTTATTATAAATTTGAGCTCAATAACCATTCAGTTCTAGAATTAACACTTAATGGAACTAATATACGATCCGTTAGGAAACTTGGATTTCAAATCTTGTAAGATCATGTTCCCAACCATCAATATCACTGAATCTCTAAAACAAAAGTCACTAACCTGCTTTACAAACAAACCTTAATGAGTGAATCAAAAGATCCAGTAGACATTTATCTACTGTATATGACTATTCAGGATTCAGACTAATCTACATATTAGCATCGAATTGATGTGTATTAAATCATTATGATAAATGACACATTGATAAATATATTAATTCACATTGGTCCAGTCATATACAATCTCATTATATAAAGTATTTTCACTAAGATGTCTATCCATATCAATGATCTGAATCTAGACCACATGCATTCATAATGCTTAGTGAATCGTAATAGTAACCATTCATTAAAGATCCATACTTTAATATGTTGCTGAAAATTTTATTCACTATCTATGATCATAATCCTCTCGTACTAAAACAAGATTTTAGTCTCATTAATGAATATGAAATTTTTAGATATTTATATAAATTATTCAATAATAATTTAAAAGAATAATTATAAGAAAAAATGTAATCCTCATTAAATTTCTCATCAAAATGTCAATATAAATACTTTGAGAGCATAACCCCCAATAGTGGAAACATATCTTACTTCAAGAACCTTGTTAAGTACCTGTTCACGAATAAAGTGAACATCAATTTCAATATGCTTCGTTGTGGAGTGAAACACAGGATTGGTTGTAAGAGATGCTGCACTTTGGTTATCACACCAAACTATTGGAGCTTGAGGCAAGGTTAAATGCGTTCCTTGAAGAGAGAAAGAAGCCACACAATCTCAATGGCAGCAGAAGTAAGAGCACGACATTTAGACTCTGTGATTGATCAAGCGACAACTGTTTGTTTACGAGCACTCCAATTGATTAGATTACCACCTAGAAAGATGCATAGACCACTTGTCGACTTTCTGTCATCAAGGTTACTAGCCCAGTCCGCGTCAGAATAAGCTTCAAGAATGAGACGAGAAGCAGGAGTGAATGAGAGTCCCAACTGTTGAGTGTCTTTCTTTAAGATATTAAATGATCCTTTTGCAAGTTTTCTAGTGATCATTGGTGGGAGATGACATGTCTTGACTGAGCTTGTTGATTGGAAATGATATGTCAGGTCGTGTCATTGTTAAGTATTGGAATGCCTCTCTAACGCTTTGATGAAGAGATATATCACTGAAAGGAATACCAGAAGATTGAAGTTTGTAGGGTGGACATATTGGAGTTGGACTATTGTTTCATTGAGACATATTAACTTTGGCCAGTAAAGCATTAATGTACTTTGACTAAGTTAGATACAACCATGTGTTGTTTCTGAATGCTTGAAAACCAAGGAAGTATGAGACAAAACCAAGTGTCTTTAAGGTAAAATTCTTGCTTAGATGAGCAATAACCTGTGTAATGTGAGTAGTAGAGCTTCAAGTAACAAGGATATCATCAACATAAATGAGAATAAGCGTGACGTTGGAGGAAGTGATATGAATGAAGAGTGATGCGCTAGAGATAGAATTCTAAATTCCCATAGTAAACAAAGTGGACTTAAGCTTGTCAAACCATGCTCGATGGGCTTGGCGAAGACCATAGAGAGTTTTTGTAATTGGCATACATAATTGGGCTTAAGAGGATCCAAGAAACCAAATGGTTGCTCAATGAGGACAATTTCATGTAAGGTGCCATTTAAGAGCACATTATTGATTTCTAACTACTGGATGGGATTTATGTTTCAAATAAGTTAATTCCAGCTGTCTGTTGAGAGCCTTTGGCAACCAAACGGGTCTTGTACTTGTTGATGGAGCCATTAGGGTTATGCGTCAGTCTGAACACCCATTTTCACTTGACTATACGAATATTGGGAGTAGAGGGAACCATGGTCCAAGTGTTGTTCTTGAGGAGAGCCTTGTACTCAGGTGTCATTGCCTCAGCCGAATTAGAATCTGCAAGAGCTTCAGAAACACAACTGGGTTCCAAATTAGATAAGTTAGCATTAAACATCTTAGGTTTAAAGATCCCTATCTTTGACCTTGTAACCATAGGGTGTTCAGATTGAGTGGGAGCAACTGGTTGAGATAGAAGAGGTGATAAAGAATAGGAGTATTCTGGTGATAAAAATGTGGGTTGGGGTTGGAACAATGGGAGGTACGTGTTGATAAGGAGAAGAAAAGGTAGACACAGTGTTACATGGGGAGCTAGGTCTCTCTCTGACTTGTGGTGAGCTAGAAATAGAAAAAGACACTACAACTCTACCTCCTAAAGATCTCTCTGTCCAATAGTCTTCTTCTTTTACACCATGTAGTTCATGTAAGCAACCAAGAGGTGATAAAACTTTCATGCAATGCACGTAAGATAATTCTATAGCTCAGTCATCTTCTAGCTCACCTCACAATCATTGGCCACTCAAGCATCAATTTTATCCGAACAGTAATTGCATATGTCCATCTTCTATTGGCCATGACAGTTTTGCCAATCATTGCCAAATGATTGCGAGAACAAAATCCAACTTCAACCAATGAGAGAGTAAGGAATATTCTCCAGTTAGCTCATACACATATTCTTCAATTCTTTCTATTACTACATGTGTATATATACTGCCTTATTTGTAATTATTTTCGGGTTAATAAAAATAGCCTTTCAGCCCTTATAACAACTTCTCTCTATATATAATTTCAACTTGGTATCAAAGCCAGAGCTCAACTTGCTCCTTCAATGGCTACTTCTGAAAATAATAACTCTTCTGCTCCAATGACTACTGCTACTAATGTACCTACTGAGCAAATCCAGAATCCTAACAATGCAAGCTTAAGTAACAACTTTGCCTCAAAATCCTCTCTAAGCTTTTTCCCTTCTCTGCCTAATATGTTACTAAACAACATGGTGACCATTTCAATCAGACTTGATCGTAACAACTATGTCTTCTGGAAATCTCAGATTTCATCAATGTACGGGCATATGATCTCGAGAAATATTTACTAGGCTTAGTCCCTGTTCCTGAGGAGTTCACTGCAAACCCTCTTTACAATGGAAACACACAGCAAAATAGTGAAACACCCTTTACTCCCAACCCTGCATTTATTAGTTGAAGAAGAATCAATCAATATCTCATGAGTTGGTTATTATCCTATATAGAAGAGGTTATGTTTGGTCAAATTGTAAGGTGCCAAAGCTCCCATGGGGTCCGACGAGCTCTATAACATATATTCACCTCTCAGTCCAAAGCTAGGACTCTTTAGATCATGTATCAATTACAGACCATTAAAAAGGGTGCATCAAGTATCAATGACTACATTCTATGAATGTAATCAATAGCTGACAGTTTGTTAGCCAGTGGCCGACTAATTAAGGATGAAGATCTTCTTCTTTGCATATTAGGTGGACTAGGAAGTAAGTATGATCATGTAGTAGTCCAGCTACCTTAAGATATGAGTTTGTGTCACTCTAAGAAGCCCAATTCATGTTAAAAAGCTACGAAATGAGGTTAGAGCAGTTAAATTCTCCAATGCAAGTTGAGCAAAACACTCATTATGATCAGTTTTCTAATTTCACTAGAAGAAATGATAGAAGTCCTTCTCAACTCTACACGAACATAAATAATTATGGAAATGCAAGAGGAAGAGGCCAAGGGAAAGGAAGAAGCAACGCAAGGCCAATGTGTCAAATATGTAGAAAACCTGGCTCTAATACTAAGTTAAAAATTATACAGAGAGACAAGCTGCTATAATGGTTGAAAGGCTACTTTTATTAACCCGAAAAAAATTACAAAGAAGACCGTATATATACACTTGTAGTAACAGAAAGATTTAAAGAATATGTGTGAGCTTATTGAAGAATACTCCATGCTCTCTCATTTGTTGAATTTGGATTTTGTTCTCGGAATCATTTGGCAATGATTGGCAAAACTGCCATGGCCAATAGAAGCTGGACTCGTGCAATTAGTGTTAAGATAAAATTGATGCTCGAGTGACCAATGATTGTGAGGTAAGCTGGAAGATGATTGAGCTGTAGAATTAGCTGAAGTGCACTGCATGAAAGATTTGTCACCTCCTAGTTGCTTACGTGAATTGCATGGTGAAGAAGAAGAAGATTGTTGCACAGAGAGATCTTTAGGAGGTAGTGTTGTAGTGTCTTCTTCAATAAAAAATAATTAACCAATTGAAGAGTCAATCATGCATTTTCTATTTTCATATATGTATAGAGTAGCTTCTAGAAATTAAGAGCAGAGCATCAAATGCATTGTCACTTCTATGAATCTCATACCTACATGTTAAGGAAAAAATTTAATTATACAAAATTGAAATGGCTCGCACGGTGTTCTACCTTGAGATACAAGAATGTCAATCTATATCAACTTGACTATTGCTCAAGTCACACGTATTCTATAGCTAGTCAAGCACGTATCATGATCTATAATGAATTTTGACTTATTGACGCATTTCGTTCACGTTAAGTATATAGAAAGCAAATAGTATAAGATAGTATTCTCTCCTTTAAGATACCATCTTTACCATGTCTACTAAATTAAGCTTATGGAAAAGAATAACCTAAATAGTATAACTTAAAATAAATATGGTCGAAGGCATGATATATTTTCATCTCCCTTACACTACAAGAAATATGTCATTCTACAATAGACGAATATCCCCGTGAAAATTAGTCCACATGGATCATGCGACGCTTGTGACAGCCCCTCATATTAAAAGTTCACGTTTTTCGTGAGGCGCAACGCCTCCAGTGAAGACCCCTGTGATATCTCTTTTTTTACAGGATTTTTCGACTACTGTAGAACATTGTTTAATGAGATTTTACGACTCCTTACTTTGATTCAACATGTGTTTTTAATTCTCGTGAATTAATATTCACAGGTATTTTAGTATCCTATTAAATCAGATACCAGGAACTTTTTTAAATCTCATTGAAATAGTTTTTTATTATAAGTTACACCTCTTATAAAGAGATTTTCCTGACATTTTATAAATGCTATTTTTTCCAATCAATTTATATGCATCCGTTTCCATACTTATTTAAGCATTCAAAATTAATACATTACTTGACTAAAAGGCATTCATACATCATTTTATTTTCATAAAATATTATCCAAAAATATCATCTAAAAATATTAGTACTTAGTCTACTAATACAATAGAATCATCATTCGTTTTGAAAAGAAAAAAGCATCTAAAAGTTTCACAGACGCTACAAAATAATTTTAAATTTCACTGCTCAACTCTTCAAACTTTGATGTCAATTTGAAAAGCCTCAAGGGATTGTATGTCTTGCATTTTAAAGAAAATATATAGTTACTGTACTTGTTTAAATTTCTCACAACTATTATACACTACAATTACAATGAATCGAATATAATGTCATATGAATATAAAATTAGGAAAAAGTAAAATTCTAAATGCAACAAATAAATTCCTTACTAGTAAAAAATTACGAACATATATAAAGACACTCGCTAGTGAAAAAATGAGATAGAAGTATGCAAATACTCAGTAATGCAGTAAATAGAATCCAACGTCATATCTTTTCATGTTCAAGTTCTAATCCTGTGGAAATTCTTATCACTATTGTTGTCACAGATACAAATCTAACACTAGAGTACTATAAAACAACACATAACACGGTGACTTGTGTTCATCAATCAGTGCGATTCTCATCTCTTCCACGTACGTCTGCCAGGTGCGGCTATCAAAACAAAGGACTGAAAAATATTATCACATATCCACCTTGCTTCAGGGAAAACAAGATACTGCAAAAATCTGTTTCCTCCATAACTTTCAAGCATAACCAATAGTAAGATTATAAATATAATCAAGTCAACCATGTCTTGCTAAACGCATCTTAAGGGAAATTAAAGATGGTTATGTGATAATAGATAGAGCGTTGACAGCTAATTGAGGGCCAGCAATGGTTGGGGTAAGTTTTCCTTTTTGGTTGGCTGAAACAAAAAAGAAAACCAAAATCACTCAACAACAAAGCTCTTAGACTTAGACCATTTCATGAGTCTCCCTTGGGTAAGCTTGGCGTGGTTCTTGAAGTCTAGTTTGAATCATAGCTTTTGGTTTTGGTAAGTAGAATAAGCTTTCTACAAGGAACAAATTGTTCACTAGGGGGTTAGTCAAGATGATAACTGTTTTCTTGGTGAAGGGTGAAAGATCACAACCTTCTTAGGAAGTATTTGGATATAGGGCCCTTATCTATAAGATATAAGTCCCACATTAGCACCTCCATAATTCCCTCAACCATTATAGAGAAAAATTCACGTGCCCATTGGTTTTTTAAAAATAATATACCTTCAACTCCTTCTTCATCGCCCTGCTTATTGGCTATATCTATCTTATCAATCGCAATAGCATTCACACATATTAAAACAACGGAGTCACATATACCCAAATTGACAATTAATGTATACTTATACATGCTCTTATCATAAACTTACAAGATAGAATGCAAAACTGAGAAGAAGCAGGAAGAAAACCAAAAACTTCAAAAGTCTAAGAATTCATACATGAGGGTTTACAAGTATTAAATCCTTGATCTTTTCCTGATTCTTGAGTGCATATTTAACAACTGGTGCAAAGTATCCCTGAGAAATATATCAAAGATTGAAGAACTTTTTAGTTGGATATCACACAGTGAATAATGTACCTATAAGTAAAATTGTCCTTAAATATTCTCTAAAGGCAAATATACCTGGACAACAAGTGAGATCTTATTAATGTTTAGTGCATCAACAAAAGATTCCAAGGATGACACGTACTTTGTAAATCAAAAAGATCATTTAACATATTGGAGAATTAGAATGAAAATCATGGCAAGCCTGAATATGGGGAATAAAACGGAAAGTTGATTGATAGTGTATAAATAGGAGAAAACATATATTATTATGTCTTTTCCTTATTTCTAGACACATCATGTACACATAATATAACTGCTGTTTATATTTTTTTTTCCTTAATTCTAGACAAACCATGTACATACTTCTTATTAAGATTTATAGTCGTGTATGTATATATAAGTTTGTATATTTCAAAGAAGATATGACTGAGAAACTATAATTGTCCACATGATATCGGAGCCTGCCAGCCTAATTTGTTTTTTTCGATGCTACCAGCCTTAATTGCTGGACTACCTTCTTGATAATGCCACCGAGCTTCATTGCCGGAGGCTGGAGCAACATGTTCGGCCGTCATTGCAAGGGAAAAAATTAGGCTAAGTTCTGAAACAAAATCAAAACTGTTTCCCTCCATGCAACCTGATTTTTTCTTATCCATCTTCTGAAACTACAGAAGTCATGTCGGCATCTAATCCATCTACTACCCCTGTATCAACCCATCATCATGTGAATACCAAAACCTCCACGAATCCTTCAAGTGAAATAGAGGCAACTATGTTGAATGGTCACAGCTGCTCAAAACATTCATTAAAGGGAAGGAAAAACTTAACCATCTCGTGGGACCAGAACCAAGAAAAATGATTTAATTGGTGAATTCCAAGATAGCATTTCATTCAAATTCTTCCAAATAGATAGCGTTCATGACATTGGAGTAGAAGAGGAAGACACAATTGAATGACAAGTATTATTTAATGATAGACAAACAATAATAACAAATTACCATCCAACATGTAGTCAAATCCATATTTTGGTTGAGGCTTATCTGAAAACCCAAAACCCTGCAATAAGATGGAAGTAGCGAGAAAGATCTTCCATAGTAAGCTATAAAAGTAATGTATGATGAAAAGAATTATTCAATGCCCTTATTTAACAATAAAAGGCTAAAATTTGTTAGATGGATAAATATAGAGAGACAGGGCGATGAATAAGATAGATAAAGCAATGAATGGATAAGTAGGGGAGAGAAAAGAGTGAAGTTGTTTAGCATGGATAAAAACAACATTGAAGTTGAATTTTTGTCAAAGTTAATCACAATGCAATGAAAGAGAAAATAAAATGGCATATAACGTCGAACATGACAAAATCACGTAAAGTAAGAATACTGATAAAGAAGTTTTTCTTGTATATAAGAATACAAGTAAATGGTCTATAAAATGCTTAGTAGATCTTTGTTACGTAAACATGAGATAAAAAAATATATGGCCAACTAAAGGGATCAAGTAGGATAACTAACATTTATCTAAAAAAATATTATTTCCATGTTCAAGTTAAGATAAAGAATTGTCTAGATTTTACTACATAACTTGAGTCGCCTCGGAGCACATCGTGCCTTTCAGAAAATTAGGTGGTGTGTGTGTGTGTGTATGTGAGGCATTTGGTAATTGTAGATAATCACTTAAATACTTAATTACAACTCTCATCACTCATCACATTGAAATGAAAGAATAATTCTACCTAAATAGATCTTCAGTGTACCAAAATTTATAACTCTTTGGATGTAAAGTAGTCATAATATTTACCTCTGGGAATTTTGATAACTTTAAAAGCTAAAAAAACTTCAAGATTAATCTCATCATTTTTGCAAGGCGGATGAGAAGGACTGAGTGTGATTTTCCATAAAGCTAA
This sequence comes from Datisca glomerata, assembly GCA_003255025.1. Lineage (NCBI taxonomy): Eukaryota > Viridiplantae > Streptophyta > Magnoliopsida > Cucurbitales > Datiscaceae > Datisca > Datisca glomerata. Next base: position 491,469 of record QANY01008402.1, read on the forward strand.
CATGAGGGAAGCTTTGAAAAGAACCTCACCTTGGTGGCTTGCAGAAAGCCAAATGATTAAGTAATACAACAATTGAAGGAAATTCTTTACGTAGTTTCTCAATATCTGTAATGTGAAGGTTAAGTCCCTAAAAGTTAGTCTTTATATACTTGCTCCATCATTTTCTAATAAATATTTAAACTTAGTCCTTTACATACTTGCTTAATCGATTTCTAACTAATATTGGAGTTTAATTTCTCATGTGAAAAATAAGAAATTATAGATATCATAGCACAACAAAAATAAAAGAGAGAAATCACAATCAAAGACACTAATCCACAATGACAAGATGCCCATTTAAGTACAGAGACCATCCATCCTGCATAATTAATCTCAAGGAATTAAAAAGATCATTGATCATATAATATATATCTATTTTTCATCAACATTCTGCATGACTAACCATAGCTTAGTTCAACACAAAAAGAAACGGAAATAAATTATTAAAATAGCTTTAAGTAACAGTTCCCAAAAGAATAAGGGGAACATTGACTAAGAAATTCCAATTTCTATGAAGTTTGAAAAATCTTCTTCATTCTCAAACTTAAAAAATCATACGAAACACATTTACAAACTTCAAATTCTAAAACATGCAAAAAAGAGAGAAAGGCATCTGCCCACCAAACATAAAGACAACACCGTTGGCATTCAATTCTTTGAAGCTCTCAGCACAATCCCTACCCTGAAGCAGAAAAGATTTCATACCCAGATAAGGATGTAGGGGAATACTGGTGGGCTTGAGGTGGGAGACGTGGATCAGACAAATTTTCTTTCGTGTTGTTGTCGGTGCACCTAGAGTGATTGACTGAAATAGAGTCGTGGCAGTGATGTTCTCAACAATTCGAAGCTAGAATATGTGAAGAGAGTAGAGATGAAAAGACTCAAAAGAGGTAGAGGAAATTTCTATAAAATTACGATGAGAGAGAGAGAGATGGACCTTACCTGAGAAGCTTGAGCCTAGGGTATACTTATGGCTAGCTTGAGATGAAGAGAGTCAAGACATATGTCAAATGGTTTAAAAGAAAGTCCAATCTAGAAGGAAGTGAACCTGTTATAGAACTTCGTAGAGAGATTAACGAAGGTCTGGAGCCCTAGCTTCTAAAACAGGTTAGCATCATCAATGGCAAATGCATCTTCCTGCTTCACTCTGCTCCATTGAGAGGCTTTCTATTGCAGACTCTACATCTCTCCTTCTGCGTTGGTGGTGACTTGAACTTTAAATTTTTACAAAGAAATTGAGAGAGTAAAAATCTTATAGATCTACCATCGTCATCGGGAGATAACCAAAGCTTAAGAACCATCGTCGCTCATACATATCTCCTTAGACGAATCAGACGCATAGGTAATTTTTACAAAATCATATGAGAGAGAGACCTTACCTGAGAAGCTTGAGGCTAGGCGAGGCGAGGGTAGGCGAGGGTCAACTTGATACTGAGAGAGGTGGGGGGAGGGTCAGACTGAGAGAGACGAAGGCTAGGGTTTGCTTTCCCTATTGGCTTCCCTCTGTCTAAAAGTTGAAATAACCAAACGAGAGAGACTACAATTTTTATACGCGTTGAGCGGGAATAGAATTTCCATGCCCGCGTTTTTTTATCAAGTCCCACTCCTGCATTCTATTTTTGCTTTTTTACAAGAATATTTTTACATTATTCATAAAAAATCTTGTTGTTTGGAGTTTTCTACAAGAGGAGACAAAAAAATCTTGTACTTAAAACTTGTAAAATGTCATATTTGTTATAGTGTTATTTTATAAGTTTAACTAATAATCAAATTGGTCGTTTAGCTTTTTTTTTTGAAAATCTAAATAATTATAGAAAGTGAATTTGCGTCTCCTCTTTAATAAGTCTCAACATATCTTTTGATATTTAAATCTTACCAAGAAGATAATTGTCTTCTCACCATTAAAACATTTTAAATGAAATATAACGGACAGTCTGTGAATTAGAAATTACTGAGGAAGTAAATGTAAAATGAGAATCACCATTTTTTTTATTAAAAAGAAAGAAGTGATACAATAAGAAATGATAAAAATGTAATTAAATGTTTTTTTAAAACAATGTATATTCAGTTTTTAGATGTTTAAATATTATGAAAGGTAATTTAAAAATTATAAAAGTTGTACGAACAATATTTTTCCAAAAAAAACTTGAGAGTAATAATACTTAATTTTAGTATTTATTGATGACATTTAGTTAAACGGTGAGGATAAATTTGTCCATAAATGTTCCTCCCCACACCATCATTTTTTAGTATAATTGATTATTTATTTAACAAAGTTTCGACCGAATATACCATGATAATCAGACTTTCCCCATCATTCTTTTAACAAGACTAGGTGAGGGTACGTGGGTTGCACGTGCCAGTAGTCATGTAATTTTTCTATTTGAAAATTAATCACGATGTCAAATTTTAGGTAAAAAGATAAGACGACAATAAAATAAAGTAAATTAGACATAAACAGAGAGTGAATTGAACACACTTTATTAACAACTTACGTAATATATATTTCATAATATTTACATATATTGTACAACAATAAAATCTACAAATATGGTGAAACTTCACAAAGAGCTAGTAGAGATTTTAGATGAGGTCAACAAATTTTATACCTTGTCATTTCCATATTGGTCGAGTTTTGTGTTCATGATTATAACCATAGGAGAATATACTATCTCTTGATCTTCCTCCTCATCTTTCAAGCTTTTCCATTTCCCAAATGCCTCACTTGCTGGGATAAGAGATGTTCCCCTTCGCCGCAACTCATCATCTAAAAACACTGCTAGCTCTTTGTGAAGTTTCACCGTATTTGAACCTTTAGTTTCAGTATGCATCATCAACGAGTGCATCTCTCTGTATCAGTCAATGTAACCTGGACCGCATGCCAAGGTGGTAATTATAGACGTACACAGACATACATAATAAGACTTGAAAAATAACTACTATTAATTCTATGTAGGCCATATAAAGAAAACTTATAATAACACGCATTTTTTATCATATTTATATATAATGAGTGTTATTTATTTATATTGAGGTGAACAATTTACATAAATGTCGGTCAAGGACAAGCAATTTTATCTTACAAAAAGTACCAGAAAACATTTATCTTACAACGCATTTTACTAAAGGTAAAAAAATATTAAGAAGTAATATATTCCTCTATTTTATTTGTAGGTTTTGTGATGTCATCCCACCCAAAGTTGGATATAGGCCACGTAGTGAATGGAGGAAGATTATATCATCGTCAAAATGCTTTTGTACAGTTTTCAGAGGCAGATTCTTCTCACACATCATTTGGACCAATGGGTTTTGACATCCATCTAATTGGCAAGATGTCTGAAGCTTTTGGTTTCCATATTTGTTTATGTTCTTTGATGATTTTCTCCTATTCATTTTGTTCCTTGTTGAGATCTCTTTGTAGTTGTCTCTTAATTTTTTTAACTCACACATGTGCCTTTGAAACTTAGAAATCAAAGATAAAAATTATATTCATTATACAAGATATGACCAAACTGTCATATAAATATCAAACTTCAAAAATCATATAAATATCAAATTAACACTTGTCAGTAAAAAAATTCTAACCTTACAAACCAAAAATAATCAATCACAAAAGTCACATGAGCAAATAGAACACATCAAAGCTTAATAAACTCTTAAAAATAAAATAAACATATAAAATTCCCCTCAGGGAATTTTTAAATGTCAGTAATAACTAAATCTAATTTATACACACAAAAAAAAAACAAAAGTCACCGTCCGACATATCATAACCAATTCAAATAAAAACAAACACCACCGATTATCGAAAGAGAGAAAAATTCAATAAGAAGACAAAAACATGTCATAATGAAAAGGAGTATGCATTACAAAATGTTATCTACCAATATACACTTAAAGAAAAATTGTCGTATTTCTTCCCCACATTCAAGAGGCACCTTTAAAATTTTCCTTCTGAGAAATCAAGGTCACAAGGAAGAAAGTAACATATAAATTTAGATATCTTCTTCATAGGAATTACTCTTCCACAACACATTATTATGCATACGCATGTTGCCAGCTACAATTGTATGACATAAAAAAGATGAACATTGGAAGCAGAGAAACTTCAATATGAAATTTAATGAGACTTACATTTTTCTTATAATTGCTCTTCTAAATTATTGTTGAATAATTTATATAAATATCTGAAAATTCCTTATTCATTAATGAGACTATGATCTTGTATTAATACGAGAGGATTAAGATCATGGATAATGAATAAAATTAAAAGTAACATATTAAAGTATGAAATCTTTAATGAATGGTTGCTAGTACGATTCACTAAGCATTATGAATGCGCGTGATCTAGATCCAAATCATTGATGCAGATATACATCTTAGTGAATGTACTTTATATAATGATATTATATATGACTGGATCGATATGAATTAATATCTTTATCAATGTGTCATTTATTGTAAAGATTTAATACACATCAGTCCGATGATCATATGTAGATCAATCTGAATCCTGAGTAGTCATGAACTTCTATACATGTCTACTGGATCTTTTGATTCACTCGTTAAGTTTTGTTTGTAAAATAAGCCAGTGACTTTTATTTTGGAGATTCAGTGACATGGATGACTGTGAACATGATCTTACAAGATTTAGAATCTAAGCTTTCCCAACAGATCGTATATTGGTTCCTTTAAGTATTAATTCTAGAACTGAATGGTTATTGAGCTGAAATTTATAATAAGATTATAAATTAACCATTTACTAATGGATTAATTGTATGATCAAGAGGTAACTAGATGGGTAAAATGATAATTTGACCAGTTCTAATTTACGAACCAATAATTAGAGGACATAACTACGTGAAATGATTATATCAGTGGCCTACATGAAAATACTTTGTAAATATAATTTATAATACCTAAGAGTGTAATTTCATATTTATAGTGGGGTAATAATGAAATAAATAAATAAGATTATTTAAATAAAGAGTTTGATTAATAATCTCATTTATTGAAACTTAAGATTATAGGTACATGGTCCCCAAGTCACATATGTACTACACAGTCTAGGGTGTGAATATTTCAGGACATGAGATAAGGACTAACTTGCAAATGAAGTTTTATTCAGGGGTAAGTACATAATTTATGAGATAATTATGTGTGATTAATTAATTAAGAATTAAATAAATGAATTATTTATATATATAAATGTAATTTTCAGAAATTATATATATATAAATATTTATTGATTATTTTTCTTGTTATCGATAAGTGAGAAAGAATATCTAATTTTTGAAATTAGATAATTAAATTATTATTAGATAATAATTTGGATCAACTAAATCTGTTATTTATTAAATAACAGATAATTTAGTTGATAGAGATAATCATATATGTTAATTTTGAATTAACTGATATCTAGATATTACAAAGACCCCATAATATAAGTATTTAACCTAATAAAAGAACCTACAACCACCAAAGTGGGAGATCACTGAAGCTTCCCTTTTTAGTCTATCGCCAAGGTCATTTATTTGGATTAACACTTCATAACACAGAATTACAAAGGTAATTAAGACTGAGACACCAAAAGTCTCGAATAGAGTACCAGTTTCTGCATATGCAAAATTCACATCATCATAATATTGCCTAATGCTAAGCTTAAAATATTATAGGAACAATAGTAGCTTTTCAAACTCAACTACAGAGAAACCATGAAATTATAAAAATAAAACAATCATTAAAAAGTACAAGCGTATCAATCTATAGAGTTATTACTTCCTAAATAAAATTGATTATTTGCACAATTATGCAAATACATGGGATTCAAATCAGAAAGTATGAGTAGAAAATTATTTTATTCTTCAAGTTTTATATTTTGCAAATGAGTTTGCAAACATAAATGAGAAAGAAGTAAAGTACTGAAATTATCCAAGCTTGAAATACACAATAACCATCACTGCTTCTTATTCTCTGCATCTAACTTACACATCACACTTCCATCAAGTTATAATACCTTTCTAAAGTCAGTAACCTATGACACGTCATTAGACATTTTGTCATAGAAATTTTTACTCTTTGCTACAGAGAAGCATACCATCAGAAAACTAATACACCAACTTGAGTAAGTAAGCAAAACAATAAGGATCGAAAGCAAAAAAATTCACTTTCGTATAGAAAGTAACTAACTTTGATAGAATTATCATATTAAAGACGGTGAACTCTCAATCTTCGGAACACATATATGCTGGAAAAAAGTGAAGTAGACCATCTTTGCTCCTACAAAGGTTTTCTATATCAAATGACAACATAATAGTAGGAAAACCCCATAATTCTCATCATTTTTGCTTGAATGGTCATCAATTTACAGTCTCCATGTCCCAATTCTGTAGGGAAAGGATATACATGACCATTGTAAGGCAAAAATGAGGAAAATTTGATAGGTTTAGAATTGAGAGTTGTCACTGCGAAAGCTATCGATTGTTGTCTCTCTTATGTGCTATATGGTTTCAGATTACAGAACAAAAACACAAAGCAAATTAGACAGAAAAAAACACACAAATTAGCATATTATCTATTCACCCAAAAATACTGACATCCAAAACCATATCTAAAAATTAAGTTTTACTAACTTAGGAAACACACGGCTAAACGCAAACTTAACCACCACAAAATCATATAACACACACACACATAAACATAAGATTTAATAAGACAAATTAACAAAGATTACCTCTGACAGTCAAGTGCAGTTGCATATGGCACATATACTCTCTCCTCTCAACCCCCAACGTGAAGGCACACAACCCAACAGCTAAATGCACATCGGTGCTCATGCATTCACAAGCTCAACAGTTCCGATATCTCTCCAGGCACCTCCACGACAAGAAGCTACAAGCATCTAGCCTGTATAGGTGTTCAATCTGGGTGAAAAAGCATAAGAAAAAGGATGAAAATCGAATGATTAAAATTATCCTTACCCCCAACCCCCATCGAAAGCAGTCGTAAAGTTTGAACTAAAGAAGAAGGCTGGTTTTTATTGAGCAGACGAAAAGAGAAACATAATGGTTTCTCCTTATGTCCAGACAATCTTCTACGTCTATTAAACTTAGAGAAGCACAACTTACTCTCTCTCTCTCTCTAGTGCATCTAAACGAAGCAATCCCCCAGACTTCAACATAGTCACTGTAAAGACCATAAAAGAGTTAATCATTTGAAGACTTTATTTATAGAATATGATAAAAAAATCTGAAGGGAATTATATGCCTTGTTATCTTCCTCTACTTAACTAGACAATGAAAATCATCAAGAACCCCATTTCAAACTCCAAGTTGACATCAAGATCAAAACTTAAACTTGCAAAAAAATGACAACTTTAAGATCATAAATTCAACTTACGATATGCAGAATGAAAACCAGAATTTTCAATACCAATAGATCCAATGATTTATGTTTGAACTCTTTGAAGTCCATAAGTTAAAACCTTTATATCCATGTTATATTTACCAATTTCCAATCCTCAAAGTACCCACCTTTTGAGTCAATAAATAGACAATATCAAGCAAAACTCATTCGAGGGTCAACAACTGAACTACCAGGTATTTAGAATAATACTCGTTGATGCTGATACATTGAATTTAGCATTGCCCATGCAGTAATTCGGGTTTTCAACTATTAATGGAGGAAACCCACCTCAGACCAATCCCCCACAACTCTGCGTTCAAAAGGGGAAATCCAATGAGCTTTAATGGAAAATTGATTAGTTACCCAAAACCCACAGTATTACCATGATTAAGGTCCAGAAATTTCAGCCCACGAAGGGAAGAAAAAAGAAAGAAAACAAAAGCAAACTACTTTAGCATTATTAGCAATTGCATTGACTTCAAGTTTACATACAAAAATGACAAAGAAACAATCAATTAAGTAAGCAAAATTAGAAGTCCTACAAGACAAAAAATGGAGTATCTAGACTGGAGGAAGGAATTACGAAACACAATAATCCTCTTCTATTATGAACAAACAACCTGAAATTGGGAAAAATTACAACGACAGCACAAAAATTAAAGATGATGTATGACAATTGAGGCATGTAATTAACTTATCACATTTGAATTGATTTAGTAGCATTCCATAAATCAACGCAGACTATAATAAGAAAATTTTAACCAAAAAAAACACATTAAACAATAAACATAATGAATAAAATACAAAGAGAAAACGAACCTGAAATACAGACAACTAAACACAATATACACTTTCAAAACACACACACATATATATAGAATAATTGAACAAATAAAATAAAACAACTAACATTACCTCCGACAAGTACATGCCTAGCCAACGTGAAGGCATATGATTGAGAACCTGAATGCACATGAGACCCATTTGTTGTGAAGCTAACCAAGCCGAATCAACTTCTGAAAATAAAACAATCATAAAGGGAAAATCAATGCGTATAAAACAAAACCTGCTAACATTAGATGTAAAGAACATAAAGAAGCTATGATGGCTTTCCTTTCTTTATCAGTAAGGTTAACGGAAAATAATCACAGGACATAAGACAGTAATAGAAAATTGAAATCATATCAGAGAATGAGAAAATTTCAAATCACAAAGAGCGGAACTAAAAAAAGTAAAAGGAAAAAATCCAAAAAATAAATCAAATCAATGAATGTGCAACTGAATAAGAGAAAGAGAAAATAAATCACAGAACATAAGACAATAATACTAAATGGAAATCATATCAGAGAAGGAGAAAAATTCAAATCACAAAGAGCAGCACTAAAAAAGAAGTAAAAGAAAAAAGATCCAAAAAATAAATCAAATCAATGAATATGCAACTGAATTAAAATACATAGATAAGAATCAGACAAATATTAAATAGTTCTAAAAATCATTAATAACAATCACATCTACACAGAAATTACTAAAAAAATAGATAAGAATCAATGAAGAAAAAACTTGTTCTTCAACATAGAAATTAAGCCAAAAGAACTAAAAAACAAACAAAGAAGATGGTATACCATTAAAATTAATTATAGAAAAAATATGAGGGAATAGCACATCAAGGACAAAGCCAAGAAGAAAATAAACAAGGAATCAGTAAAACAACTTTCGGATTTTTTTAGCCACCCACGTAGAGGACAACCTCAAAGTACCCGCCTTTTGAGTCAATAAATAGACAACATCAAGCAAAACTCATTCGAGGGTCAACAACTGAACTGCCACGTATTTAGAATAATACTCGTTGATGCTGATATATTGAGTTTTAGCATTGCCCATGCAGTAATTCTGGGTTTTCAACTATTAATCGAGGAAACCCACCCAAACCAATCCCTCACTTCTCTCCGTTCAAACCTCAAAGCTCAAAAGAGATTCTAAATAATACAAAAGGGGGAATCCAATGAGCTTAGGTAGAAAATTGATTAGTTACCTAAAACCCACAAGTGAGGCGACATGTAGGTCATAAGGTCTCATTTTCTTCAAATTTTTAATAGAAGTTAAAACAAGGACTATTAGTGCTTTCGATTATAAGCTCATAGATGTAACTGTAAGTGAGAAATATACGTGAAAGGTCGAGGGTCAATAATGTCACTTTCCATTTCTATTACTATTTTAACTAATTGATCATATATAAGGTAATTCTGAAATGGACTAACAATAACAACGAAGTTTGTAGCTTCAGAAATAAACCAAAATGATACTGAAATAAGAATTCAAGTTAGATATAGATATACTTACATGCAGGAAGATTGGAAATATAAGCAGAAACTGCACAAGGAATCCCTAAGTTCAAAAGAGCACCCCTTATGATTCCACATGGAAAATGAAGATACATGCTCGTCACTTGAGAAGCCATTGTTTCACCGACCAGGTGATGGGTCAATTGACATCTGTGCGAGCCAGCAGAACCAATTATCTTGTAATATGCAGGATCCTGCAGGGATGAAAAGGCATATTGTCACATATGATCCTATCGTTGCGAACTTAAAAAAGAATAAGTTACTCTTCATTTTAAGGTTCTGGATTTTATTCTATGATTTGTCTTCAAATGGTCTATCCTCTTCTTGAAGAGCTCAGACCATAAGTCCTTGCAAATAAACCTAATTTCCTTCAAATGGTCATTGAACCTAGACCCTCCATTGTATAGCTAAACATATAAAAGAGGTAAACATTTAATTGCAAATTTCGCTAAAGAACAAAGTATAATTAGAACTTTAATGTGGGAAATACAAGACAAAAAGAATCGTCATTAGCTAGTATCTCCCTTGCACAAGCTAACCATATCCATCAGTGTTGAATATAGAACCTTTAAAGATAAGTTACTGAGAAACTTCTTGTATTCAGAAGGACCTTCTGAAATATCCAAATGAAGGTTTCTATCCGCAGTGAAACCATCTTCCATTGCCAACAACCATGAAATGCATCCTCGAGGGTCATCTAGGTTTACGTGTGCGACCAGATAAGTGATTCACCTTGTTCCAGCTGAAATGACAAAGATAGAAAATCTCGACTTGCTTTAATTCCTAAAAGAAGAGCTTCACCATGAAGCCAAAAAAGTATTTGACTTGAGACTTGTTAAAGGCAGGTTTGATTATAAGAAGGGTCATCATATACAAATCAAACCATACATGCAGAGTCTAGCAATTGCTATTGCTTCACAATGAAAACGAGAAAGTAGAAATATAAGTCATCTACCTGCTATAATATTATCATAGAGATCTGCCAAGTCACAGTCATATCTGTTCATACAACAAATTTCCTTAGAATTCCCTTTGAATAGACTAACAACATTGGGAGTACCTTCCCCTTCTACATTGATGCAATCATCATTCACAGCCATCTTAATCATTACATCAGCGACAGAAACTCAAAATGGAACAAATTAGAAACTCTTTACATAAGATAAAAAAATTAAAACTCTTGATTATTTGACGAATAAGACGAATCGGAAATTGAGAATAGAAATTATAGAAAGAAGAAACAATAAAGATAATGAACAAAATACAAAGAAAATGAACCTTAAAATACAGAGCTAGATACAATAAACATTGTCAAAGAATAGACCCATATATAGAACAATTGAACAAATAAAACAAAGTAACCATGATTACCTCCAACGTGAAGGCACGTGAGTCTCATCTGCTCCGAAGCCAAGCAACCCGAATCTAGCATCTGAACGCACATGGGTGCTCATGGATTTAGAAGTTGAACAGTTCTGATGGCTTTTTACACACCTCCACAACAGGAACCTACGACACCCAGACTGTACATGTGTTAGATCATAGTGGCAAAGCATGATAAAAAAGACAAAAATTGAAAGATGAAGATTATCCTTACCCCTCTCCCCCATCGAGAACAACCACAAACGTTGAATCGCGCCGTTCGATGTGGCATTTCGTTGATGAAGACGGATCTTCCACGAATGTTCCTCTGATCGTCGCCGAACAGTAACCTCAGGCCGACAAACCCTCCAGCCGGCGTCAAGATGACGGGACAGGCTTGGAGAGCTTCTGCAGCTCTCCATGGACAAAGTTTGAAAAAGCTTTCCATGGCCGAAGCTTTCCACACGAGTAGACCCCCCACCGCACACGGTTCCTAAATCAAAAGAAGCAACTGCTCAGATCAAGAATCCATAAGACATGGATGGTTGAGATGTGATTTCACATATCACACGGATGGCCGAGATTCATTCTCAGAAACCCCAAAACATTAAACACACCAACGGCTCAGATCACAGATATCCAACGACCGAGATTTAGTCAACAATCACTAACCTCGAAATGACCCACATAGCCCTCGTTCCACCCAATTTTACAACCAAACCCACACAATCCAAAGCGTAAATGATCCCACATTGCAGGGACAAGATGGACAATGAACATCCAAGCAACACCTAAATGACGCATAAAACCCTCCTTCCACCTAAAATTTCAATCCAATGACCATACTACCAACCCATACAACCCATAATGTAAGTTAACTCACATGACAGGGGCAAGATGGACATTTCCAGCCCAAGCAAGGAGCTAGAAACCCACTCTTTATAAGAGTAAGACATCAACGGGACCATACTTGTGATACATCTTCAGTGTTGGTTGGTCAGAACCTTCTTTCTATAGTTTGTGTGAAGCTTAGGATCCTCCTATTCCGGCCTTTGGGTATCGTATTTGTGGCCCGAATAGTGCTTTGAGCTTTTATATTTGGTTATCAAATTTTTTAGTACCAACATTAGTCCTCAACTATGTGGATCATGTTAAATTTAGACGAATTGATGTAATCAAACTTTGATAATAGTAAGATTTGAACGCATCTGCATTAGTTTTCATGCATCTCAAGCTTTGTTGTATCAAATTCTCATTGCAATAAGCTCGTCCAATTGTTTGAGCTTTTGTCACTAAGGTCATGTCGTCCTTATGTAGTGTGAGTCAAAGTCGAACCTATTGCAATGATTGAAACATGATTGGAAGCTTGGCGAATAGTGTTATTGACTAATATAGTCTGATATCAATTCGGGAAATAAAATATGACATGACATCAATATTATTGCATGGTGTTGCATTGAGTATGTGTACTCATGGTGTGATGTTTAATTGCAAACTCTTGCATGAAAAGGCACGAGGACATAAGTCCATTGCCTGGCGTGGCATGGAATCGTGGAGCATTGTGTGGCGTGACATGTAATTATAAGGCATGGTGACTGTCTGTTGTTAATACACAGACAAATGGTTTATGGTGGCATCCTGGTACTGGCTTCTTGGTGGATGGTGGCATCCTGACACTAACTTGTTGGTGACCCGTTCATGAATTAGAAATTCCCACGTGATGTGGTATTATGATACAATCCTGTTGCGTGTCATTGAGTCGTAAACTAGTGGGATGATGTTAAGTTACAAACCCACATGGTATGACATAGTATAAGGACATTTCATGGTATGGGAACATAATTAAGTTCCCAGCAAATGCAATCACAAATTTAACGAAATTCATGAATTGAAGATGTATATCCAACACTTTAATGACTTTGAAATTCATTTACACCACTAAGTGAACCTATTCAAAATTTATGAATTTTACAATATTTATGCATTTACATAAATAAAGTAAATTTTTAATGTTATCTTTGTGTAATATCTCTATATATTTTCATATTGATTGAAACTACATAAAAAATGTGACAAAAACTATTTTTATTTCTATTAATAAATAAGATGATAGACAATTTAAAAAAATAGACCAATCACATACAACACATGTAGATTCGGCTAGTAATAATAAAAGCTAACCAAATATGTTGATGCTTATGATACTATGCTTTCCCATAAAAATCATCTATGAACTAAATTATACTTTTTTTTTTTGCAATACTATAATATTCCTCTTATATTCGTCCTTGTTCAAATTTCGTTTAATCTTACGAGTAGTTCTTTTTCTAACTTTCCGTGATATGAAAATTTTGAGGATTTCATTTGGTAAAAAATGGGGGTTTTCTTTTGTTCAGTAAATGAAAATTTATATTAACTGAGTAAACAAATTATAAGAGGCATAACACAGGAACGGACAAAAACCCGTTAACTGCTAAGCTACAATTAATGTGTTATCTACATAAAAGAGTCAAACCCATAAAATTAATCAGACAATATCACAGTTCAATCTCCACTTATTTTGGAGTTGCATGTTTTCCACTATATCTGGAGCATTCTTAACAGACCAAAGTCTATCACAAACTTGTGAAACTATGCACGAAAGAACAACTTTAGATTATCAGGTGGTACCCTCGAAAACTATATAGTTGTGATCACGCCACAAATTATAGACAAAATAAGTAAATATAAGTTTAATTACAGTTGTATATGAAGTTTGACTATCGCCATAATAACTCATCCAGTGTAACATTTACATTTGATCTGATGTATGAAAATCTCTATGCGAAACTGCCGTCATTACATTAGTTATCACCTGCCTCGAGGGTGCCTTAGTCACGCGTCGAGTACGCCTGATCCGACGTATGAAAATCTCTATGTGAAACTGCCGTAATTACATAAGTTGTCATCCTGCCTCGAGGGCACCTTTGTCACGCCCTTGAGTGCACCTTGCTCACACTCTCGAGGGTGCATTTCTTACGCCCTTAAGAGTGTGTCGTCTTGAAGTTTTGTGAAGACGTCTTACTAAAACTCTTATGAATTCACCATATTGAAACATAATGAACAAACTATCATCTACAAACATCGAGAGATGCTAACTCGTATGGTTACATCATGAACAAGACTCAGTTATGTGACTCTGACATCCATGCTATATTATATTCATTTTTTAGTTTGTACCTTAGCCATCAAGACTTGCATAGACTCTTTGACTAGAATGATTTAGAGGTTGTCCTAGTAGGATTATGACAAGATTACGTCATTTTGAAAAGAATATCCATTTCTCCGGTATTGTCATTTGGGGAGTTGTAGATGTGTCGCCTTCCTGTATCGAGAAATGACCTAGTTTTAAGAACCTCTTGGGGGCGGCTGGGTTGAATGATGTCTTATACGACTCACAATCTAATTCACCTAATGTCATTGCCAATACATTTGCCTAGCAGCACAGGCATGAGGATTGGATACACGCAAGACCTTCTAGCTACTTCAATATATTTAAATGAGATGACTGCATTTAATGACCTATGTAACATATCAATATATTACCTAAATGTGATCTTAACTACTATATATATATAAATAGTAGCATCTCCCTCTTTTATAAGGATCCACGAACTGTCACCTCATACCACAAATGTTCCATAGCACTCTGTCATCATCTAGAGGGTGACCTTAATGCTTGTCCTTTAACCTCAGGATTCAATCTTCAAGTTCTCATGCTATTATTGTTGTTTGCTTTGACTAGACTACTAACCGAAATTTTCTCTCTTAACACTTACCTTAAACAATATTAATCTTCTAGCACCTTTCATAACATGAACTAGTAGTCAAAATATAAGATGAGTCAAGTTCAAATAATATTTTTACATTTTTAATTATTTTTCAATAAAACCAAAACAAAGACAAAACAAAGACGAAAGATTTAAAACATGATTCGGATGGCCAAATTAACCAGATGAACATTTGGATGACAAACTGATCCATTAAAATTTGAAGATCAAAGTGCGTTAAGGGAAATTATGGGGAAAATGTTAATATTCAAGGAAAAACACAGAGAATGGTTGAAGCATGCGTCTTGACTCTTGAAGCCCCCTTTGGCTCTTGGCGAAGGGGCAATCCAGAAGCGACAATTGGCGTAGGTAAGGTCAGTTCCGTAGTAAAGCTGGAAACCAGGCCTTTTCTCAGTTAAAGTCAGCGTTTTATTTTTCTTAGGGAAGAAAGAAAGTCAATTTGCCAAAGGAACCCAAATAAAATTTCTTTTTAATTTAATGAAATACCCCCC
>QANY01008402.1:506958-547241 GCA_003255025.1 Datisca glomerata
CCCCCCCCCCCCCCCTCCAAAAGAAAGAATAGTCATCAAGGTGTCTGAATAAATAGCGAAAGCGAGGATCGATTTCGCGGCTTTCATTTCTCTGACTGGATTTCTGGTAGGTTCCCTTTTCCGATTCGCCTGCCTCAAATGTTTGCAGAAATTAATTCCCATCTTTAATATCATTTTTATCGTTTTGGTCAATTCATTATTCATGCATTTGCTTAATTGTGTCTACCTTAATTTCCTTTTGACTGCGTTGTCTTCAATTTTTGCTGATAGGAGGTTGAACTGTCTTAATTTACTGACCATAGAGCTCCACACTTCTTGGATCTCCTCCTTCGTTCATGTTAGCTTTTGTTCTGAATTTCCATCTGCATTTTCTTTGCTTACTTTCTGCTCTCTTATCTAGGTGAGCGTGTTGGGTTTTTGTTGTGATTTTCATATTTGAAATTTGGGCAGATAGAGAGTTGCGAAACAGATGGTGTTCTTCAGAAGCGTATCTGCGCTTTCCAAGCTCCGTTCTCGCCTTGTGAGTATAAGCTCGCATATTTACTATTTTTTTTTATCTCAGTTTTACCGTTATCAAATGCCTTTGTCATATTACTGGAGCCGTTCTTATGATTTTTGTTTTATTTGGATGATTTCCTCAACTGGACATGGTGATGCAGGGACAGCAATCCAATATAAGTAACTCCGTCAGATGGCTTCAGATACAGAGCTCCTCTGATCTTGTAATATCTCATATTTCTTTCGTTATTTGTACACGCCAAATTTTGTTTCTGGATATGGACCTAATAGTTTTGGTATAATCACGAGCTAGTGACCCTGTTAGTTTCGTTTTACATTCTTAGCACTTTATCTTTTAAACCGACAACATTTTTCCGTCCCTCTGGTTGTCCGCATGTGACTTTACTGGATTAGAAGTGTGCTACCAGATGGCTTAGTGCTAGCCTTTTAAGTGATGTTGTATTATTGTTATTAGCATGTAAATTATTGATTAAATTTTTTATAATTGGGTATAAAGTTCTGTTTTTAGTATTTTCAGTGGTTGTTGCTTTGTTGGATCGTGGAAGTAGTAACTGGCATTATAATTCTACGAAGAGTAATCCTGCTCATAGAAATTATTTTGCTGTGTAGGACCTCCATTCTCAGTTGAAGGAACTGATTCCAGAGCAGCAGGTTCTTCTTCCCGATTGATTCTATTCTGAAAATTCCCTTAAGTTAAAGTTTATACTTGGAGGTCAATTCATGAAACCTCATTTGGTACAACAATATGCAAAAGTTTCATCCAGCCAACAATTGTTTAACTCATTGACGAATATCCCTAACTGAAGAAGACATTCATCGTATTTAAATGTTAAAACTGCATATAAATTCATCTACTTATTTTTGTGTTTCTCAAAATTTATATTGTGGCAGGAGCGGTTGAAGAAACTGAAGAGTGAACATGGAAAAGTACAACTAGGAAATATTACTGTTGATATGGTAAATAGAATCTTGATCTATTACTCTCTCAAATTTCAGTGGCAGAGTTAATAGTCTTACGCAGGAATATAGTGTATTATGTTACTTCTCACTCAATTTCTACAAACTAAAATTGTGAAGGTACTGGGTGGGATGAGAGGAATGACAGGATTGCTCTGGGAAACCTCATTACTCGACCCAGATGAGGTCACATTACTGTTACTGAGTATTCAAGATTTTAAATTATTTAAACTGATTAATGAAGTATTTGTTTCTTAATTTTATTCATTATTTTTAGATCCCGTTACAGACGGCTTCCTGTTTTTTTATAGCCTGAAAGGTGTGGGATTCTGTCTTCAGGGTATTCGCTTTAGGGGTTTCACAATTCCTGAATGCCAAAAGCTCTTACCGGCAGCAAAGCCTGATGGAGAGCCATTACCCGAGGGTCTTCTTTGGCTTCTTCTAACAGGAAAGGTGGGTTGTCTTTCTAATAAGATAATAGGCCTTTTGTTTGGACTTTGCAATACATACATAAATGATTGAAAGTATATGCAATATGAGAAATGTGGATTGATGTATAACCTATCTCAGCTCCAATCAAAGTTCGTGTAAATATAATTTTTGTTAGGTATCATGATTGCTGACCATTCTCATCTGCGTATGATTGCAAGTTTGCTATACTTCCGAACAAAGATCATTTTTTTCCCTCTACACCTTAGGTACCAAGCAAAGAGCAAGTAGACGCACTGTCCAAGGAATTACAGAGTCGTGCTACTATTCCAGGTTCCAACTGCAGAGAGTCTTAATTAGAATGTTCATAATTTATCTGCAGGATGTTTTTCTATTAGGATGATAAGAAGATTTTAAAGTAGTGTTGATAGTTAATCACGCCATCATTGAAACTAGAAGTTGTAGACGCTTATTTTGTTTCTTTTTTTGTCATAAGTTCATTATCATGTATGTGGAAATGATTAGAAGTTATATTTCATTTTTTTTCTTTTTGAAGATTATGCACACAAGGCCATAGATGCTCTGCCTATTACTGCTCATCCGATGACTCAGTTTGCAACTGGTGTTATGGCCCTGCAGGTTGGTTGAGTTCTAAATTTAATTTATTTTTCCAAAAGTTTTCCTACAATTGCCTTTCTCCATGTGAAAGATTTATAGAGCATTGGGTTTTAGGCCAACCGTTGACATTCGTAAGGCATTTGACCTCTCTCTCTCTCTCTCTCTCTCTCAATCCTTTGTTTCGTGGGAGGTTTCTAAATCTTTATTTGATTTTGGAGATTCCCAATTATTTTTTTTCCTTTTTCACAAAGAATTAATGCGATTGCTTAATTAAGCAGGTTGACGTAAATTAATAATATTGTACTGTGTTTCAGGTTCAAAGTGAATTCCAGAAGGCTTATGAAAAAGGGATTCATAAGTCTAAGTAAGATTCGAGGAATTATCTCTTTACAAGTCATAATTTTGAGGTATTCCAGTATTGTGACATTGTACTTCTCTAGGTACTGGGAACCAACATATGAGGATTCTCTTAACTTGATTGCTCGTGTGCCACTTATAGCTTCTTATGTTTATAGAAGGTTAGTATTGCTTTTCATACATGGTTTATGGTTACCATTTATTTGGCGTGCTTTGAATAAGGTCTGGTCCCTAGACATTTTAGGCTGAAAAAAGGTCCAGAGCTAACTTCTCCTGGTTATGGCATATGATATTTCATGGTTCTGGATATGTACTGAATGTCTTGTCTAATGTGATTAACTGACTGTTAACACTGGTGTAAACTCTCCCCATACTCTTGATGGTTTTACTACCAAAATTCCTGACCTTGAATGAGATTCTTTTGGCCTTGGACTAATTTGGTTTAATTCTCTTTTGTGCTCTTAAGGATATATAAAGATGGCCAAATAGTATCAAAGGACGACTCATTGGACTATGGTGGGAATTTTTCACATATGCTGGGATTTGATAGTCCCCAAATGCAAGAGCTTATGAGGCTTTACGTGACTATCCATAGGTTTGTATGGATGTTCTCTACCTAAGTCATCATAATTAAATAAAAAATGGTGCTCAGAGAAGAAAAGTAGGACCTGACTTGAAATTACTGTGTTTAAAAATTGTCATGTAGTGATCATGAAGGTGGGAACGTTAGTGCTCACACAGGCCACCTGGTACATTGTTTTCTCACAATTTAGTTTCAGTACTGCATTTCTTTTTTTGTGGTTCTTTTGTGGCTTCAAGTACTAAGTATTATAACAAACATGTGGTTTAAAAACATGATTTTTCAATACGAGTATTCCTTACGAACAATTTTTAATTTTTCCGTGCTTTATGCAGGTTGGCAGTGCGCTTTCAGATCCTTATCTTTCATTCGCAGCTGCTTTGAATGGTTTAGCTGGACCATTACATGGTCTGGCCAATCAGGTCTGATATTCCCCCATCTCCTAGCCATTTCTTCAACACTGATTTTCCTCCTTTTCTCTCTGCTAACTGAAAAGGCCATTGAGCTTTAGAAAAGTTCAATTTGAACTCATTTAAGTATCATGACATCATTGATGATGCTTGAGGACGTGACAGACTCTGATTACCATTACAACATTCTAGGATGTTTTCATCATTTGTCTCGCATACTTTGTGATGGTTGAGACGCTTGTTGCTCTTTATAGCATCCAGTAGCCTCAGATTCAACATTCACCGCTTGTGAATAATTTGTTGTCTGTCTTTGTTTGCCTGCAGGAAGTTTTGCTTTGGATTAAATCTGTGGTAGACGAGTGTGGGGAGAACATAACCAAGGAGCAGTTGCAAGAGTATGTGTGGAAAACGTTGAATAGTGGCAAGGTAACGGCGTAAAAATGTATGTTTATTAATCATGTTAGTTAGAAAGTGGACCACTGAGGCACATGCATAGCTTGAATGTTATTGTTCTCTCTGTATCACCTCTTTGCTTGGTACCATTGTCTGTTTTAGAAATTGTATTGAGGAACATGCATCTATAGCGTCACTGATATTTATATCAGCTATTGGAAAAATTCCTTAACGTTCTCTCTTTTGCATGAACTTCTTACTTATCTTGGACCTAATAAGTTGAGAAATTGAGTCTGTGGTACCCTTGTTATCATTTTTTTAGTAGTTTCTTGGAGTCTCCTCTATTCTCCTTGTTATGTTTATGTTGATTTTTGAAGTTCTGAAATCGAGTTTGTGACTTGCCATAATGCTATCATTTCTTTATCTCGAACTGCCTTACAAAAGAAGATATCATTTGCTGAAGAATGATCAATATTTAATCTTAATTTGTTAATTGGTTGCTTTAGTTTCCAAAGTTTCTATCACTATGTCTCACAACTCTTACCACATCCTTCTCCTTCCACCTTGTAGGTCGTTCCAGGATTTGGACATGGAGTTTTGAGGAAAACAGATCCAAGATACACATGTCAGAGAGAGTTTGCACAGAAGCACTTACCGGAAGATCCTTTATTTCAGCTGGTTATCACTTTGAACCTGATTTCTTAGCATAGATGAGAGAGTGCCTTATACTGGCACAAATTCCAGCTGCCTTAAGTTTGGGATCCTGTCTCAGATGATTAGCTTTCATGTTTGCAGGTTTCCAAGCTCTATGAAGTTGTGCCTCCCATTCTAACTGAACTTGGGAAGGTGATTTAAATCTTTACACTATGACCATAGTATTTCACTCTATTCCGCATCCTTCAAATGCCTGTTTATTTGTAAGTTTGTTGGTGGGTTTCCTTAGTCTCTATTGGCATCATCTTAAAGAGTCTAGTGGCAGCAGCATCTTAAAGAAACGACAAAAACTATAACAGAGATAGTTATGAAGAGAGTGTTAAGTTTAATTATGAAGAGAGTGGAAGTTTAATTGCAATAATTTATAGATAAACCATATTCCAGAGAATTCCAAGGTCCGTTATTCATCACTTCAAGTGGAGTCACTGGACCATTTGGTGAAGTCTAATTAAGTTCAATTGCATATTATATAACTAAACTATATTCCAGAGTGGTTACGAGGTCGCTGTATATTTCATCAAGTCCTATTTGGTTTGATCGGATGAGGTTCTCCAGTAGATTTTGAAAATCACTCTTTATATCGCATTAGTAACTGTGTAATGATTGCCACTCATAATTCCACCACATGTAGTAATTTTGTTATGTTGGGAGGATCAATGCTGACCTATTTTTGGCCCCTCCCCAAATATACTTCGATGTGTTTGATTGGCGAATTATGTTTTGGTTTAAAATATTGGACATTGGCTTCAAACCAGCACATCATACGTATGCAAGCTTGACAACTGAAGTAACATAAAGATTTCTTGAAATTGAATTTCAATAGGAATAAATGCTTGTAGGTTAAAAATCCCTGGCCCAATGTAGATGCTCACAGTGGAGTGTTGCTGAACCATTTTGGTTTGACTGAAGCAAGGTAGTTTCATCTTTTTCATCTTCTTTAAATTATAGGCAGAAGTGTCTGGCTTTTACTTCTAGCTAGACCGTCAAGTGATTTTTATACTTCAAATTTAACTGTCCACAGATACTATACTGTTCTTTTCGGTGTATCAAGGAGTCTCGGAATTTGCTCTCAGGTTTGTCCATCTATACATCCATACTTTGTTAATCACGTGTTTTCATTCCGTGATTTTATTTACATCCGTATTGTTGGTTCAGTTGATATGGGACCGAGCTCTTGGGTTGCCGCTTGAGAGGCCAAAAAGTGTTACGATGAAATGGCTCGAGGACCATTGCAAGAAAGCAGCTTCATCTTAAAAATTGGCCGAGTGCTCTGATTTGATCTTAAAAACTGGTCAAGGTGTTGGTAGATAGTTATACTTGTAATAAATTGCTCAGCAAGCATCGGTTTTCTTCCAGATGCAGGGTCTTTGGAAGCTGCTATGTGGATTATGACTTTAAATTTGTTGAATTGTGACGGCATTCAGCTTAGCATTATGAGTTTGATTTTTTAACTTTTATTGGCTTGGTAAAAAAAGAGATGTGGTATGTCAAACTGGTGAAAAGTACACTATTCATTTTTTATGCCATTTGAATAAAATATGTTTATTTAATAATCGTGGCTATGAAAAATCTTTTAAAATCTTCCCACGCATTAGATGGTAGAATGAACCAGTTTTTGATAAGTTCTTCAAAATTTAATGACAGTGTTCCTACTCGCATGGAGTTAATCTAGTCTTAAATGCACTCTCGAAGTGGGAAGCACTACGAAAGTTTAATAAGCTTTAAAATGCACTAGACAAATATTCTCGCTCAGAGTTTTAAACTCTTAAATGCACCAGGTGTTGTGGAGAGTAAGCCCTTAAGATAGTTGGAGGATTAGTAAAGGGTTATTTGGATAAATATATATTTTTCATTTTTGCTTAAAATTTTTATACCTCTTTTTCTATAACTCAGAATTTCATATCCCTAACCCAGTAAATTAAACAAAATTTACTGTTCACACATTGCCCAAGGCAGTTACACATCAAGTAGGATTGAACGGTTACTTGCTCTTTCACATTCATTCTTCGCGTTTCTTCCTTGTTTCTCTTCATTGGGTTTGCGCTCATTTGTTATTTTCTTCATCTTCATTTCCATTCTCATTTATGCTCTCTCTTCTCGATAAAAAATCGAGGTTTCTTCTTCGGCGAGACAGTCTCTGCCAGTCGTCTTCCTTTTCTTCTTTCATTTTCAGAGCACTCTGACACGATACCCATACAATATATTCAAGTACTCATTCTTCTCTTTTTTTGGACACTGAAAATGACTTAGAGTTTGTTATTCTTTCTTTTGTTCTTCTTACTAGAAGTTTGAGGAAAAAACTGTCTAGTGTTTTAAAAAATGATGATTGGGGACTTCAATGAGAGAATAACAGCGCTATAATTTTTTCAACTGATCAGTGTAATGAATAAATTCAATATCCAGGTAAGGCTCAACTAACATCATCTTAGGGAGCCACTTTAGAATCTATGAATGTATTCATCAAACTAAAAAACTCAGAGAATCACAGCGAGTTATCCTTCCTAGAATCACAGTCTGATTCTTTCTGATACACATGATCTCGCTATTAAGGGCAAGTGTAGAGCATAATGGAATCTCAGCAGACAGAAGTAAACTATTACAAGATCAGGGTTGCAAGGAGAAAGAAGGAGAAATTAGAAAGCCATGAAAGAAAAACACTTGGGTTTTTAATTCTGAAAACTTATGCCTTACAAAGGAAGAGAAACCCTCCTTATATAGAGCTAGAGGGAGGAAACTGACAAACAAACTAAAGTAAGCAAATAGGAACCTACAAACCTAAAAAGCTTACTTTTACAAAGCGATTATAATTATTACAAAAAGACAGGAAAAGCTACAATCCTACTTTAATTATTACAACAAGACAGACAAAGACGAGTGGGAGACAACTGTGACAGCAATACCAGTTGCCTTTGGAGATGGGCTCGTGATCGGATCCAAGGTTGGCATATTCTTCATCATATGGTGGGTCCTAGAAATAGGCGGAGATGCAGTCGTCAAGGTCTTGGTTGGCATCTGTAGGAGGCGAGGACAAGAGGCGATCTTGAGACTCAAATGGATATTAGTCATGAGGGTGAGGAAAAGACAAACCCTAAGGATTAATGATTGTTGGAACTCATGTAAAGCAGAGGAGGAAGCTCCAGATGAGAGTTGAGGACTAGAAGGGAATGGCCCAAGAGGAAAACTATTATATACATCATCTGTGGCTTGCTCATTAAGCCTAGTTAATGTCTGGCCTAACGTTTTCATGAGATGGCTTTCATATTTGGGCCAAGCAACAGAGGAGTTCCAAAAATTAACATGCTTTTGCATATACAAAGTTCCATCAACAAACTGAGCTTGTTCTCTGTGGAGAGTAAAGAAACACAAGAATGTTTGTTTCTGTTTGTGAGGAGCGGTCCATAGATTGTGCTCTGTGAGCAGCTTATTGAGCTGACTTCTCCAATATGGCAGAGCGACAAACAGTTGAAAAAGTGTAACAAGGTGGGAATGTGTATTGGCAGAATCACAGGTATAATGGTAAATGGGATACGGAGGAAACCTGATAGCACAATAATGGAGAGCGAAAAGAGCCTAGAGATACTAGAGGAGTTCCTCTGGAATAACACCTTTGATAAGAGGAACGGTGGTATAAGGGATGGTCATATCAAAATGGTCTGGATAAGGATGAATCTGAGTTTTTACTAGTAAAGAGTGAAGCCAATAAAACAGAGTTTTTGTGGCAAGATTGTTGATAGCAGTAGGACCATCAGGTTTAGGTCCTGTAGGGAAAATGGTAGCAGACATGCTGAAAGGCATTGTGGAACTTGAGTCAAGAGTATCAGAAATGGTAAGAATAAAGAGTGTGTGAGAAGAAGGAGTGGCTGTAAGAGAGTGGATGTCTTTCTGAGGTCGAGAGAGGTAATCAGCAATGGTATATGTCCTTTGAGATGACGAACTGTGTATTTATAACGAGAGATTCGGTCTTTCCATCTGAGAAGCTGTCTATCAGGAAGAATTTTTCCTTTTGGATCAAACATCTTTGGAAATGATGTGTTATCCATTTCGACAGTAAATTCATACGGGAGGAGATAGAAACTGAAATTTTCAATCCCTTTTTTGACCGCTAGGATTTCCTTATAGGTAGCATGATAATGTTTCTCAGAATATTTGAATTGTCCACAATAAAAACATTTTCCTTTGTCTTCCTCAATGAGAATGGCCCCCCAGTGTTCATCACTTGCATTTGTCTGTAAGATACGTAGTCCTGTGTCAGGAATCTTTAAGGGATAATGATGTTGAGAAAGTTCCTTGAGGACGTGGAGCGCTTTAGTTTGTGCGGGCCCCCAAGGTGGAGGATTCTTTTTTAGAAGTTTGGACAGATGGATTGTATAGGTGGCCACGTGAGGGATGAAATCTCTGAGATAATTAATAATGTCGAGGAACTGTTGGATTTGTTTGACCGTTAACTCAGTGTTGGGGAATTTGAGTAATTCTACGGCAATATGTGGACCTGGTTGGAAGTTTCCATCTTCAAATACCATGCCTATAAATTCAATACGGGTAGCACCAATTCTAGCCTTCTTAGATGAGAGCATAATCCTATAATATTTGATAAGATCAATAAACTGAGATAACATGAATTGATGAGAAGGTGAATCTTTTGAAAAGAGAAGAATATCATCAATGTAAACCAGAGCACTGTGCAAAATGGGCTCAAACATTTGGGTCATGGCCTTTTGAAAAGACATGACGGTCCATTGGTACTGGGCATTAGGTATACAGAAAGCAGTCTTATGAAGGTCCTCGGGGTGAATGCCTAATTGCCAAAAACCAGTTTTAAGTTCAAACATTGAGAAAATCTTGGCCCGTTTCAGATGGATGGACAGAGTACTGAGCTTGGGAAGAGGAAATTTATCATCTTGGAGAAAGAAGTTAAGAGGCTTATAGTCAATCACAGGTCTCTTTTTCCCACGTCTGAGTTCAGATCTTTTTTCGACATAAAAAGCCCAACACGCCCAATCAGATTTAGTGGGTTCAATGAGTCCTTACCGAAAAAGGCCTGGATGAGTGGCCTTGGTGGGATTGAGGTCTTCATTTCGTTTGAAAGGAAGTCGGATAAAGAATGTTGGATTTTTTCAGAGGGGGAAAGCATGGGGAAACTGTTCATGGCTATCAACACAGTAGGGAAGGATTTGTCCACGAAGATGGGCATAGGTAGGAGGAACTTGTTGGAGTTCCAAGAGACTGGCAACATGGGTACAGGCACGGAAAAAACTTTTGTATTGGATTCCGGTGGATAAAATTTAGATTTTCTTTGTGCGGGAGAAAGCATCAAAGCCAATCAAAATATCCTTTCCAGGAAGATCACTGCCCAATACCTTAATCCAGAGAATGCAGTTTGGGAAGAATTGAAGACCAATACGTTTCTTCGTAATCCATTCAATTTTGAATAACTTCCATTAGCAGTAGAGAAGTATTGGTTATACGGAACCCAATCTTCTAGTGGTAGGAGACAGAGTTTCATGACTGTTTTGCAAGAGCCAGTACCTAAAAACCCAATGGCGGGAACAATTTTGGCAAATTTGTCAGCAAGAAGCTTGATTTCAATATGGGGTTTGGTGGACACAACTTTTTCTTTCGGGGGGTTATTTAAAACCCCAAGAGAACCTTGGGGTAGCTTTGGACGATGTGTCAGAAACAGAATCAGAGGAGTCGTCGGAATCAGAGGAGAAGTTTGCCTCGTCTGTGGAGTATGGTAACACATATTGAGTTTCTTCATTACGGTTAGCCTATTCTTCTACAGCGGATTCAATATCTTCATCATCCCGAAGGAGGAGGACGGTCTGTAGATGTTGGAACATTTAAATATCTAATTTGATTTTATGGGGACGACTTTTTACAAAATGCCCTTTCTGAGCTTCTTAACAGTAATGAAAATGATGGTGGTAGACCCTTTGACTAGGAAAGGGCTAGGAGATTTAGAAGCTTCATTGAATCTTGTGAGTTATCTGATGTCAAAGGCTGTGGGTGCTTCTATACCTAGAGAAATGGGAGAAGAGGTTCTGATTTTATACAGGAAATGCTTGGCAGAGTTCTAGTTAATGTCTATTTTAGAGAAAAATTTCCTGAACCACTTCTCGCCCGAAAGAACCGCTCACTAGCTAGCCAGACTATGATCTGGAAGTTTTAGTCCCTCCTAATGTGGGATCAGACTACAACATGCTCATAAGATTTGCAGGGAGAAAATTATTAGGAGTAAGCTTTAAATATGAGGCTAAGAGGCATGAGGAGGAGGATTTTGGAAAGGTTATGAGAAGTTGCTGGAATTTTGGTTCTCAAGGGCTTGGCATGGCAAATGTCATCGGAAAGTTAAGATTTGTAAGCGAAATCTTAATTCTTGGAGCAGAAATCTTAAGGGCAACCCAAATCTGGATATTAGGAGACTTAAAACTAAAATTGAAGAGCTCTGTGATGGTTCTGCAGAGAGTAATGAGGAGAAAAGAATTGCTACAACTCAATTGGATAAATTTTGGAAGAAGGAAGAGTTGTATTGGCATCAAAGAGCTAGAGTTCAGTGGCTCAGAGTAAGGGATAAAAATTCTAGATTTTCCACCAATCCTGCCCTGAAAAGAAGAAGAATTAATGGTATCTCTAGGTTGAGAGATGCAAATGGAATTTGGAAGGTGGGTGAAGCTAATGTTACTGAGATCATTAAAACCTTATTTTCTGATTGTTTTAAACTTGAAGACAACTCTGAGGAAGATTGGGTTTTACAGCATGTTTTAAACTTAATAGTGAAATTAATGCTTTCTTGGTTGCCGATATCTCTTTTAAAGAAGTGGAAGCTGCTGTCTTTGACCTGGGAGCTGAGAAGGCACCTAGCCCTGATGGCCTTTCAGATTGTTTTTATCAAAAGAATTGGAGTTTAGTTGGTCCTGATGTTTTTTATGTTGTTCAAAACTTCTTTTCCAATTGTTACTTGCCTTTCTCCTTTAATGAACAAATATTACCTTAGTCCCTGAGGTTAAGCAGCCAGAATACCCTTCCCACTATAGGCCAATAGTTTTATGCAACTTTTCTAAGTCATCTTTAAAGTCATCACTAATAGATTAAGTCTATGGTTTCATCTCTGAATATCATGGAGCTTTCTTGAGTGGTAGACATATTCAGGATAATGTCATCATTGCTCAGAAGGTCTTTTACCACATTAAGAAGAAGAAAAGAGGTAAAAAAAAGGGTGTGTTAACTGTCAAAGCTGATATAGAGAAGGCTTATGATAGAGTATATTGACATTTTCTTCATCTTTTGCTACTTAAGCTAGGTTTTGACAGTAAATTTGTTAGCTGAATCATGAACTGTGTTACTTCTACTAGTTATAATATTCTTATTAATGGGGAACCTAAAGTCAAAATTAAGCCTAAAAGAGGTTTAAGGCAAGGAGATCTTCTCTCTCCTTACCTTTTTATCATGGTAGCTGACTCCCTTTCCAAGTGCATGTAAACTAAAAACTCACTAGAAATATTTAACTTTTGTATTCCTCTAAGTTGTGTTTTCCAATGAACTCAACAAGACCTTTATATAAACTCTACTCTTGCAAAAAAAAACTGAAAAATAATTAAATATATCACCTCTTGACCTTTCATCTACAAAGACTCTTGACCTTTTATGTTTCCACTAACTTCTAAATTGTAACTTCTAATTGAAAAAACCCACTAAAACATAACATTTAATGTTTATTCAACAAAACTCCCCCATAAGCTTAAATGCTTCTACCATCCGTCATGCCAATCATTTTCTTGCATTTGTCGAGAAGTACTTTCGGTAGCGGTTTTGTGAAGATATCCGCAACTTGATCCTGACTTGCCACATGCACCAATTCCACACTTCCTTCATTCACATGATTTCGGATAAAGTGAAAATGAACGTCAATGTGTTTGCTTCTTTCATGGTTCACTGGATTCTTTGCCAACTCAATTGATAATTTGTTGTCAACTTGAATCACGGTTGCAGCTAATTGCTTTAGCTCCATCTTGCTCAACAAATTTCTAAGCCATATCGCATGACATACACACCAAGATGCTGCCACATATTCAGCTTCACACGTCGAGAGCGTCACGATCGGTTGCTTATTTCAAAGCCAAGTAAATGCAATATCTCCCATAAAGAACACATATCCCGATG
The DNA here is from genome assembly GCA_003255025.1 of Datisca glomerata. Lineage (NCBI taxonomy): Eukaryota > Viridiplantae > Streptophyta > Magnoliopsida > Cucurbitales > Datiscaceae > Datisca > Datisca glomerata. Next base: position 520,096 of record QANY01008402.1, read on the forward strand.
TACTATTCTGATCTCTATGTCTCCGCACCAATCGTTGTCGGAGTAGCCAACCAACTTGTAATCTTCTGCTTTCAAGTAGAACAACCCGAGTGACACCATTCCTTGGATGTACCGTAGGATTCGCTTCACCGCCTTCCAATGTGAATAAACCAGCTCCTCCATGAACCGACTTATAATACTGACACTTAATGAAAGATCCAGCCTTGTGCATGTGAGATAGCGAAGGCTTCCTACCAAACTCCGGTATCTACTCGCATCGACACGTTCTCCTCCATCGAACTTCGAGAGTTTTGCACCTGGTTCCATTAGTGTTGATACCGGGTTGCAATTTGCCATCTTGTACTTCTTCAAAATCTCTTTTGCATATGTCTCCTGTGATACAAAAATACCCGTCTCTACTTGTCTAACCTCCAAACTAAGGAAAAACTTCATCAAGCCCAAATCTGTCATCTCAAATTCCCATGTCATTGTACCCTTAAACTCTTCTATCATCTCATCATTATTTCACATAAAAATGAGGTCATCGACATAAAGAGCAACAAATAAAACGTTACTTCCATTCTTCTTTGCGTAAAGGGCATGCTTGTAGGGACATTGCTTGAACCCGTTCTCCTTGAAATATGTATCGATACGTGTATTCCATGCTCGCGGTGCTTGCTTCAACCCGTAAAGCGCCTTCTTCAATTTTAGCACCTTCTTCTCTTCTCCGATTTCCATGAACCCGACTTGACATCCATTTGAAATATTTTCCATTTGAATTGAGCAGCTTGTGAAATGAGTAATCGGATTGTCTCCATTCTTGCAACAAGAGCAAACACCTCGTCATAGTCGATTTCTATCTTTTGCTTGTCTCCCTTCGCAACAAGTCTCGCCTTGTACCATTCTATCTCACCTTGAGCATTCATCTTTTTCTTGAACACCCACTTCACAGCAATAGGATGACTACCTTTCGGCAATTCTGCTAGCTCCCATGTGTTGTTGCGGTCAATCGCCTTAATCTCCTCGTTCATGGAAGTTTGCCACTTCTTGTCTCGCACCGCCTCTTCAAAGCTGATATTTTCAGCATCTTCAAAAGACATACAAGGTGTACCTCATTTGTCGCATCATACAAATCTTTCAAATTTCGTATTTTTGGTTGTTCTGGTTCATCTTCATCATCGGTAGTTTCAGAGTTTGTTGGTATACTTGTTGGTGCAATGACTGATGATTCTCCAACGTCGATGATAACCTCCGTCGAATTGTTCCAGTCCCACTCGCTTGCTTCATTTACTTGCACATCACGACTCACCATCACCTTCGTGCTTATCGGGTCGAGTAGCTTGTACCCTTTTGTCTTCTCATCATAACCAATAAAAATATACCTTTTTCTTTTATCTTCGAGCTTCATTCTTCGTTGATCCGGTACGTGTGCATAAGCCACACTACCGAATACTTTGAGATGAGAAACTGTCGGCTTTTGTCTGCTCCATGCCTCTTGTGGTGTTTGATCATCTAACTTCACATGTGGACATCGATTTTGTACATAGATGGAACATTGCACGGCTTCTGCCAAGAATTCCTTCGGCATCTTCTTGCTCTTGAGTATTGATCGAACCATGTCGAGAATAGTCCGGTTCTTCCTCTCGGCCACACCGTTTTGTAGAGGAGAGTATGGTGCGGTTAGAAATCTCCTTATGCCTTGCTCCTCGCAATACTCCATGATTGTCTTCTACGTTGACTCGCAAACACTTTTCTCGCACGCTTCTCAAATTCAGTTTGTACATCTGATTTCTTCCCATCTCGACTAGAGCAACCATACACCCTTGCTTGTCCTTCAAGTGTAGTACTTGGTCTTTTAAAAGTATCGTGTAACCTTTCTCCGTGAGTTGCCCCATACTCAACATGTTGGTCTTGAGGTCTAGTACGTAATAAACATATTGGATTGACCCTATTAAGCCATCCTTTTGCAAGTAACAAACTGTACCTCGGCCTTTGACCTCCACCTTTGATGCATCTCCAAATGACACATGACCATCTTCAATCTTTTGCATCTCTTTGAATAGGTACTCGTGACCGCACATATGGTTGCTTGCCCTCGAGTCGAGGTACCAGAGAGTGTCATTGTTGATGTTGACTTCATTTTGAACCATCAAGAGAAGGCCTTCATTTTTGTCTTCCAAGATTAGGTTGGTTGTTTCTTCCACCTTTTTATCGGCTCGACAATATTTTGCAAAATGCCCCACGTTACCACAATTATAACATTTGTCAGAGTTGCAATCCTTCGCATAGTGACCATACTTGTAACACTTGTAGCACTCGATGTTGGAATAGTTCGATAGGCCGCCTCTTCCTCGACCGCGTCCTCTTCCACGCCAATTTGGTTGGCTCGACTGTCCCTTCTCCTTATAGTACCTCTCATGACTGCTGCCTTGACCACCGCGACCATTTTCACGACTTCCACGGCCACGCCCTCTACCTCAGAAATTTTGAGAATAGAATACATTTTCGTATTTGATTGATGCCTTGGTTTGAAGTGTTTGCTCGAGTGTCTCCTCCTTTTTTTCGTCTTACGTTGTTCGTGTGTCTCGAGAGAACTAGCAAGCTTGTCGACTGTGAGCATCGCAAGGTCATTTGATTCTTCTATTGCGCACACAACGTTCTTAAAATTTTCGGTTAATGATCTCAAAATCTTTTCCACAACTCGCGCATCGGTTAACGCTTCGCCATTACGAATGAGTGGGTTCACCACGGCTTGTACACGCGTGATGTAGTCAAATACACTTTTCGACTCCTTCATCTTCATGCTCTCCAACTCGCCACGAAGAGTTTGGAGACGCACTTGCTTGACTCGGTCAGCTCCTTTGAACACTTTTGCTAAAATGTCCCACGCTTCTTTTGAAGTAGTTGCATCGGCAATCTTCTCAAAGCCCGACTCATCAACGGCTCAAAACAACATGTATAATGCTTTCTTATCCTTCGCTCGTCCCTCTTTCAACGCCTTGTTTTGAGCCGCCGTATATCCCGTGGTATTTGTTGGTTCTTCGAAACCTTCTTCGACCACCTCCCATGCATCTTGAGATCCGACAAGAGCTTTCATTTGAATACTCCAGTTCTCGTAGTTCGCCTTCGTTAGTCGTGGTAGCAGCATTTGACCCGTCACATTCGCCATTGGCTCTGATACCAATTTGTAAACTAAAAACTCACTAGAAATATTTAACTTTTGTATTCCTCTAAGTTGTGTTTTCCAATGAACTCAACAAGGCCTTTATATAGACTCTACTCTTGCCAAAAAAACTGAAAAATAATTAAATCTATCACCCATTGGCCTTTCATCTACAAAGACTCTTGACCTTTTATGTTTCCACTAACTTCTAAATTGTAACTTCTAATTGAAAAAACTCACTAAAACATAACATTTAATGTTTATTCAACAGTGCATCCTTAAAGCAGTGAAGGATGGAAGATTCAAAGCTATCTGTCCTAGAAGATCAAACAGTCCCCTATTTCTCATTTGCTTTTTATAGATGATAGTTTGTTCTTTACTAAAGCTGAGAATGGCTCTTGTGGTCATCGTTTGGAATGTATCTCTAAATACTGTGCTACTTCAGGTTAGAAAATGAATATGAGTAAGAGCTCTATTTGGTTTAGCAGTAATGTTTCCGCTGCTAAACAAGCTTTCTTAGCAGCTAAACTCCAAATCCTTCTTTCGTCTAAAAGTGTTTTTTCTAATCTGATGGAAAGGCTTGCAAAGAAAACAGCTAGTTGGAAAGGTAATTATCTCTCCCTTGCTGGTAAAGAAGTCTTATTGAAAGCAGTTGTAGAGGCTCTCCCTAACCATGTTATGGAGATTTTCAAACTGCCAAAACAAACCTATATTAAGCTTCAATTTGTTATTATGGACTATTGGTGTGATTCCCAAACCACCATAGTTCTTCCTACAACTAGCTTCCTTATAAGAAAACCACCTCATATCCTTACTACCATAAGCTTTAATAGTTATTGAGCTCAAATTTATAATAAGATTATAAATTAGACATTCACTAGTGGATTAATGGTCCTTAAGGATGAAGAGGTAATTAGAAGAGTAAAATGATAATTTGACCCGTTGCAATTTACAGATCAATAATTAGAGGACAAAACTACATGAAATGATTATGTCAGTGGACTACATGTGAATACTCTGTGAATACATTATATAATCTCTAAGAGTGTAATTCCATATTTATAGTGCAGTAATAATGAAATTAATAAATAAAATTATTTAATTAAAAAATTTAATTGATAATCTGATTTATTGGAGCTTAGGATTATAGGTCGATGGTCCCCAAGTCACCTTTATACTACGATGTCTAGGGTGTGTATATTTCAGGACATGAAAAAAGGACTGACTTGCAAAAATAATTTTATTCTGGGACAAGTACATAATTATGAGATAATTATGTGTGATTAATTGATTGAATATATATATAATTATCAATTTTTTATTATCGATAAGTGAGATAGAATATCTAATTTGATAATTAAATTATTATTAGATAATAATTTAAATAAACTAAATTCATTATTTGTGAAATAACAAGATAAGTTAGGTGAGAGGGATAATCAGATATGTTAATTTTGAATTAAATGATATCTAGATAATTATATGATTAAAATAAAAATTTAATTCATAATAAATGTCATGTGCCAATCACTGATAGGGTATCAGTAATTAACATGGACTATTGTGATACCATGTGGCACTACAGTTGTGCGCAATTATAGTGAGTCTTAATGCAATTGATAATTTTATAATTAGATATTATTTCAGTTTATCCCTTAAAAACTGATACGACATTATCTAGAATATATACAGATATTATTCTAATGGTCTGGGTTGTTGAAAGATGAATAGAGAATCAGTTGATCAAATCACCATTTCGTCAATCAAGAGTTGAATTGAGAATACGATTGGTGTCAGAGAAATTTTCTTCTATGATTAAACATTAATCAAATCTCTAAAAAAATAATCATCACATTCTTTTAGAGAATCGTCTCACTAAAGTCATACTTAGTAAATCTCTAGATCTCATGTGTTGAGAACATCTAGAGACAGAAAAAATGCCTTGTAATATTCTACGTCGGTGGTGAGCAGTGGTTGTCTGGTGAGCCAGGCGGCTGCCGGTAGTGAGACGGGTAGCGGTGGTGATTGGCAGCTATCGGAGAGGGTTATCGACAGTGACAACTGTTGTCACATTTTAAGAAAGTTTCTAACAAATTATGCAATCAATCCTATCACCTAAGTGTTTTACTAAAACTCAAACTCTTTTAATTATCCATTTAAAATTTGAAATTAATGTAATTTTAAAATTAATTATTAATTTTTTATTTTATGAAAATTAAAAATTAATAGGTTGATTTGGTTTGACCAAAGTTTGATAAAATCAAATAAAGTATTTATTTGACTAAGTCAAAGTCAACTATATTAAATGAATAATTATATAAATTATTTTAGTTAAGAAAAATAGTTTTTCTAATTAAAAAGGGTTTTGTTCAAAGCTTAAAGATTATGAAGATAAACATCAGGACGAGAATGCAATATTTGAGAAATGTGTATTCTTGAAGTCCGTTTTATAATTTTATTTCTTTATTTCAAAGTAATTTAGAAATACTCAATAGTCACTCGGTCCACTATTATTTTATTTAATTGTTAAATAATTTTTTAATTGTTATGTTTGATAACATATCCATGCATTAGTCGATCACATGTCATACATGAAAATCCCACACAGTTTTATTTAGTCATGCATCTTAACTATAGAAACATGATTTATTAGGATTGTCCTAATATGTTTATATGTATTGCTTTATGAAATCAATTGCATGTAAACTGCTAGGTTTAACTAATTAAAACTTGGTAATCACACCACACTAAAGGCTATAGTAGCTTTTAGGTTAATCGACTTTAGTAAAAGAATTTTATTAAAGCTTGATGAATATAATTAATTAGTTAATCTAAGTTCACCTAATTATGACTTAGGCGCTTCAGAAAGTTAAATGAACTTAGACCAATGAGATTAGATTAAGTGATAATTAAATATTCATAAAGTTATTATTTTAACTAGTAATTAATTGATTAGTTAAAATAGAAACACATTAACCTAAAATAGTGAGTAGGAGAAGGTTGACATGTCAATGTAACCTAGGGTCTCCCCCATTAGTACAACATTGTGAGGTACAGTGAGGGTCTCAAGATGACTTTGTTTTTATTCCTCTAAGGAAGATTTCGAGTTATACCAATACCAGCGTTGGACTTCTTAAGAAGATAGGAGGAAGTAATGTAGTTTAGTTTTGACTGACCCTAAGGCGGCATATTCAAATGAAGTCATGAAATCTGAAATGATCAGTTACACTCACAAAGTCACAATTAAGCTTTCATGTGGATAGTTGTGACTTGACCAAACAAGTGATGCCTTATTATTAAAAGAGAAAATATGAGATATTTTAAGTTTTAATGAAAAAGGTTGAGAATGTCTCATAGACCGTTTGAGATTAATCAGACCGACCCTAAGGCGGCACATTAATCGTTGGGTTATTTTATCGTGATTAGTAAATACTAAATTTATGTGTTTATTATGATTACATTCATGCATCATATTTAGTTTTTGAATTCGAGATATTTATTAATTATATTGAATCATATACATTTTAAATTTCAGTTATCAATATTATGTCTACCATTGGCAACTTTGTTACTGCTTTACTCGCTCTTGAGAAATTAGATGGTGATAATTTCGTACGTTAGAAATCAAATATGAACTTAATGGTGATGTGAGAACCATAAAATCGTTCTTACTGAGGAATGTCCTGAGGAGCCCGCTGCTAACGCCCCCAAGAATGTTAGGGACAAATATGATCCTTGGATCATATCAAACAACAAGACGAAGTGCTACATGCTTGTGAGTATGAATGATGTTCTAAGAACCAAACATGAAAGTATGGAGACTGCCTATGAGATTATGGAATCTTTGCATGGGGCAGCAATCCGATCAAAGTCATCATAAAGCCACGAGGAGCTATATAACAACTAAGATGAGGAATGGTACATTTGTTTAAGAACATGTTTTGAACATGATCAACATAATGCACGAGGCAGAAGTACATGGGGTGACCATTGATGAGCGGACTCAAGTTAGCATTTCAACATGACCCAATTATTGAATGAACTGCAGACTTTTGAGTCATTCAACCTTAGAATGACCAAAGAGGGCAAGGTAAATATTGTCGAGCAAAATTCTTCTTCCAATATTGTTAAGAAAAATAAAAGGAAGAAAAATAATGGTAAGGACAAGGGTAAGAACAAAAGAGTAAAGAAAGTCAAGACATCGCCGAAAGCCAAGAAGAATAAGAAAGACAATAAGCCTAAAGGAAAGTGTTTCCAATGTGGGGTTGGAGGTCATTGGAAGAGAATCTGTAACAAGTATCTCTCTGAGCTGAAAAAAAAGGGTAAATATGATTTACTTATACTTGAAACTTGTTTAGTGAAATATGATTTGTCATCCTGGATACTAGATTCATGAGCCATTAACCATGTATGTTCTTATTTGCAGATGCTTGATTCGTCAAGGGAGCTGGCTGATGGGGAGGTCGTTTTGAGAGTTGGCAGTGGTGCGCTTGTGTCACCTAAAACATTAAGGACATACTGTTTACTTAGTTTTGAATGATATTTATTATATTCCTGGTTTTTCAAGGAATTTGGTTTCTCTTTCATTTTTTTCAAGAACAGTTATTCAAAGTTTCTTTCATTAATAAAGATTTTTTATATTTTTAAGAATATATTCGATATCTGTCATGCTAAAATTATAAACAGATTATATATGTTTAAACTGACTAAACACACGTAAAATAATTCTAAATTATTTAAAGTAGCAAAACCTAAAAATAAAATTCGACAAAGAGTTTCTCATGATGATAACATATATTTATGACATCTTAGGTTGAGACATATTAATCTAGATGGGTTAAACAAGTTAACAGAGCATGGTATTTTGAGAGAGCTAAAAGTTAGAACTCTTTTTGTTTATGAATAATGTCTAGAGGGTAAAATGACCAAGAGACCTTTCACAAAAAAGGGCCAAAGAGTCAAGGAACCACTTGAGTTAGTACATAGTGATGTCTGTGGACCGATCAATGTACAAGCTAGAGGTGGGTATGAGTATTTTGTCACTTTCATTGACGACTACTATATATATGGTTATAGTTACATAATGCATCGAAAGTATGAAGCTTTTAGAAGTTTAAAGACTTCAAGACTGAAGCTGAAAAGCAATTAGGTAAATCATTTAAATACCATTCGATCCGATTGAGGTGGTGAATACTTGGATTTAGGTTTAAATGATTAGTTGCTGGAGTGTGGAATCTTATCTCAACTTACAGCACCTGTAACACAACAGTAAAATGGTGTTGTAGAGAGAAGAAATTGAACCTTATTGGATATGGTTAGGTCGATGTTAAGCTACTCATCATTTCACTTACATTTTAGGGATATGCACTATACACGACAACTTATATTTTGAATGTAGTGCCCTTTAAGTCTGTAACCAAGACGCCTTTAGAGTTATGGAATGGCTCCAAACCTAGTTTGCGACATTTTCGTATATGGGTTTGTCCAAATCACGTTCTTATACCCAAGACTGGAAAGCTAGACTCAAGGTCTGAGGTATGCATATTCGTTGGCTATTCTCTAGAGACTAGAGGTGGGTACTTTTATAGTCATAGTGATCAAAATGTGTTTGTGTTGACAAATACAACCTTTCATGAGCATGACTATATGCAAAACTACAAATCTCATAGCAAAGTAGTTCTCGAGGAATTAGCGACTAATGAGATCAGACCACCTTCAAGAGAAACCACAATTCCTGCAAAGGAAACTCTAGTGCAACGTCGTAGTGGAAAGGTTGTGAGATAACCAGTTCGCTACGAACTAAAAGCACAGGTTCTAGTGTCACACACTAATAATGATGATCCATTATCTTATGAAGAAGTAATGGATGATCCTGAAAAGGAGAAATGGCAAGATGTCAACCAAGAAATGGAATTTATATATTCCAATTCCGTCTAAGAGCTTGTAGATCCACTTGAAGATGTCAGACCCATTAGATGTAAATGGATCTTCAAGAAGAAAAGAGGTGTAGATGGGAAAGTAAAGACTTTTAAGGTACGGTTAATAGCCAAGGGCTATACACAAAGGGATGGAGTCGATTATGAAGAGACATTCTCACATGTGGCCATGCTAAAATCCATTCGCATCCTTTTGTCCATAACCGCTAGTTTTGACTATGAAATATGACAAATGGACGTCAAGACAGCTTTTCTGAATGTCTCTTTTGAAGAAAGTACATATATGATGCAACCATAATGGTTCGTACAAAAGGGGCAAGATCAGAAAGTATGCAAGTTTCTTAAATCTATTTATGGATTAAAGCAACCATCTAGATTTTTAAATCTTACATTTGATGAGATTATAAAGTCTTATGGCATCAAACAAAATATTAACGAAGCATGTGTTTATAAATACATCAAAGATAAGATAGAAGTTTTCTTAGTTCTTTATGTTGATGATGTTCTACTCATTAGGAATGATGCAGAAACTTTGTCCAAAGTAAAGAAGTGGTTAGCTAACAAATTTCAAATAGAATATTTGGGAGAAGCGAACTATGTTATAGGCATCCAAATCCTAAGGGATAGAAATAACAAGTTCTTGGCACTTTCTGAGGCATCTTATATTGATAAGGTGCTGGAGAGATTTTCTATGGAGAATTTCAAGAAAGGTCATCAACCGAGCAGACATGGAATTGTCCTCTCCAAGGAACAATGTCCTAAGACACCTTAGAAGGAAAATGATATGAGAAAGGTTCTCTATGCTTCAACAGTTAGAAGTCTCATGTATGTCATGTTGTGTACGAGACCGGACATCTGTTATGTAGTGGAAATTGTCAGTCGTTATCAATCGAATCCATGTTTGGAACACTGGATTGTAGTAAAGCACATTCTCAAGTATCTTAGGAGAACGAGAAACTATATGCTTGTTTATTCAGGTGGAGACTTGAACCCCACTGGATATACTGATTCCTCAATCAAATAGAGACAATCAAAAGTCAACATCTGGATCAGTATTCACCCTAGGTGAAGGAGCTGTAGTGTGGAGAAGTATAAAATAATGTAGCATTGCAGATATGGACAAGCCACTTATCATGTACTATTATAACAGTGGGGTGGAAGCAAATTCCAAGGAACCGAGGAGTCACAAGAGGAGCAAGCACATAGAGAGGAAATATCATCTTTTAAAAGAGATCGTGCATCTAGGGGATGTGACTGTTATGAAGATAGTATCAGAACATAACCTGGCTGATCCTTTTACAAAGACACTTCTTGCGAAGTCATTTGAAGGTCACGTGCATAACATGAAATTAAGAGAGATGCCATATTTTCTTTAGGGCAAGTGGTAGATTGTTGAGGGTTATTCCCTAAAAGCATGTGTATTGAGATTTTGATATGAAATTTAAAGAGGATTACATTTTTCTTATAATTGTTCTTTTAAATTATTGTTGAATAATTTATATAAATATCTGAAAATTCTATATTCATTAATAAGACTATGATTTTGTATTAGTACGAGAGGATTAAAATCATAGTTAATGAATAAAATTGTTAGCAACATATTAAAGTATGAAGTCTTTAATGAATGGTTGCTAGTATGATCAGATCATCAGTTCGTCATTCCTTATTTGAATTGAGAACACGATTGGTGTTAGAGAAATTTTCTTCTGTGATTAAACGTTAATCAAGTCTCTAAAAGAATAATCATTAGTTTCTTTTAGAGAATCGTCTTACTAAAGTGCTTCTCAGAAAATCTGTAGATCTCATGTGTTGAGAACATCTAGAGATAAAAAAAACTGTTTTGTGATATTATACGTGCCCCCACACTCCCTAGTGCATTGATGATTGACTTGGAAGATCTTGGTGTGAATCTCAGAGTCTATTGATCGTTGAAACGATTCCGAGGGAACGGAGGATCGATCAGGTTTTGCAAGGACACTTGATATAAACTACAAGAGGTATATGATTCCTAAGCTTGTATGTTGTAGATTTAACTTATAAATATATAATGAATCCTGATTGATTGAAAAAAAAAATTCAATAAAAGTTTTTATTTGTTTTATTAAAAGATTCAATTTTATTAAAAGTTCAATTTTTTTAAAGATCACGCGCCTCCACGCTTCCTCCACAACGACCAGCACCTAAGCCCATTTACCCGTGTCACGCCATTTTTCTTTGCCTGAGCTGGAGCTTTATAAAATTATTGGGGGCAAAAAAAGGCACCCAGGGGTGGGGTGGAGGGTGTCTCACCAATATTTTCCCCCATCTTCCGCAGCTGCTCACATACTGCCCTCAGAGTGCCCTTCAAGTGTCTTAGCCTTCATTTTCTCCTTGGCAAACTTGTTTTCCTCCGCTGTCCTCCTAGGATGACCCCAACCAAAACCTTACCAAAGGGGAGCGCTTGGCCTTGTAAAGCATGGTTTTGTTTTGGTCCCGATTTCTTCGAGGGGTGACAGTTCCTCCAAGTTAGGGTGTCACTTTACTTTCTCACGATTAGCTTTTCCCCTTGGTTCTGTGAGTGCGTGGTGACTCCGCCAGCGATCCTTTAAGTCATGGAGGAGAACCATTCTTGTGTAAGAGATCGCCGTGGTTTGAAAAGTATCCAGCATGTCTTTCCTCCTTCGCAAATATAATCAATATGATCATAAAAGGTCCTTCCTCCGCTAGGGGAATGGGTGAGTCCTCCCTCTCGTCCCAAACTTCATCGGCGTAGTGTGTCAAACTCATCCTCTCTTTACGGGAAAGAAAAGGTTTCAAATGCTTTAAAAAGGAACGACTGAGTCGTTCTTACAGACGGCGTCAACTATTTCAGTCGAAAACCTCAACAACATTCTTTGTATAGTCTTCCCTCCGAATTGAGCTCCTCATATCCTTAATGTCTGCAAAACACAAACAAATAACCCTCTTGGAGGCGTGCTAGAGAAGGTTTGCGAGACATAATGCCTGACATGACCGTTCTTGATTAGATGGAGAGATGGGCGACTTTAGACATAAAATGATGGACATTAATGGTTGATGTGCCTTCGCGGTACCATTTCAGAAGTTGATCTAACATCTTGTTATGGCGATTGGACCTATTGGCCGCTACTTCCACTAGGCAATAATGATCTTGTGCTTGGGGTGAATGAAGCTCCACTCGTGAACTTCGATCTTTTATACGCGCTTGAGTCTGTGTAACCCGAGCTTCCTTGAGGCTGACCAGTCAAGGTTGATCATTCTCCTTAGAAACATTCTTTGTCGTAGGCTTCTTAATGTGGTATGACACGTGTCGTCAGTTTATTGAAGGTTAGGAACACACCCATAACAGTGACCATATTTCACTACAACATTAGAGCCGTCAACCGTCACGATAGATAGAGGTGACAAGTGGGCCGGTTCGTCTCGCAAATCCTGCTGAACTTTCCCGTAAAAGCTCGGCTCGGCCTGGTTAAGGCCCACGGGCCAAGCCCGGGCCTTCACAGGCCTTACAGTTTACCAAAGTAGCTCGAGCCGTGAGCACACACTTTTGAGCTAAAAAAATCATTCATTCTACGTATGTTGAAGATTGAACCCTTAACTTCTCCCTTGCTAAATAAACTCTTTATCACTAGACCAAGACAATTTTTATGAAAATATTGTGTATATTATTTTTTATTGTCTTTCAATACATTTTGTCAAATACTTTAGAAAATGTATTTTTGAGATAAATGTATTTAATTAAAGAAATAGATGATATTTTTTGTTTAAATGGATATTTTATTCAATGAACGAAAAATATATCAAGGGTCCAAGGGCATACCATAACACCAATTCACAATACACAAAAGCAAAAAAATACAATCTCAATATTCAAATTTCCCTTCCACTTCCATGACAAAAAATTATAATGCCTCTTCAAATAGCATGTTCCTCCAATCTTTAGATGGCAAGTTTGCTCATAATGATTACACTTGATGGTAATAAATCCAACTTTCCTCTCCACTTCCATAAGACCTAATCGACCTTTTCCTTTTTGAGGTTTTGGTATTTGTTGTCGTTGAACTGCCTTCACTATCCATATATAAAATGGTTGTGGAGAATAGAAATTTAAAGAGAGAGTTAGAAAGAATTGAGTAAAAAGGTGAGTGAACAAATTATATGTGGGTATGATTATTTATAAACAAAAAAACATTTGATGCTTGCTTTAAATGCAATGCAACCACATATTTACTTGGATGCAAGCCACCTGCCTGCTTGCATTCAAGCAAAGCAACGAAGGCTTGCATTAAAGAAAGCAGTCGACCACTGCTTGCTTTAATGCAAGCAGTCGACAACTACCTGCTTTAATGCAAGCAATCGACTACTGCTTGCATTAAAGCAAGCAGTGAAACGACTATTTTTTTTACTATCAACGGCTATTTTTTTCATTTAAGTGACTTCGACTCTCTACTCTCTGCCTCTTTCTCAACTCTCAATTCTCTGCTCTCTGCCTCTTTCTCAACTCTCAATTCTCTGCTCTCTGCCTCTCTCTCTCTCTCAACTCTTACTACCTTCTCTCTGCCTCTCTTTCTAAACTCTTATTCTCTGCTCTCTCAACTCGTACTCTCTGCCTTTTAAGAAATGATAATTTACACATTTATTTAGTTAATTTTGTTTGTTAAATTATTTAATTACAATGATATTTAATCTCTTTTCTTTTTTATGCAGGAGTTCTCAATCTCTCATCTATAGTCTATTTCTATTACAATGATTTTCGCATCGGTAATTTTTGTTTTATTTATTTTTTTACACAATGGATCCCAGCTATCTTGATTAAGAAAATGTTGATTTTAGTGAGGAAAATGATTTTCATCCTAAGGGAAATGAACATTTATCTATTCCATCAACTGCAACCTCTAAACCTAAAAATAAAAGAGCTAAAACATTTTCTATCTGATTATGCTTGAAAAGTTGCTCGAGGAATTGAAACAATTTTCAGACATTTTTTAACTAAGCATGCAAAAAATCACAAAAAAATGACCCTAAACAAAATCACATAAATGCATCTGATTCTGAAACTTTTTAATATTCACATGTAGATTTTCTTCATGTTCCCAATGGTTTTGATCAGATTTAGTAAGTACATATATTATACACATATGATATGTGTATAATACTTTTGTTAAATTATTCAGCCCATTTCCAAATCCAGCTGAAAAATAAGACAAAATAAACATATTTTTCATACAATATAAAACATATAACACGCATATAATTCATTTAATGAATTAAACATTTTGTAAAAAAGTGAGAAAGTGACACATAATGGATAAACATTTTATTAGAGTCTAGAAAGAATGAGAACAAGGCTTATTATTATTTTAGAATATATTAATGAAAATTTTCATTTTAATTTTAAATTGAGTAAAATAATATAAAGAGCTAATACTTATTTAGTCATATATTTGTTTACAATAATAATTTATTAACTCTACGTGTTTACACATTCTAGATTATAGATTGAATTTTAAATATGAATGCTCGAGGTATTTATGATCTTTTATTTTTTTATTCGTAATATATTTTTAAATTGGCATATATCTGTGAATTTTATAGTCAAATTTTTAATGTCATATTTTTTAAATAAAAATATATAATACACGTTTAATTTAGGTATCCAAGTTTTTACGTAAAATGAGTTATTGACCGAGTTTTTATCGAAGGTTCGATCGTTTAATTTCTGAATTATACTTATCAAATAATAATTCATATTTTTACCGTACTCAAATTAATTAACTATGGTTCTGATTGGCTTTATGCCTTGTGTATATAATGTTTCAACTGACACTCATAATTTTTCAGCTTTTGTGAAATTATACCCAAAATTTTTTAAACGGTTAAATTTACTATTTAAAACTTGGAGAATATCTTGGCCCGTTTGAGATGGACAGATAAAGTATTGATCTTTGGAAGAGGAAACTTATCATCTTGGAGAAACATGTTGAGAGGTTTATAGTCTATTACCAACCTCTTTTCCCACGTTTGAGTTCAGCTCGTTTTTCAACATAAAAGGCCCGATAGGCCCATTCAGATTTTGTGGACTTAATAAGACCATGCTGAAGAAGATATGCAAATTCTTCTCGGGCCAACGCAAGATCATCGAGTTTCATGCCAGGATGAGTGGCCTTGGTAGGATTGAGGTCTTCATTGCATTTTAACGGAAGACGAATAAAGAATGCAGGATTTTTCCAGAGAGGGAAAGCATGGGAAAACTGGTCATGCCTATCAGCACAGTAAGGAGGAATCTGGTCATGGAGATAGGTATAAGCAGGAGGAACTTGTTGGAGCTCGAGGAGACTGGCAATAGGGGTATTCAGCTACCGATCCTCAGGATAAATGCCTAACTGCCAAAACCCAACTTTAAGGTCAAACTTGAAAAATATCTTGGCCCGTTTGAGATGGACAGATAAAGTATTGGGCTTTGGAAGAGGAAACTTATCATCTTGGAGAAACAGGTTGAGAGGTTTATAGTCTATCACCAACCTCTTTTCCCCACGTTTGAGTTCATCTCGTTTTTCAACATAAAAGGCCTAAAAGGCCCATACAGATTCCGTGGGCTCAATTAGACCCTGCTGAAAAAGAGATGCACATTCTCTCACCACCCTCAGTAATGGCACTGTCATTCTGACTATTGCCCCAGACTTTAATATTAAACTTTCAGACCCAACTCTATCTCAGAGATTGAAAGTTCAAGTCTAGATTGTAGGCACAGAACAAGACTCCAGAGCTATCATCTTTCATGCCATTCAACGTGATGTTCATACTTCTGCCCTTCCCTCCTCAGGTGCACCGTCTCCCTGACGAGACCATTAAGACCATCTTTGCCAGACCTGGCACAGCAGAGCCTTCTTCTTCCAGACCCACCGATTTCCATCTCGTAAAAAGGGTTTCTGGCACCACTCTCGTACCAAGCCTTTTCTTCGGTATTTTAAGAAAAGACATCATTCCTCCTGCAAGTTACATAAATGCTAAATTTGTGGTCAAAAGGGGTATTTTGCAAAAAGTTGTCCTCATAAAACCAAAAGAGATATTCAGATGCTGCAACATCTACAAACAGTGCTTCTCCTCCGAGACGATGAAGATATTGAATCTGCTGTGGAAGAACAAGTTAACCACAATGAGGACATTCAATATGTCTTGCCATACTCCTCTGACGTGGCCAGCTGTTCGTCTGAATTCGCCACCTCCTCAGACTCTGACACATCAGATAATGCTACTCCTATCCTTTGTTTGAGATCTCTTGGGGTCTTATATGACCCTCCCAAAGAGAAGGTTATGTCCATCAAACCACATATTGAAATCCGGCTTCTTGCAAATAAATTTGCCAAAGTTGTTCCAGCCATTGGATTTTTAGATACTGGCTCTTGCAAAACAGTCATGCAACTATGCCTTCTACCTTCTGAATATTGGGTTCCTTATAATCAATATTTCTCTACTGCTAATGGCAGTTTATTCAAAATTGAGTGGATTACAAAGAGACGTATTGGTCTTCAATTTTTCCCAAACTGCATTCTCTAGATTAAGGTGTTAGGCGGTGATCTTCCAGGAAAAGATATATGAATTGGTTTTGATGCTTTCTCCCGCACCAAGAAACTCCAGATTTTATCCATTGGGATCCAATATAGAAGTTTCTTTCGTGCTTATACCCTTGTTGCCAGTCTCTTCGAGCTCCAACAAGTTACTCATACTTATACCTATCTTCGTGACCAGATTCTTCCTTACTGTGCTGATAGGCATGACCAATTTTCCCATGCTTTCCCTCTCTGGAAAAATCCCATATTCTTTATTTGTCTTCCGTTCAAACGCAATGAAGACCTCAATCGTACCAAGGCCACTCATCCTGGCATGAATCCTGATGATCTTGCGTTGGCCCGAGAAGAATGTGCCAAAACCTAGCTTTAAGGTCAAACTTGGAGAATATCTTGGCCCGTTTGAGATGGACAGATAAAGTATTGGGTTTTAGAAGAGGATATAGATTGAGAGGTTTATAGTCTATCACCAACCTCTTTTTTCCACGTTTGAGTTCAGCTCATTTTTCAACATAAAAGGCCTGAAAGGCCCATTTAGATTCCGTGGGCTCAATTAGACCCTGCTGAAGAAGAGATGCACATTCTTCTCGGGCCAATGAAAGATCATCGAGATTCATGCCAGGATGAGTGGCCTTGGTAGGATTGAGGTCTTCATTGCGTTTGAACGGAAGACGAATAAAGAATGCGAGATTTTTCCAATGAGGGAAATCATGGGAAAATTGGTCATGCCTATCAGCACAATAAGGAAGAATCTGGTCACGGAGATAGGTATAAGCAGGAGGAACTTGTTGGAGCTCGAGGAGACTGGCAATAGGGGTATAAGCACGGATGAAACTTTTATAGTAGATTCTAGTGGATAAAATCTAGAGTTTCTTGGTGTGGGAGAAAACATCAAAACCAATTAATATATCTTTGCCTGGAAGATCATTGCCTAACAGTTGTAATTAGGGTCGCATCTGTCTGGGGAAACATCCCAGAGAATCTTGTGAAGATGGCTTCGCCAATATGGCAGTGGAGCAAAAAGTTGAAGAAGAATCACAAGGTCCATATGGGTATTAGCAGCAACACAAATATACTAGTAAATAGGATATGAAGGAAATCTGATAACACAGTAATCAGAAAGAGCCTAAAGATACCAGATGAGTTCTTCTAGTATGGCACCTTTAATGAGAAGGACTGTGGTATAAGGGATGGTCATATCAAAATGTTTTGGGAAATGGCGTATTTGGGTTTTTACAAGTAACAGATGGAGCCAGTAAAAGAGAGATTTTGTGGCAAGATTGTTGATCATAGTGTGACCATCATGTTTAGGACCTGGAGGGAAAATGTAGCAGGCATGCTGATCGGCATAATGGGATTGGAGTGAGGATAAGAAAGGGTAAGAATAAAGAGGGTCTGAGCAGAAGAGAAGCTGTCTTTCTGAGATCGAGAGAGATAATCAGCAATGGTATTCTGATGTCCTTTGAGATGAAGAACTGATAATTTATAGCGTGAGAACCAATCTTTCCACCTGAGGAGTTGTTTATCAGGAAAAAATTTCCCTTTTGGAAAATTTATCTGCAAGAAGCCGGATTCAATATGTGGTTTGATGGACACAGCCTTCTCTTTGGGAGGGTCATGTAAGACCCCAAGAGATCCCAAGCAAAGGATGTGAGTAGCATTATCTGATGTGTTAGATTCTGAGGAGGTGGCGAACTCATATGAACAGCCGGTCGCGTTGGTTGAGCCTTACCTGGATATTGAAAGTATGCATTAGACTGATCAGGTGAGAATCTTATAGCTGAATACCCATCATGGTATCAGAGCCATACTTTTCCAGCCCGTGGTAATCTATTAAAAGAAATAGGACAGTAAGAAGAACCCCAGAGAAAAATGAGTGACTCCACAAACCTTGAACATGTTCATCTTTCCTCTTCCTTCTCTCATCAAGATCTTCCCCCTTCTGTGCTTCGAACTATTGCAAATAAGATTGAGAACCTGATTGAAATCCATCATCTCCCTGAAGATATCTTCAGGAAACAGAATTTCCATTTCTCAGTCCATACAGCCTTTATCACCGGTCAAACTGAGTTCTTCGTAGTATTAGAACTTTGATATCTACTCACAGACCTCATGTGAAGGAAATTGTATAAACCACAAAATTAGACCACTGTGGTCTCCAAGCCACCACCGCATAACAATATGTCACTCTTGAGATCCATCAAGAGCTGCTTAATGGTTGGTAGACACAAGGCTACACACACCTACATGTTGGTGCTATCTGACTTGCCTTGACCCTCCATGGTAAAAAAGGGATTGCCGCTACTGCTCGGATTGCTCTCCTAGACACCACCTTCACATACTACAGTAATGCATTGATTGACTCCATTCTCACCACCCTCAGTAATGGCACTGTCATTCTGACTATTACCCCGGACTTTAATATTAAACTTTCAGACCTAACTCTGTCTCAGAGATTGAAAGTTCAAGTCCATATTGTAGGCGCAGAACAAGACTCCAGAGCTATTATGTCCACCTTACATCAACAGATCATTTATCACCTCCAAAATCACTCGTTTGATCTTCATTTTCCCAATTCTACTCAAGATGCCCTTTTTGCTGTCTCTGACAGGGCAGATGATACTTCTATCATCCAGATCCCTCGACATTTCCAAAGCCGAACTCACGCAACTGATGCTCTCGAATGGATCAATAACTATGAACGCCACTTTCATGCCATCCAACGCGATGTTCATTGTTTTGTCCACAACTTTCCTTTCCAAGTCCTTTTTGAAAAACAACCAGATTTTACCTTTCTAAAAGCATTTGGTTGCACTTATTTCCCTTTTCTTAAACCTTATAATAACTATAACTATAAAGTTCAGTTTCACACAATGAAATGTGTTTTTCTTGGATATGCTGATCAACATAAAGGCTACAAATGCTTAAATCCTTAGATCAACAGAATTTAAATTGCTAGAAGTGTGCCATTTTAATGAGTCTGAGTTTCCTTACCAACTTTTAATGTCACCAAATGATCTCATTAGCTCTTAGTCTCAGTCCAGTCCCATCTAAGTTAGTTGGCCTGCTCCTAGTGTCACTGTTATCTCAGATTCTAACAATTCTTCACAACAATCAAGTGGTACACATCCAACATCAATCCCACAAGCTAGTACAACCTTCATCAGTTTCTCATTCACCTAGAATCAGTGGTAATACTCATTTTTTTCTCAAATGCTCTTTCACACAACTCCACTCAAATTGAATATGTACCTTTAGTTTCTGTTCATTTTCATCACTCACCTACATTTTCTATATCAATTCATACATCCTCAATTTTAACATCTCCACTATGCCTGTTAAATCCACCATTCCTGTTAAATCCACCATTCATAGACCATATCCTCTCTCTTCTCATTCTATGACAACTAGATCTAAATTTGGCATATTCAAACCTAAGGTTTTTCTAACAGATACTAATAATAGTCATATAGAATCTACTTCTGTGAGAAATTGCAGGATCCAAAATGCCATGCAACTATGCTTGACGAGTATCCAAGCCTTATTAAAAAAAACTTGGCAGTTAGTTCCTCATTTAAATTGAATGAATGTAATACAAAACAAATGAGTTTTCAGGATAAAATTAAAACCAAATGGAAGTGTGAGCAAATACATAGCAAGGATAATTGTAAAAGTGGTTTTAACAAACCCCTAGATTTGATCACTTTAAACTTTCAGTGGTGTAATAAAGCCCTCAACAGTGAGAATTATGCTAAACTTAGCAACAACTTTCAATTATGAAATACAACAGGTAGATGTTAACAATGATTTTGTAAATGGAGACTTACAAGAGGTAGTGTGGAAGAACCATCCACCTCAATTTGTTAGCAATGATTTTCCTCAGCATGTGTGCAAGCTAAATAGAGTTCTATATGGTTTAAAACAAGCTCCAAGAACCTGATTTTCATACCTGCAGCAATATCTATTCAACGTCAGATTCTTCACTATTCTATTACATATCTGCCACATACATCATTTTACTTCTAGTGTATGTTGATGACATCCTAATTATAGGAAATAGTTTTACTTTACTTACAAAGAAGATTCATGATCTTGACAGCACATTTGCCCTCAAGAAACTTGGACCATTTCATTTCTTTCTTAGCTTTGAAACCTACAGAGATAACCCTGGCATCTACCAAACTCAATCAAATGACATCCTAGATTTGTTGCAGAAAACAAATATGATGGAGGCCAAGCCATGTCAGATACGTTTGTGCTCCTCAGTCAAACTAATCTCAAACTCAGGTGTTATTTTTAGTGATCCATCTCTTTACAAAAGTATAATAAAAGCCATTCAATACTTAAGCATGATTAGACCTGACTCCATTAACAAATTAAGTCAATACTTGCAAACACCTACTTCTGAACATTGGAAAGTTTGTAAAAGAGTGTTGAGATGTCTAATGGGCACCCTAGACTATGATCTGTTCCTCCTTAGATGCACCGTCTCCCCGACGGGACCATCAAGACCATCGTTGTCAGACCTGGCACAACAGAGCCTTCTTTTTCCAGACCTGTGTTTTCTGGAAGTATTTTGACTATCACTCATGCTTACATGCCCTCGCGTAGCTGTCCTCCTATAGCTTGGATTAATCATGCGGCTCAACCTTGTTATGTGTCCCATGTAAATGGACATTTCATCTGGGATGTTTCCCCAGACAGATGCGACCCTGATTGCGACTGTGCTGAGCCTATTTGGGATGAATCAGATACTTATGTTGACTCATGGTATCAAAGGGCTCTTCCAACCCGCTAGAAGCCTAACAAGTTACCTTGTCGCTCCCAGGCATCCCATCATCACTATGACGACAATGATCAAGATGGTTCTTTGAGCAATCCCACTCATTTGGTTGGCCCTCAGCCATCAGTATCTTCTCAGCAACCTTCTCTATATGATTCGCTCCAAGAAACTGGCCATACAGACCTTCTTCCATCCATGTAACCAACATCAGAGCTTCAAATACATTCTGTTCCTAGTAGCATTCCCTGCATTGCCATGATGGAATCATACGAACAAGATTTTCCACCATTAACCAGACACACCAATCCGATTACGAAAGTGTCGACCAGACCTTCCTCTATTCCTATAGAGATCACTCCAATAGGAGAACCTAGATCTCTTCCTGCAGCTGAAGAGATGCTTTATTGGCAGTCCGAAAATGTTGTGTGTCAAAATCGGACTCTCACAAAGATTGACGCTAAACTAGATTAACTACATCTGCAATCTGACACTCTATCCACTCAAGTCGGGCAGATCTTTAACCAACTTCAGCAGCTTCGGGACACATTAGCATCCAAAGCTCTGCACTTAGATACAGAATTAAAACACCTGGCCGAAAAAGGTTATGTAGGCCCAGAACTCCGAAAAAAAGAGCAAGAACTCTCCCAGATTCAACAAGATATCTACCAGATAGAGGAAGATATGGCTAAGCAGAAATCTTAAACTCTTTATGATCTATATCCTTCCTATCACATGTGCAATCAAACTTCTAGGTATCTCTCATCTCCCATGCCTTATTTAAAAGCCTCCGACTATGATAATTTGTTCAAAATGTCTTACCCCATTTTAAGGCAACTCAGACAATCTAGGTCGACAACCGCAGCTCCCCCAGTGCAGCCTGCTCCTCTTTCATCGATTCCTCGTGGTGTTCAGATCCATCCCACACCCCTGGCCTCAACTTCCTATATGACGAAACCCTCTGCTCTACCAGTCCGACCTCCTTCTCCATCTCAGAAATTAAAGGCTCATCTAGATCCTGCTCCGACAATCTAGACGTTACAAAGTCTCTCCAGTTCAATTTCAGAAACTGATACCTCCAGCACTGATGATACCTCTAGTCTTCCTTCCGAAGCATGCCAAGCTGATATTTCTACTATTTCCATGGTCCAACCTGGTGATATTGATGAGGAAGAACCCTCTGTCGATGATCTTCCTCCTCCAATACATTCCCAAGACTCGAGGAACATATATAAACCAACGTCTGGCCCTTTGTTTACTTTTGACGATCTTCCTCCAAATAAGTGGCATGATCATTTTCATGAATTTGGTGCTTGGATTGACTTACAAGCATCTTAAGGAATGACGTGTTGTCCATCTCGACAGTAAATTCATACGGGCTGAGATAAAAGATGAAATTTTTCAATCCCCTTTTTGACTGCTATGATCTCCTTATAGGTGGCATGATAATGCTTCTCAAAGTCTTTAAATTGTCAACTAGCATGCCCACAATAAAAACGTTTGCCCTTATCTTCTTCAATGAGGATGGCCCCCCAATGGTCATCACTGGCATCCGTCTGTAGGATATGCAATCCTCTGTCAGGAATCTTTAATGGATAAGGATTTTGGGCAAGGTCTTTAAGGGCTTGGATCGCCTTAGTCTGGGCAGGGCCCCAAGATGGGGGATTATTTTTTAGAAGTTTGGACAAGTGGTTGGTGTAGGTGGCTACATGAGTGATGAAATCTCTGAGATAACTAATGATGCCAAGGAACTGTTGGATTTGTTTGACCGTTAAATCAGTATTTGGGAATTTGAGTAATTCGATGGCAATATGAGGACCTGGTTGGAATCTGCCATCTTCAAAGATCATACCCATAAAATCAATACAGTTAGCACCAATTTTGGCCTTCTTGGCGGAGAGCATAATCCCGTAATGTTTGATGAGATCAATAAACTGGGATAATAAGAGTTGATGATAATGCGTATCTTCAGAGAAGAGCATAATGTCATCAATGTAAACCAAGGCGCTCTACAAAATAGGCTCAAACATTTGGGTCATGGCCTTTTAGAAGAGCGAATATGCTACTTTCAGGCAAAATGGAATGACAGTCCACTAGTACTGGGCATTCGATATACAGAAAGCAGTCATATACCGGTCCTCATGATGAATGCCTAACTGCCATAATCCAGCTTTAAGGTCAAACTTGGAGAATGTCTTTGCCCGTTTGAGATGGACAGATAAAGTATTGGGCTTTGGAAGAGGAAACTTATAATCTTGGAGAAACAGGTTGAGAGGTTTATAGTCTATCACCAACCTATTTTTCCCACGTTTGAGTTTAACTCGTTTTTCAACATAAAAGGCCTGACAGGACCATTCAGATTTCGTGGGCTCAATAAGACCCTGCTGAAGAAGAGATGCGCATTCTTCTCGAGCCAACGCAAGATCATCGGAATTCATGCCAGGATGAGTGGCCTTGGTAGGATTTTTCCAGAGAGGGAAAGCATGGGAAAACTGGTCATGCCTATTAGCACAGTAAGGAATAATCTGGTCACAGAGATAGATATAAGCAGGAGGAACTTGTTGGAGCTCGAGGAGACTGGCAACAAGGGTATAAGCACGGAAGAAACTTTTATACTAGATCCCAGTGGATAAAATCTGGAGTTTCTTGGTGCGGGAGAAAGCATCAAAACCAATTAATATATCTTTGCATGGAAGATCACTGCCTAACACCTTAATCCAGAGAATGCAGTTTGGGAAAAATTGAAGACCAATACGTCTCTTTGTAATCCACTCAATTTTGAATAAACTGCCATTAGCAGTAGAGAAATATTGATTATAAGGAACCCAATTTTCAGAAGGTAGAAGTCATAGTTGCTAAGAAGATACTGATGGCTGAGGGCCAACCCAATGAGTGGTATTGCTCGAAGAACCATCTTAATCATTGTCGTCACAGTGATGATGGGATGCCTGGGAGTGACAAGACAACTTATTGGGCTTCTTGCGGGTTGGAAGGGCCCTTTGATACCACGAGTCATCATCAGTATCTGTTTCATCCCAAATAGGCTCATCACAGTCGCAATCAGGTCGCATCTGTCTAAGTAAACATCCCAGATGAAATGTCTATTTACATGGGACACATAACAGGGTTGAGCCGCATGATCAATCCAGTCTATAAGAAGACATTTGCGCGAGGGCGCGTAAACAGGAGTGATAGTCAAAATACTTCCAAAAAACACAAGTCTGGAAGAAGAAGACTCTACTGTGCTAGGTCTGGCAAAGATGATCTTAATGGTCCCATCAGGGAGATGGTGCACCTGAGGAGGGGCAGAAGTATGAACATCGCGTTGAATGGCATGAAACTGGCGTTCTTAGTTATTAATCCATTCGAGAGGCATCAGTTGCGTGAGTTCGACTTTGGAGATAGGCCGAGGGATCTGGATGATAGAAGTATCATCTGCCCTGTCAGAGACAGCAAAAAGGGCATCTTGAGTAGAATTGGTAAAATGAAGATCAAACGAGTGATTTTGGAGACGATAAATGATCTGATGATGCAGGGTGGCCATGATAGCTCTAAAGTCTTGTTCTGCGCCTACAATCTGGACTTGAACTTTCAATCTCTGAGACAGAGTTGGGTCTAAAAGTTTAATATTAAAGTCTGGAGCAATAGTCAGAATGACAGTTCCATTACTGAGGGTGGTGAGAATGGAGCCAATTCAACGCATTACTGTAGGATGTGAAGGTGGTGTCTAGGAGAGCAATCCGAGTAGTAGCGGCAATCCCTTTTCTACCATTGAGGGTCAAGGCAAGTCGATCAGCACCAACATGTAAGTGTGTGTAGCCTTGTGTCTGCCAACCATTAAGCAGCTCTTGAGGGATCTTAAGAGTGATATACTGTTCTGCGGTGGTGGCTTGGAGACCACAGTGGTCTAATTTTGTGGTTTGTACAATTTCCTTCACGTGAGGTCCGTGAGTAGATATCAAAGTTCTGATACTACGAAGAACTCGGTTTGACCGGTGATAAAGGCTATATGGTCTGAGAAGTGGTAATTCTGTTTCCTGAATTCTGCCATCTTCAGGGAGATGATGGATTTCAATGAGGTTTTCAATCTTATTTGCAATAGTTCGACGCACAGAATGGGGATGATCTTGAGGAGAGAAGGAAGAGGAAAGACGAATAGGTTCAAGGTTTGTGGAGTCACTTATTTTTCTCTAGGGTTCTCCTTAATGTCCTATTTATTATAATAGATTACCACGGGCTGGAGAAGTATGACTCTGATACCAAGATGGGTATTCATCTATAAGATTCTTAGCTGATCAATCTAATGCATACTTTCATAGGTCCTAACAGCGGCTCCCTAAAAGGATGGTTGAGCCTTTCTCTTGGGGTTTTACATGACCCTCCCAAAGAGAAGGCCGTGTCCATCAAAACCACATATTGAAATCCGGCTTCTTACAGATAAATTTTCCAAAGTTGTTCCAGCGATTGGATTTTTAGATACTAGCTCTTGCAGAGCAGTCATGAAACTATGTCTTCTACCTTCTGAAGATTGGGTTCCTTATAATCAATATTTATCTACTGCTAATGGCAGTTTATTTAAAATTGAGTGGATTACAAAGAGACGTATTGGTCTTCAATTTTTCCCAAATTGCATTCTCTGGATTAAGGTGGCAAACTCAGATGAACAGCTGGCCACGTCGGAGGAGTATGGCAAGACATATTGAGAGCCTCATTGCGATTAGCTTGTTTTTCCACAGCAGATTCAATATCTTCATCGTCTCGGAGGAGAAGCACTTTTTGTAGATGTTGCAGCATCTGAATATCTCTTTTGATTTTATGAGGACAACTTTTTATAAAATATCATTTTTGACCACATATGTAGCATTTATCTGATTTGCGGGAGGAAAATAAATTAATAAATTATCCAATCATTCATTCCGGCCCAATCGAAACCAAATGTCGCCACTTGCTCACTCCCAACCCCATCACTAGTCAGCCCAGCCCATTCCCATTAACACTCATCTCCTAAAAATCCACAAAGACCCACCATCTCTGCAAGTTCTCTGTCCCCTCCCGTTGCTTTATCTGGCCATGGTTTCCCCTCCGGGACAACCCGGCCTCATACCTCGATCAGACCTCCATTGTAGCCCACCCCGTCGTCACGTTCGCCCGTTGCTTTCGGCTTGTAGGATCATCCCGTCTTGACTCTTCGAGCCATCTTGGCAAGTGATGAGGCTCCCCATCTTGCAGCAGAACGATCTGCCTCATCTTCGTGCTGGTTCTGCTGATTCGGCCCCGATTAAGGATGCTCCGATTTCTGCACACTCAAAGGTTGGTTCTTTCTAATGCAGCGTATATCTGGTTTGTTTAACTGATGAAGGTTTGGTTTCGTGTTTACTTTAATTATTTTATCTCATAACGATTCGGTTCTATCAATTGATATCTAAAATGGGTTGCTTTATATTTGAAATAAATGCTGTTTTAGTTCATCTGCTCGCCTATAAATCATATGAACTTTAGAGGAAAATAGTATTAGTAAAATTGAATCTGCTGTCTGGCTAATATTGATTCTTGTGACTGGGATTCTTACTTTGTCAATGCATGTCAACAACATCAAATTTGGAGTAATTTGTTGATGACCTTTTAAATTTGAATTTGAAATCCCTGACTGTATCCTATAACATCTCTTTTGCACGAAGATTGTCTTCCATGTTGAACTTCAGCATAACTCACCCCCCCCCCCC
>QANY01008402.1:547262-560938 GCA_003255025.1 Datisca glomerata
CCCCCCACCCACACCCACACACGCAAAAACAACAACAACAACAAATTCTTTCTAAATTCTCCCATTTACTCTCTTTCATCTTGGTTTAGGTTGATCCTCAATGTTCAGCTTCTGATCGTAATGGCTGCAAAGGAATAAGGTAACATGGTTAATCCAAAAAAATTTAACAACAAAAGATATGAGTAACATAGTACATTACGTTTACATGTCATCTGTCTCGTCTTTTCCTTTTTCATCGTGTCATATATTTGTTTTGCAAGTGTTTTTCTTGTCTTTGTTAGGGACAGAATGGGAGATGATGGATGTATCATTGTTAGAGATCGAAAAGTAAGCTTAAATTTCTGTTATTATACTCTGCATATTGCAAATAATTATACTACGAGAAATCCGTTAGAGATAATTTTAAATTACACTAACCTAGTTCTCAATGTGTGGATGCTTAAACTAGTGGGTACATGGGTTAACTGGTCTCAATTTTGAAATATCATGAACGGAATGTGGACTTTACTCTTAATCCTCAACTTATATTTTGGAGTGTGGTGGCTATCGTAGGTCAGAATAACCGAAAGGGCTTCACTCTATAGACTTTCTCGATCATGGTTGAGGAATGGTTATCTTGAAGAAAGTCAGGTTTGTCTCATTAGTTGTCATTAGAAATAGCATGTCAACTGCAGTGTCTGCTCAGCTCTTCTATTAGAGGACATATTATTGCAACTTGCAAGTAGAGATCCGTAGAAAGTTCAATCGAAGTTTACCACAGAGCTATCTTTTATCATGTGCATTCACTCTACTTGAAGACTCCTTTATATTGTTGTGGAAAGTCATTTACAAAAAGACTTGTATGTGCCTAGTGGCTCTGTGTGCTTATGATTGATTCGTATGTGCATACTTCTATGATATTTGGTTACTGAATGAAGGGGCTTGCTTGTGGCTGAAGAGCAAAATTTCCCAGCATTCTTAACTTCTAATCATTATGGAGTGGGTGTAGTTCAAGAGATTCGCTCATTTGTGAGCATAAGTCTCAAGATCAGAACCAGCAGGCTATACCCCCTTCTATTATTGCTTCGAAAACTACGTGCTGGCAAGATATCGGCTTATAATATGTGATTATTGTTTTGTTTCCTCATGATTTCAATTGTCCATATAATATTCTAGATCTTTACCCCTCTCTCTGCTCGTTCTGCATTAATGCTTTCTAACAGTTGTTTATTGGCAGCCACAAAATGAAAATTGGAAGTCTCTTCCAAAACCATTGCCGATTCCCTCGGTTAGCAATACCCTCTCACAGAAGGCATATGACGAAGAAGATGAGGTTGGTTTCCTGTACACTAACCAGTACCTTTTTAGAAGCCAAAGTGTTGATCCGATTTCTCTGTAAAACCGATGTTACAAATCGGTATACATAGCGAGAAAAGTGGAGCAGTTTGACTATCATTTTACTGAAATTCATATGTTTCTGCTGTCAGGATGAGGAAGCCATTCAGCATTTGTCTCCACAGGATCTGTTGAAAAGGCATGTCAAGCATGCAAGAAAGGTTCGAGCACGGTAAGAAATGTTAGAGTATTGATGAGAATTTAAAATTGTTATGGTTGGTGTATTTCGTGGTATATCATAGAAAAATAATTTTAGAGGTGATTCAATTGCCTCCTCAAGAAGGATGTTAGAACTACTAGAAAATTAGGATTATTGTCAACTTCAAGTAGGGTGTGCGCGGTTCGGTTTGGCGGTTAGTAAGCTATTTTTGTAATGGAACTGAATTCACCGGTTATCTAAGCAACTGAACTGAATCGAACCAAACCAGTGAGTGTATAAGAACCGAACCGAGCCAAAGTAATGATTTCGGTTCGGTTAGTTGTAATCAGTTGGATTATTTAGAGTTTTCATAATATAGGTACGTGCGTGTATGTATGTACTAAAAAAATTTAGAAATATATTTTCATGGTTATAATCGGTTTGAACCGATTACTATTTCAGAGAAAAATAACCGAATTGAATTTGTGGTCTTTAAATTAATCAAACCGAACCGATAGCATAAAAGAACCGATCTGGACCGGTTCGAGTCGGTCGGTTCGGCTAATTTCTAGACACCCCAAATTTTGAGGATTACAAACGAAAAGACAATCAATTGCCAGGAGAGTTATGGTTTGGGATTAACAAACGGCCTTGAATGAATTATATCCGAATTATATAAGTCATCGTGTCTATTTACACACAATTCTCCTATTTACACACAATAATCAATGTTAAGCTCTGATGTTTGGATCTCCTGTAGATTACGAGAAGCACGGTTACAACGAATTGCATGCTACAAAACGAGGCTGGCTCTTCTTCTTCCTCGACCGGCAGAGCAGTTTAAAAGTGATACTGCTGCTTGAAACCGATCTATGCAAGTCAGAGTCTCCGTCTTGGAATGCATTTTAGACTTTACGGGTACCAGTTTTATAAACAAGCCCTCCAGTTTCTGTATAGATATATGTAATTGAAATCATTTTGTTTGATAATTTGTAATCTGCAATTTCTCAACTCTTCACTGCTACATTTATGAATGTTTTGCATTAGGGGTGTGCAAAAACCGAATAAATGAACTGAACCAAACTAAAATGATCGGTTTGGTCGGTTTTTTAGTTAATTATGGTCAGTTCGGTCTTGGATTTTAAAAAGACCGAACTTTCGGTTGATCCACAAATTTTCTTATATTTTGGATCGGACCGATCATTTATCCTCCCTAATATATATATATATATATATATATATNTCTCCATCCCTCATTTCTCATTTTGTATTTTTCTTATTTCTTTTTAATTTTTAGTTTATATGTTATGGTTTAAATTGAAGTGATTAATTATTTTGTTTGTCTGGTCGGTTTGATTTATATGCATATAATTAATCGGTTCGTTTCTCATTTTAACATGACTAAATTTCATTTGGTATAATTTTTATGTCAAAAATAAGATTGAACCGACTATGCACATCTCTATTTTGTGCCAAGAAGGCATCATGGGAGCAAGAAAATGAGTCTTTAAATCGTACCACCTTTCATGTTAATGGAAAACTCACTTTGTATCCACGCGACGCCTATGGATGGAAAAACTAATGGAGATTAGCAAGAACTGTATTGAAATGAAATTAGAAGTTAATGGATGATTTTAATTATAAAATAAATTAGTCGACCATTTTGGTCTATTTATGAAAGTTAAGTGGACTAAAAAATCTAGTTTTTCCTAATTGAAATGAGTTTATATTTTCAATCATTTGTATTTTTATTAAAAAATAATTAACAACTAAGAAAAATGTATGCTTTATATTTCTATTAATATTCTATAATTATATGACAAAAAAACCACAATTATCAAAAGATCCTTTATATCGCGCAAAGAAAAAATGATGTATTTCCTATTTTAGAAATTGAAAAATTATTATATTTTGATTTTATTTAATGTTTAGTCATCTTTTCATATTTTTTCATTCACTTTCTATTTAATAATAGAATGTTTGTGCTTGAAAATGACCGACTCATCACTATTTTTTAAATGTTAAATTATCCTAATGTTGACTGTTGAGAACACACATTAACAAAAAAACAAGTTTGATTTACATTACATTATCTGCAAGTTGTTAAAACACTAGTGTGTATATGTATATACTTGTGTCAAAAGTGCCCCCACTACTTTATGAATTTTGTTAACTGCGCTCCATAAAATTGCTAAGATTACATGTTAATAATTTTGAATTTAATCATTAATAATAATTTAAACTTTTTAGGATAATACTGTCTAACTATTCTTAGAATTCTTAAATGATCATTTATGTACCTAATAATATAATATTTTAAAGTAGTTATATATTATTTTGAATAATTATTCAGTAAAAATTATGTTGATAATATAATCATTTCTTAAGAATGTAACAGATTAATGAAATAAACTCATTTTTTATATTATTCGAAGATCAATACTATATATAGTACAATTTAAATATCAAACTTTATAATATATGTTCGAGTATTAAAACTTATAACATATAGTTTCAAAAGAAATTTTAATATATAAAATAGCTAAAATTTATATACATTTGTAAATATCTTATTTATAACTGTATAATGAGTTTTATATAAGACACATGTTGTTTTTAAGTACAGTTTTATATAAGACACAGGTTGTTTACAAGTACAGTTCTTTTAAAATGAGTAGGAAAAAAAAAGTGGTGGGCTACAATATATACCTGAAGGGAATGACCATTCCTTTACTACCAACGAGTCTATGACTACGAAAATTCATCTCTTTGGACCTCTTCTAAAAAAGATAATAAGAAACATGGCAAAGAAAAATAAAAGTGAGTGATAAGGTTGACAACTTCTCCACGAGTCCATGAAAGATAATTATAATGGAATAATTGTTGACTAATTCTATTTAGACTAAATTTTAATTGATTAATTTGATAAATTATTTAATGAGTGATTAAAATATTAACTTAAAATATTAAGAATGATTGACATATGAATTGATCAACTAAAATATAATATATAATTTATTCGGATTAAAATTACTGAAAATTATCTATTAGTAGTTTCTTGTAGAAGAAGTAGCATTGAAAATTAATAAGCTAATCAATTACGAGCAATCTTTGACAAATCAACATTAAATCTGAAGTCAATCCTTTCCCTCTTGAAGGACTAGTTTTTCCTTTAAACAAAAGTAGTATAAAAAACCATTTTTTCTAGATTGGCTTGCTCGTTAAGAATGATATTTAGAATGAGACCACTAAGCCAACTACTACAATTTTATCTTTAAATTTTTTTATAGCTAACTGTTTCAATCAAAATTCTCAATCTAATGTCATTGTTTTTGGTTTTTTCTCTTAGGATTCAACAGAAACCGAGTTTGAAGGGTTTTCTCGAAGTCAAAAGCTATTTATTTTTTTCTTCAAATCTCAACGCTTTGATCTATTTATTATCATAAATATTAAATGACCCTGCAAATTCCCATGTTATTGGGTTTTTTGTAACTTTGCAACTTTAATCAATTGCGTGTAAAAGTTAGCACCTTTCTAATGGGTCCCCGCATGCATTGTCACGATAACTTCTTTTTTAGTCAAACTTACAAAATGCCTGAGATGTATCAATATTATGTTTAGCAAATAAACACAATTAATAAATTTTATTTCAGTGAGAACTGAACGGATTATATTTATTAAAAAATAAAAAAAATATTAATTTAAAATTTAAAATTTTAATATAAAAATAATTGATCCAAATATAATTAAACGATTAGATTTAGATTAATTCTTGTATCTGTCATTATCTAGCAACGACGAAAAAACTAATTCCATTTGTCAGCAGGTGATTTGTAAAAATTTGTTCATTTGGCATGCACATAAAACTATATATATACGTGTTCTACATGGATTTATTAATTCATATATATTATATAAATATTTATATGACTCGTTTGAATGAACTAATTAATTAAATAATAATAAAAATATTTTTCTAGTATAGCTACTAGGCTTGCGTGCTTTAATTGAAAAATAAACAATCACTAATGGCTGCTTTTCATGCAACCTTAGCCCTATCTAAAATAAAAAGTGCATAAAAAGGGTTTTACTTTGTTTAAAAAGCATCTGTTTGATGCTCTGCCTATGATTAAAAGATAAAGAGAGAAAGAAAACATAAGGATGTAAGTGTTTGGTATCTCTATGTTTCTTGCCTTAGAAGATTATTCTTATCTAGTAGTCCATTTAGTCTTCAACTTAACAGTAAAAACTAACCTCAAAAGGGTTTATTTTTTAACTATATAGATTAATTAGTTCTCGTACGCCCAAAAAAGGGTTAGGAATAGGCATTGACTTGAACCAGTCTTTGTTTCTTTTCATACTCCTATTTTTTTTGTCAAGGATTTATCCTCTTGATTAAAGTTGTGGATAACCTCCGCATCTAAATCATAGTTAAGCCTCTATGGTCGTTCGTTTATTTATATATGTTGATGCACATATGTATTTATATTTATATATATTATTTATATTTGTTCATAACCAATAAATAATTATTGATGCTATAATGAAACTTTTATATGTAAAAGGAATTCTTTTATGAGCATGTACTTTTTTTATAAGTTACACCCCATCACTTATGTTTTTCGTCTTAATTAAAACCTACATAAATACTCTCTCTAATTTTATTGTAACCAACACACAAGCATATACTACAATTTTCTTTTCAAAATTTCCGTACTTGTCCGTTTTGATATACAATAAGTCATTATTGTTTATTCGATTCTCAATTTTAATTGTTAAGAATTTATAACTTATGTCATTGTTTGAGAATGTCAAAACTTTTTTCTTTTCTTTTTGATTGAAATATAGAATGGTGAGGTAATGAGAGTAATATTTTTACCTTAGTTATTAAGGGCAAAGTTAGCCCTCTATGCAATTATATTAAAATTATAAAAAAATAAACATGTAATTAAGTAATATAGAATGGAGATTTGCGTAATTTAAAGTTTACTTTTGTATTCAAACTAATACATCAAAATTCACGGATCGCAATCTTTGAAATGGTTTGAAAAGAAGGAAAAATCCGCACTAAGTAGGTCGTTTCCTAGGAAATCTCCTCGGCCATCAGCTTTGGTACATAATCATGGGAAATCTTTGAAATGATAAAAAGCAAAAATCACACAGCAATAAAGTGTGTGACAAGATATCTCTCAAATTATACAACGAATAAACATATTTGATTTACGGAGTTTAATTAATTTAAAAGAATATAATTGAGTTTTTTTAACTCTTGTTTATTCCTTTTTGAAAAAGAACAAAATAAAGAGAAAGGGTTGAAGTCTGTGAGATAGACATATAAAACGTAGCACAAATCATTGGGTGACATATAATAATAGCAGTTGAACTTTCTACTTAATTAGGAGATTAGGTAATGTGCATATGTCATTATCTCTCACTCCCTTATTTAATTCCCAATAAGGATTTCAAAATGGGACCATGGTAATTGGTCGGTCCAATTTTAAAATCATTTTCTTTTATGTTTGCATGTTGAGTGACCTGCATGAGTCATGAACTTTCTATGTGTTTCT
The DNA here is from genome assembly GCA_003255025.1 of Datisca glomerata. Classification (NCBI taxonomy): domain Eukaryota; kingdom Viridiplantae; phylum Streptophyta; class Magnoliopsida; order Cucurbitales; family Datiscaceae; genus Datisca; species Datisca glomerata. The sequence continues at coordinate 554,343 of QANY01008402.1, forward strand.
TACTAATAAGGCCTATGTTGCATCCAAATATGAACTTGTTATTAGATTAGATTTCCATCTCATAGGAACATTAACAATTCAAACAATTTTAAGATAAACTATTTTAATTTAGTGTTGACAGTATCAAAAGTAGCACTTTAAGCCGACCATTGATCTTCGTTGCTATTGGCAATTGGCATGCATTTTGAAACTTGGGAATGAAGTCTAGATTTTTTTTTATCAAAATAGAGGAATTATCATTAAAATCAAATCCATCCAAAAAAAATGTTTATCTCTAATAATTAAAATGGAACGGAAGATAAATAAGATTACTATTAAAACAGATCTAATGGGTGGGTGCTATAACTACATTATATGCCTTTATAATTCAGAAAATATGATAAGTCTGTAAACAATTTAATTGTTTCTTAATATGAGTTACAAAATTAAAAATATCTCAAGGAGGAAAAGCTTTGTCAAGAATTAAGTCAGTAACTCTGTTAAAATCACTCTTTAAAATGATATACTGACAATCACCGAGTCTTACAGAACTAAAACCTTCATCAATGGCAATGAATTCAGATGGATCAATATCGCTGCTACAAATATTTTATCCAAAAGCACCATTACATATACTTGGAAGGAAATTAAAACCATTGACGGTTATAAGAAATTGACTCGCGTGCATGATCACGTGCAAGTAAGAGTTGATAAAACCATGTACCAAGCCTCGTGTGTACTAATAATTGGGAGGTCCTAAAAAGGATACCCCACTTTAAGGGACATATTGATGAATATGACATTCCTGTCCCTTCTTTTTTTGGTCCACCCTCGTTGGTCTCCTCCCCAATTTTCAATGAAAAAACCTTGCCTCCACAGTCCTCATTCAATGAGGTTTGAACGAAATCATTAAAATAAGAAGAAAAACAAATTAAAGAAAGAAAAAGGAGACAACAAACGAGGAACAGCCCTTTCCTTTTTGCCCCTTTTCGCAAGCATGCCTTGAACCACGGCTTATTTATTTACAAGTCCCATTAATTACACATTGACCCCACCCTACCTTTTCCTATTTTGTTAATTAAAAAAAGTAATTAATTAAGTACCCAACAACCACTTTATTCATTAATATTAATTCTCAATAAAGAAGTACTAATTTGTGAGACTTTTGAGTACATTCTGGGAAGATGAATAAAAAAGAAGACTGAAGTGTAGAAATTTCTCTCTATAAATAGCTATTTTTTATATAATATCTAATTCTTTCATCCTAAAAATTCAGAAAGAAATGGGAAAAAAAGGCAGAAAATGAAGTAAAATACTGAATAATCAGAACCACTAATCAACAACCACCCCCCATGAAAAAAAAAATCAACCCACCTTTTTTTCCTAGCCTAAAAACTAATTAAAGAAAGGTTTAGATCATTGTAATATGTACAATAGTCAATGATAATAAAAAAACATTCATGAAGCAGTGGATCGGTGGGGGTGATTTAGATTATGAGCAGCAAATGGATAAGGCCTGGGTCGGGTAATAGATAACCCAGATGTTTTAGATATAGCCACCGTGTTGTTGGTTGTTGTAGTGGTGGTAGTGGCGGTGGAAGCGGTGGCGACTCGCTCGCAAGAGGGGCACATGGTGAGGGTAGTGGCTGGTAATTGCATGTAAAAGGAGTTGGTACTCTTCAAAGCTCTCAATTCTTGAAGCTCTTTTTGTAGCCTTCTGTTTTCCTCCGTTAATGTCTCACAATACCTCTTTAAATACTCACAGTCCACCTCCGTTTGCTTCAACTTCGTCCTGCATGCCGTTATTACCCACCAATCTTAATCCATTTATCCAATTCAAGATTAAAATATTATTGATAGCGATATTAAAGAAGCGTTTCAGGATGATCTTCTGAAATATTCTAAAAACAGAGTTTTCAAAGATTGGATATTAGGGAAAAACAAAGATACCTTGCTCTTCGGTTCTGAAACCAGACTTCAACTTGTCGTGGCCGGAGATTCAGTTGTTTAGCTAATGCAAGTTTCTGCTTCTGCATAATTTTCAAAAAAAAAAGTTACTACAAAAACATAAATAAAATTATCAAAAAATGAAGAAAAAATTAGACATACGTACGGGGTTGAGGGTATGGTGTTCTTTAAAGCTATCTTCAAGAAAAGCAGATTGTTCTTTAGAAAGTCTGAGTTTTTTTCTATTAGAACCATTATCATCCTCATCGCTACCTCTAGAACAATCTCTTTCTTCACCTTCACCCCCTTCATTTCTTCCTCCAATAGTATTATTGTACATCGAAAACTCCATCTGAAACGACGTTGCTGCATTGGTAGGCGATGCTCCTCCATCCTCTGCACCCTCCTCTGTCTCTTCCCCAACTGCCGGAACCCTGTTCACGTCTAACCCTTTTGCTAATGACCCACCTTCCGAACTCCCTAAACATAAAAATTAGCCCAAAAATAAGTAATTAATAAATTAAAATCACATCAGAATTGGGGGGAAAGATTTGATTTTGACATCTGCGTCGTGGAGGTTTTTGATTTACCATCTTCAGAGGGAAGCCATGGGAATCGATGGTGAGGATTATTGGGCGTACTGCGAGGGACTGGGGTGTGAGGAAGAAGATCAAGCTGGATTAATGGTGCTTCAATGGAAGCTAATTGACTTTTTTCATCGGCTTGCCTTCGGCTGATCTGGTTTTGGGTTTCTTCAGCTTCCTCTTCTTCATCTTCTTCTTCGTCTTCATGATTTGGCGTAATAAGTGGACCTATGGATAAGCCCATGCAAAAGCCTATACCTTTGCTTTCTTCACGAGGTTTTTCCACGAACCCAAACCGCGTCGGAGTGTCTCCTAAGCTTAAACCAAGCTCCATCGTCTTAGATATCTAGTCGGAGAGCGATGAACAGAGATTTTGGACTGAATGCACTAGAAAGAGTCTTTAAAGAATTTCTCGTTCACATCAGTCAAATAAATCTTACGCAGACCCAAAACAGTCTTTCTAAACTATATTTCTTTTTTTGTTTTTTTTCTTTTTATAATCATGGGCAACAACACCAGCTTACAAACCCATCTGTTAATTGTACGGGTACGGATACGTGCACCGTATATCGGAAGCTTTTCTTTACCACGTCAAGTTAAGTCGCGGTTTTAAAGCATTAAATGATCATTTAATATGAGATTGAAATTAAATGTTTAAAATAAAATATGGTTGTACAAAATAAGATAATTTTAAGAAATTAAGAATAATGTGTTTATACACATAAAAATATTATGATAAAGTTTTGAGATATTAAATATTAAGATATATCTATAAAGAAAGATATATCATCATAATAAAAAAAAGTTTAATATTTTAAGAAGAAAAAGTCAATAAGATAGTTAAAAATAAAAAAAAATCTCATAATTAGGGGATTCAAATATATTTCAGGGGAATGTAAATGTAGATGCACATAATCAAATACCATTCAATTTTTTATAACCAAACATGTGTTTGGCATTTTCAGAAAATCTTTCTAAGCAAACCATCATACCTGACACCCAAAGATCATGGCATCATAAACTTAATTACATTTAAGAAGATTTAAGGGTATGTTGACTAATGAGAGTGTATTTTGTATTGTACTGCTAGACTGTATTGTTTGATAAAGTCATACATTCGGTCAAATATTAAAAATAAGAAAATGGAACAATATAACATTACGATATAAGGGTTGTTAAGCCCCAAAATTAGGCTATAACATACCCTAAACTACTAAACAACATACACTAAACCACCTAGAAACCCTCTAAATCTAAGTAAACTAAACCTCCAGTTTCGCTCATGATTTTATATTAGTGGGAAGGCCGTTTGACCGACAAACCCTACCCCGGTTGACAAACACACGTGAAACCCTATTTTTATCAGCAAAAGAAAAAACAAGAGGACTTCTTTCTTTTAGATTTTGATAGCCGATCATCTCTTATTTTCCCTTCACAAATCCTCACTCTCGTTTAGAGCGTTTGACCTTATTTATACTTGATTTAAACATTTTCTAGTCATTAGATCTGTATCGCTTGTTAGTCACTGTCCCACAACTCGCGTGGTACTGTATCAGCTTTGTTACTCTTTTATCATTGGGGTCTCGTTCCATGAGTATGCATTATAGGGAGAGCCTACTTTTATAGACAAGACTAATATATTAATGTTTTGAAAGAAAAAAAGTAATAAGTATTTAGTAAAAAAATGAGAAATATTTAAATTTTTGCATGTTTGGCTTCTTGTAGTGTTATGTGTATGTTTTAGATAAGGTGTGAGTAAAACCTTTTTTTCTTCTTCTTTGTATATACGTAGGTAAATGTAAAAATGATTTTTAAACATATGTTTAGCTTTTATTTGTAAGTTTCATTTTATTTATGTGAAGTCTTAAAAAGAAACTAATATGATTTTATTTTGGATTTGACAAATACGCAAATAATCCTCTGCAGTTGGATAACTAATTACAAAGACAATTTGAACCTTACAAACCACCAAATCATATTTGGATGATCATAATACGAAAAGGATAAAAAAAACATAACTAATAGATTTTTCAATCTTAGGGCCGTTCAAGATTTTCAATTTTCTATGTAAAATATTTCCTGGAGTTGAAGAAAGCCCTTGAAGGTTAGAGATAGAGTAAGTAGTTTATGTAGTTTCAATACTAGTGTAGGGGACTCCATTTTCTTACTTACAAAATCATGGCACATAGAAGGGGTGGTACTGAACGAATGTGGCAAAGACATATTGCTTGTTATTAGATGAAATTTACATATCCAATTGAATGCCATGTTGCATGATAGATATAGGACATGGTATTATGGTGTAGAAAGAATTTTCGCTCCATGTGCTTTCCTCACTACCTGGATAGATGATAGGCGATTGTTGAGACCAGATTCAGATGGAAACTACTTAATTGACAGTATATATAGAGCTATATTACCTTATGTCACGGTAACGCATCAGCATCATTCTGAACTGATGACATAGCCACTCTTTTAGTCCACCTAACAATAAGATAGTTTCTATGTTAGCTCAAGGTTATAGCTCAGCTCATGCACAAAAGCTTCATACTCACCTAGCCAGCTCAACATTATTGTTAGAGAGGAATAATGGTTAGTTACATGATCTACAAAAGTCGTAACTAACTATCAAACTCTCTCTTAGTTTATAATGATAGGTGATGTAATATAAAAGAAAAGATGAGCTTGTGTAAGAATTATTATGCACTGACTGATATCAATGCAGTAGTACAAAAGTACTTCCCTTCTTATTTTCTAAACTTTCTATCTTGGTATCAGAGCCATTAATGATCACCTCTCAATCTTTTCCTCAGAGCAGAGACAAATAAAAAAATGTCATCAAATCAACATGCGAGTTAATCCCGTTTGCAAGCAAATTCAGATCCAATCTTTTAATCAAATTGGACAGGGATAATCATATCCTTTATAAAGCTCATGTTGTACTAGCCATAGTAGGGCATGGTTTACGTGAGTTTATTCTCAATACCCAAACCAAACTAGAACAGAATCTAGAAGATGGAAACCTTAATCTAAAATTCATATAGTGGGTTAAGAATGATCAACTTCTTCTCAACTAGATCAGATTAACCATGAGAGATAGAGTCATTAGCTTAGTCCTGCAATATGAAAAATCAAAGGGTCTATGGCTTGCTATTGAAAGAACATATGCCAGCAAGCCAAGAGCAAAGCTTCTGAGCTAAAAAGCTCACTATGTATTACAAGAAATGATGATAAGACAATATCTGATTATTTTGATGTTATGAGATTAATAGAGGAACAACTCTTGGCAGCTGATGACCCAATCAGTGACCAATATATCATCCTACATATCTTGAGTGAACTTCCTTCAGAATATGATCCCATTGTGGTAAATATGACTTCGAAGATGCGCAATCTTATACTGTTAAATGAATATCAGGGCACTGAAAAGCTGACACTGGGAAATGATATACAAGTTGCACACATTGGTAATACTTCTTTCCCTTATTTATTATATCCTTTAAGCTTGAAAACCATGTTAGAGTCTCTAAAATTACTAAGAACTTGACTTTCCCTTCTTCATTATATCCTTTAAACTTAAAACCCATGTTTGAGTCCCTAATAGTACCAAAAACTTGATCATGTTCCTAAACTAACATTAGATAACCCTCAATTTGTTGAATATCACTCAAAAATTTATTGTATGAAGGATCTAGCTACATGGACTATCTTATTCAGAGGGAAGCTTAAGGATGGCCTCTAGGAGTTATTTGCACAAGGGAAATAGCAAGCTACTATCATGTCAAACCAGCTCCACCTTTTTTAATGATAATGTCAAACCTCTGTTTTCTAGTTCTTCTAGTATTTTAAATTCCAAAAAGTATGATGTTTGTACCTCCAGGAGTTTCATTAAGCCAAACATGGCCACTGATAGTGTATCAAACACATTATGTTAATATAACATTAATTTACTAGTTTGTCATGAGACTCTTCCAGCTTTTGCTAATTTTGTCTTTAGTGCTTCTTATCCTACAAGACTGTGGCATTTTTAAATTAGAGCATCCATCTTCAGAAGTCACTTATAATGTCTTAAAACAACTTAACTTG
>QANY01008403.1:0-74324 GCA_003255025.1 Datisca glomerata
TAGGTAAATCTTTACTAGGGTTAAATGCTCGCTTGGGTTATTGTGCTCCACTAGTGTAAAAGAAATTTATATGCCTATCGATTAATTGGTAATGAATTTGTCCTTAATATATGTATAAACTCTACAGAGAGAATCTGAGAGCTCCTTGCACTCCACTTCAATATGCCTGGGATCTGGGGCTCATTATGCTATGTATACTTATTTGGGCCAAGGAGATTCTCTATCTATGGTTGCTTTTCATCAGTTAAACGTTAGTGGGGAAATTTTTGATGATGTGTTTAAATACGGAAAGGGACAAGCCTTTCAAATTTTGTAATTAAATTAGCTAGTGAAATGGTTTTCTTTTATGGTGAATATACTAAATATGACATGATAATGCTGGACATGGTTGATATTTTACATTTATTTTGTTAACAGAATCCAAACTTCCTTTGGGATTGGGCGTATATGTGTCTTGTTGTAATCATAGTGTTTGTTCTATGGTCTTGTTCATTTTGGTTTCTAACTTCTACTATATATTTAGAGGAACTCTCCTAGAATCACTCTTGAGTAAATGTCTATGATAATAGTTTTTCCCTTATTGTTTGCATGATATGGGAGCAATTAGTATAATATCTTCTGATACACAGGCTATGGGTCGAGTATGAGAGGTAATTTTTTTGTTTTAAAATCTTTCATCTCATTTCATAAAACTCTCTCCTAAAGTAGATTTTTAATGAAAAACTGTCATGGGAAGGAAGAATTTTTCCTTTCCATGACAGTTTTTTAAAATGATCCTTTAATGATGGGGATTCCCTGTCATTATAGGTGTTTTTATGGCACCTATAATGACGGGCAATCCCCATCATTAAAGGAGTTTTGTGGGACCTATAATGGCGGGCAATCCCCGTCATTAAATGTGTTTTTGCGGCACGTTTAATGACAGGGATTGCCTGTCACCAAAGTATTTTGGCGGCACCTTTTGATGATAGTTTTTGGTAAAATGAGTTTAAATGACAGCTCGATAGATGACAGCTTGATTAATGACAGTCACTTGCTCATCAGTAAAGGGTTTTGATGACAGGTTTTCACGTCGTCTAAGCCCTTTTTTGTTGTAGTGTACAAACAAAATTACCCAAACCACATTTTTAAACTAGTAGTGGTGGTTTTTGCTTTGAAGATTTTGCATCATTATCTCCATGGAATGAGGTTCAAGATCTACACAGATCATCAGAGTCTAAAATATCTTGTCACGCAAAAGGAGCTTAATATGAGGTAGCGAAGATGGTTGGAACTGGATAAGGACTATGATTATGTGATTAACTACCATCCTAGAAAACCAAACATGGTAGCAAATTCACTAAGTAGGAAATTAGGCTCTCTAACAACCCATATTTCAACTCTGAAATTCATTCAAGATGACTTAGAAAGTTTGGAGTTGGAAATCTTGGTCCAGAATGCTTCGACTGTGCTTTCTCAATTGATCTTGAATTCAACAATAGAGTCTTCATACCTTAGAGTGAGGAGCTAAAAAGGGAGATTCTTGTAGAAGCCCACTCCACACCCTACTCAATCCACCCAAGTAGCAGAAAGATATATCAAGACATATGTAAGCACTTTTAATTGAACAACATGAAATAGACATGGTGAAGTTTATCAAGCAACGTCTCACTTGTCAATAAGTGAAGGCTGAATGCCAACGCCTTTCCAGTCTCTTACAACTTTTAGAAATTATATAATTGAAATGGGAGAATATATTGATGGACATTGTAGTTGGTCTACCAATGACTACGAGAGGATTTGATGCCATTTGAATTAGAGTTGTCGTTTGACTAAGTATGCTCATTCTCAGTGGTGGATTGGGTAAAGTTATATGCTAAGGAGATTGTTAGACTCCATGAGGTACTAATATCTATAGTGTTAGACCGTGATCAAAAGTTTACTTCAAGGTTTTGGCGTAGTCTTCATGAAGCTTTAGTTACCCAACTGAGCTTTAGCATAGATTTTCACCCTCAAACGGTTAGAAGGAGGGGAACACAATATTGTTTCAGCACTGAGCATACAGAGGAAAAATCCTCCTGTAGCTAGAGGTTTCCCTCGTGAGATGGTAATTCGACGTTTACGAGCGAGACATAATGACGTTTGGAATGAGTCAGTAGGGTCTAATGTTGAGGAAGTTACCCAACCCTTACGTGTGGCTCCTAGATGTCCACAAGCATGGGTTTCTACTGTTAGGGATTTTACACTTGGTTGTGGCCCCAATGCGCCCATTATCCCTAGAGGCCCTGAACTTGAGGAAGATCTAGAGGAAGAACCAGAAGAAGATCCAGATGAAGATTTCCGTCGAGTTTTTATGATTTCTATCGATAGTATGGACAAAGGATTTTGTTTTTATTGTCTACTTTAGAATATGTGATTTTTTTGTTGATTAGAATGTAACTTTTATGGTCAAGTGTTTAAACAATCTAGTGGAGGCTTTTAGAAAATAGTGGACCATCAAACCTTACTGACTGTCATAACTCAAACCCCCATATGAGGAAGTTCTAGGAGAGTTATAGTCAGAAGAATGATCAGTCCAAGAAAATTCAGACCTAGATGGAAGTTCTGATTTGTGGTACATGTGGAAAGAATTCTGCGGGACAATGCTTCATAGCGATTTGCGCTTGTTTTCATTGTGGAAAAATTGGGCATTTTCTGAAGGATTGCCCTAAGATGAAAGGACTGGGAACAAAACCAGTCTTGTTTTATAACGATTGTTGATAAAATATTGAAAGCTACTCTTACACTTTTGAATATGCATGACTTCGATGTTATTTTTGGTATGGATTAGTTAGCTTCTAACTATGCTAACATCCTTTTTCATGAACGGGAGGTAATGTTTAACCCTCCAGGCAAGCTAAGTTTCAAATTTAAATGATCATGTTTGCACGCGCTATCTAAGATCATTTCATCCCTAAGCGCCAAATGACTGATTAACAATGGTTGTTGGGGCTACATGGCTAGCGTGTTGGACACACAGAAGTTGGAGTTAGAACTGAATGATATAAAAGTGGTTAAAGACTTCCCATAAGTTTTTCCAGAGTTGTTTCCAGGCATACCCCCCGTTAGACAAGTGGATTTCAACATTGAGTTAATTCTCTGGACAACCCCTATATCTAAGGCCTCATACCGTATGGCACCTATAAAGATAAAAGAGCTTAAGGAACAACTGAAATAATTATTGTACATGGGCTTGGGCTTTATTTGTCCCAGTGTCTCACCCTAGGGATCCCTCGTTCTCTTTATGAAGAAGAAAGATGGATCCATAAGGCTTTGTATCAACTGTAGGGAGTTGAACATGATTACCACTAAAAATAAGTACATTCTACCTTGAATAAAATATTTGTTTTATCAATTCTAGAGAGCTTGTGTTTTCTCAAAAATTGACATTCGATCTAGTTATCACCATTAGGAATAAGAAAGGAGAACATACTGAAGACGGCCTTTTGTACTCGTTATGGACAAAATGAGCTTTTGGTCATGCCTTTTGGGTTGACCCATTCCCCTGCAGCATTCATGTACTTGATGAATCAGGTTTGGAAGTACTTTGGAAGAAGCCTCATTTTGAAGAGGCCTCTTGGGAATGGGAGGAAGAGATTCAAGCACTTTAACCGGACCTCTTGAAAGGCCTAACTCTAACAATTTTCGAGGATGAAAATTCCTATAAGGGAGGATGTAACACCCTTATATTTGGCCTATCATAAGGTTACAGTGAGTACATTTTTATTTTCATATCTTACAGGTTATATCTTTAGCCTTATATTTTTATAGTATGACATTATATAAATAAATATATATATATATATATATATATATATANACAAGATTTTTGATATTATAGAGGGGCCTCTTTGTGAATTTTAAAAAAAGTAATGATTTTACGAAATTAAAAATTCATTTTGTCCCCTACTATACCCCTCCCACGCCTACTTCATGGTATGTTGCTTGTGCATTTTTTTATGACATGTGTATTAAATTAAGTTAATTTTATGTAATGTAGAATATAGTATTTTTGGTACTTATTTTATGTCATTATTTGTTAAAAGAGGAAATAAATTTTAATTTGGGTTTATTATGCTAAGCTTTTATTAACCTAATAAAGGGAGATTGAAAATTAGGTTTTAATTCCCCTTTTCCCCTTGCTTTAGCTGGCCCCCTCCTCCCATTATAGGAGACGTGATTTCCTTTCCTAAACATGTAGCCTATTATTCATGGTCAGGGTTAGAGATTTAGAAAGTTTCCTTTGTGTTGACATAGTATATATATGTGTGTGTTTGTCACACACAGGAGAGAGGGAGTGACGTTGAGGGTGCCGCACACACAAGAGGGAGAGACAAAGTGGGTGCTACACAAAAAAGAGGGAGAGACAATGAGGGTGCTGCACAAACAAGGGAGAGAGAGAGGGAGTGATAATGAGGCAAGAAGAAAATATATACCATGTAAGTAACCTAATAGCTAAGGAGGTATAATCTCTAGCAGGTGGTGGTTGTGGCACAAGACTTAATTCGCGTTGTTTCGGATCAAACTATCGGTAAATTCTTATTATCCCTTTTCGACATAAGTTGTATAATTATCTTGACATGATTTTCTAAAGAATAGATTCTGAATAAGACTTAGATTAAAACACATGTGAAGGTTATTTATGTTCCACATGTTGTTTTTCGAGTAAGAAAAATGTTTACAAAAAAAAGTTCTGACTTTTTCCATAAAACTAGAAATTTTTTTATTCACTGTACACAGTGAAAATGAATTGATGTTTCAAATACAAAAGTAGGGGGTTGAATATGAAAATTTTAAGGTCTATGTTTAACATATTGAAAAGTTTACTGTAAAAATATTAGCTTAAAATTAGATCTCTGGAAGTTTTTATAATTTTTGGAAGGTTCTGTTTCGTACAGAGGAAAACAGTTTTTTCGATATACATATTTAGGGTTTTTACTGCATGGAGATCAACTCAGTTTAACCTAAAATTTTTATTGTATTATTTAAAGAGTACATTTATTAATTCTACGAAGTTTCAGAATTTTTCAACAAGGTTTTCTTACTGAAACATATTTTTGAATGATACTGATGTACATGAAAAAAAACAGTCTTCTGTGACGAGCTAGGTTTCACGGTTTGACAACTCAATCAATCTCAGAGTTTTACGAAATTAATTTAGTAGAGATCTGTTATATTATAGAATATCCAGTAGGAAAATTAGAATATTTAGGAAACCATAGTTTAAGTTGTGTCGGTTTTTACCTGAGTCTGCACTTAGTGCCAATTTCTATTTTTGCATACTGTATCATACTGAGTAGCATAGTGTTATCTGTTTTAGGAGTTTTACTTTAGTAAATTCCTTACCGGAAAATTTAGGTAAGTGAAATTTTACATATGTTACGGTGTGCTTGCTTTATTGTGTCCAAAAATCATAGAATAAAATTCTGGTTTCTTTTCCTTGTTTGGTGATGTATTCGTTGTGCTGTTGTACTTCATTCTAGGATGATAATGTAATTTATGGCTCTGAAAATTGGTATATAAATGAGATATGAAAGACTATCGTATGATCATGTAACGTCAAATACTAGTGCTGTTAGAGTCACGTACCCACCAACTCTGTTTTGGTTCCTTTTTCCTTTGAAAAATGTCTATGTGTTACCTCCTCCTTTGAGAAAGGGTATGGGAATATGTTCTGGTTAGTTTTGTTTGAAGGCATTATTATAACCGGTTCCACCTTCTCGAAGGTGTGGAATGATACTATCGAGAAAGATCATGTGTACCTTACAAACTAACAAATTTTACCGACGGGTAATTCTGTTTGATATGGATGTGATGGAAAGCTCTAATGGAAGTTAGTAAACTAGCATGACACAATAGAAAACTAAACTTCAAGGAAATAGCTCAATTTAAGCAATAAAATGATACATCACCATAAGGTTATTAATAATTTAGACTTAGAAATGCAAAGATATGTCTAAATCCGTAGAGTTATCAATTATATAATCTTGGGGCAAGTATTAATCTCATGCCAATGTCAGTTTCAGGGAATTAGGCATTGGTGAAGCTAGACCAACTATAGTCAACTTACAGTTAGTTGTCAAATCCTATGCACATCTAGATGGCATATTTGAAAAAGTATTAGATCAAATTTATAAGTTCTTTTTCCCTATGCACTTCATCATTTTGTGCTATGAATCTAATAGAGATGTATCAATCATACTTGTAAGACCTTTTCTAGCCATAGGGTGGACCCCAATTGATGTTACAAAAGAGAATTGGCCCTGAGATTTCATTAGTAGCAGGTCACATTTAGTGTGTTCTTGGTGATGATGTGGAAGATTGCTAAGCTGTAAAAGTCATTTACTCTATCATGATTGAGAATTTAAGCAAGAGTTGTAGCAACATGAGCTTCAGGCTTTATCATTTGATTATCTTTAAGAGGGAGACAATGACATGAATAATGCTAAACTAACTTGGCTTGAAGCTAAATACCCATTCTTTGGGGCTAGAAAACAATTTGAAAGGCTAGAGTTGTCTGAAAGGAGGTTCAAGTCTTTCTTACCATCTATTGATTCACTCAACTTTGGAACATAAACCTTTACCCTTACATTTGAAATATGCATATTTATGTGAGGAGAGCACATTGTCAGGGATTATTTGTTCCTCTTTAAGTGTGAAAATGGGAAGATGGTATTATAGGTGCTAAGGAAATATAAAAGATAAATAGGTTGGCAAATTGTAGACATCAATGGAATTAGTCCTTTAATTTTCATGCATAAAATTCTACTTAAAGGGTGCAACATCAGTTTTATTGAGCAGCAAAGAAGGCTAAATACTATCATTAAAGAGATGGTAGAGCAAGAGATAATTAAATGGATGGATGCTGGAATCATTTACCTTATTCTAGACAGTGCTTGAGTTAGTCTAGTTCAATATGTACATAAAAGGGTGGAGTGAGTGTTTCTGCTAATGAAGATAATGAGCTTACAACAACCTAAACTGTCACAGGTTGGAGAGTTTGCATGGATTATAGAAAGTTGGATAAAGTCACAAGAAAAGAACACTCCCATTGCCATGTATTGATAAGATGTTAGGCCAAATTAACAGGGAAGGAATATTATTACTATTTGGCTGGATACTCAGGGTATAATCAGATTGCTATAGCCTTAGAAGAGTAGGAAAATGCTACTTTAACTTGTCCTTATGGCATATTTTTTTCCAGAAGAATGCCTTTTGGGTTATGCGATGCCTATTCATTTTTTCAAAGGTTCATGATGGCAATTTTCACAAATATGATGGAACGAATCTTATAGGTGTTTATAGATGATTTCTGACTTTGGGGAATCTTATGCAACATGTTTGACGAATATTGAAAGAGTTTAGGAATGGTGTGAAGAGAAAAACTTGGTATTGAATTGTAAAAAATGACATTTCATGGTTCAAGAAGGGATTATTTTAGGTCACAGAGTTTCAAGGAAGGGCGTTTAAGTAGACAAAGCCAAAATAGAGGTCAATGAGACACTACAAGCACCTACTTTTGTCAAAGGAATTAGAAGTTTCTTGAGCCATGCTAGATTTTTCATAAGGTTTATCATATATTTTTCAAAGATCTACAAACCCATGCTCATGGTTCTTGACCATAACAATGCCTTTTAATTCAATGATAATTGTAAACAAGCTTTTCTAGAACTAACGACAGTAGGGACATCACCACCAATCATAATAGCTCCATACTGAGTGCTACCCTTTTAGCTGATGTGTGATGCAAGTGACTATGTTGTGGGAGTAGTCCTTGGTTAAAGAAAGGGAAAAATATTTTATTATATATATTATGCTAGCAAAAAACTAACATATGCTTAGCTAAATTAAACTACAACAAAAAACGAGCTTTTCACTGTGGTGTTTGCATTTGACAAGTTTAGAACATATATGGTTGGTACAAAAGTGACAGTTTACACATATCGTTTAGCTATCAAGTACTTGATTTCCAAGAAGGATGTCAAGCCAAGGTTAATCAGATGGATCTTGCTGCTGCAAGAGTTTGATCTTGAGATCAAAGACATGGATGTCACTAAGAATCAAGTAGTTGATCATTTGTCGGGATTGGAATTAAGGAATGAAGCAGTAGCGTAGCAAGCCATAAAAGAAACCTTCATTGATAAGAAGTTGCTGGTAGTGAGTCAAGTTGAAGCCCATTCGTACGCTCACCAAGTTAACTATTTAGTCAGTGGAGTGCTACCCCAAGAAATCAGCTCACAACAATTGAAGAAATTCTTCCAGCAAGTTAAACATTTCTACTAAGATGATCCTTACCTTTACAAACATTGCTTTCACATTATTAGAAGGTGTGTGCTAGATGAAGAGATCAGAAGGATTTTGCAACAATGTCATTCAGCACCATATCATGATCATTTTGGATGAATGAGAACAACTACTAAAGTTTTGCAATCAGGATATTACTGGCCCTCTATTTTCAAGGATGCATATGACTTTACCAAATGCTCAGATTGATGCCAAAGGGTAGAAATATTTCTCATAAGTAGGAATGCCCTTAAATAATATTTTTGAAGTAGAATTATTTGATGTTTGGGACATAGACTTTATGGAGGGTTCCATCATCCTTTGATAATCTGTATGTTCTTATTGTAGTGGATATGTGTCCGAATGGGTTGAGGCTTCTACTCTACAACCAAATGACTTGAAGGTTATAGTAAATATTGTACATAAACATATTTTCACCAGATTTGACACCTCAAGAGCAATCATGAGTGATAATGGGACCCATTTCTATAACAAACACTTTCAGGGACTACGGGAAAAGTATAGGGTAAAGCATAAATTTACTACAGGTTACCACCCCCAAACCAGTGGACAAACTAAGTTTTCAAACATAGAAATGAAAAGGATGCTATACAAAATAGTTAATCTCAATAGGGAAGACTAGCCAATCATATTGGATGATGCACTATGGGCCTACAGAACAAATTTTAAAACTCCATTTGGCATGTCGCCTTATAGATGGTTTTTGGCAAGGCTCACCATATACCTCTTAAGCTGGCAACACAGAGACTTCTAGGCAGTGAAGAAGTTAAATATGGACCTCCAAGCAACTGGCAAAAGCTCAACACTGAAGCTGAATGAACTGGATGAATTGAGACAGTTCTCATATGAGAATGCCAAATATACAAATAAAAGGCAAAGAAGTGCTACGAAAAGAAGATTTAGACAAGAGAACTGATTCTAGGGTAATAAGTATTATTATTTAATTCAAGATTAAATTGTTCCAGGGAAAAATGAAGTCATGATTGTCAGGGCTATTTAATTTAAACTATTCCTAAGGAGTTGTGGATCTAATGGATGAAAAGGCAGGAAGGGGCCAAAATGAAAAGCTCATCCTCACTTAAGGTTGAAGACTTTAAAACAAGCATTGTTTGGGAGGCAACCCAAGCTATTTCAATTCAATATTTATATTTTCATCTTTTCTTTTAATTTTTCAATTGTTTTCAATTAGAATTAGTTTGATTTCATTAAGTTGACTGTTTTAAGTTTGTTTGTCTAAGCTTATTGGTTTTAGTTCTAATATTTTCTTGATTGTACAATTTTTAGTCGCATGGGAATTAGGTTCAAGCATAAAACAATCCATATTAGAAGGACTTGAGTCTATGACAAAAGCTACAACATTAAGTAAAGTCATTGCTCTAGCACCACAAAGTTTGACAGCTGAGCTGGAGAAATTACACGTGGTCTAAATTTAAATTCAAATTCAAACTAACATGGAGTAATAAGCGTTGCAACCTTAAAACCTCTTATGTCCCACGATTATTCCCATTTCCCAAGAAGTTCTTTATCTTATTTGCTAACACTTCCCTCCATTTTCAAAAATCTCAAAGCTAAGGCACTTTGCAATTTTTTTGACAACATGAGAAAGAAGCAATTTGCTGTAAGCTTCCTGCAATAAAAAAGCATCAATGAAGAAACTGAGAAAAAGTTTGAGGAAGAAACTAAAGGGAAGAAGTTGCACAAAGAAAAGGATTTCCAATCAATGGGACTTCCTAAAGATATAGCAGCAATCATCACTCAGCGTAAATTGAGAAAGTTTTGTGCTCATCCTAAAGACCTTGTAATTCATTTAATGAGAGGGTTATATGAAAACATCATTAAGAAAGAACAAGACATTTCTTCCATAAGGTGTTCTTCAGTCTCATTTTATTTTGAAGCTGTTAATTCATTTTCTGAGTTGGAAAATATAAAGGATGAATGCCATGAATTGGTTGTCGGTGTCACTAAGATACAACTGAAGAGTTACAAGTGACAGAGATACACGATTTAAATAAAGGAAGATTCAATATTTAAAAATGGTATCTAGAATGACTGGGAAAGTGGAAACAAGACCGGATATAATTTGATCATTATGAGCAAATCCAAAATTTTTGTAGACAGAGCCAATCATTAGTTCCCAACCATGGGGTGAATGGAATCCTATACATAAACCAGTTAACAAAAGAATAGAAAAAGCTTTTTTTGTGTCGCTTATGTTATATTGGAACTCTTGCACCCAAGAGTTAAGAATAACAAGTTCTTCATTACCTAGAATAGAATAACCACTTAGAATAACGAAATAGATTATATTTGTCGAGAAATGCAAAATTGTTTGGATACGATCCTCATTGTGCATCTTAATCAATTGAAAGGATCTTGAAGATTATTCAAAATTCAGAGGAACTCCGTGAGGAGGCCATTGAACAACTTGAAAAAGCCCGGTCCCCTCTAAGAAATTACAATTTCTAGAACCACTTGGCACATCATTTCTTCAGAAGGTGTTTGCACATGCCCAAGATCTACTTCAAAGCCTAAGGCAAAAGTATGGTACCATTTCATTCGTACCAGGATTATACCCACTACCCACATTCAGATTGTTACCTAGGAAAGGTTGATTTTGCCTCATGTATTACTTAGTTGAAAGATCATCAATATGGGCAAAATCATCTCTAAAGAGATCCGTATGTGTGCAACAAAGAAGACAAACTGCTTATTATTTCCATTTTTGATAATGGGGTTGTGCTTAAAAGTTGGAGTACCATTCAACGATAAAGAAGAGAAACTGATCAAGAAGGGAGCCATTACCCTCATTGCTATAGTAAGGCTTGTTTCCCAAAAGAGTAGAGAACCTTCAACTAGCATACCTTATTCAAACCAACCTTATTCTTCTTGTCATGCTCCACAACCAAGCTTAGCTAGAATTAAAGAACTCCAACAGAGAATTGGAATGGTATCAGAGAAACTTTACCGACCATTAGTGACATTACTGAGAATATGATCAGGACAGAGATCACGCTGTAAAGAAAACCTTACTGAAGAATTTTACCAAGCTTGTATGGCCGATGCCTATTTTCCCTAAAGACATTTTGAAGCCTTGGGAGCCTGTTACTAGCAAGGCAACTGAAGCACAACCTGAAGAAGATGAAGAGAATGAGGAGAAACCATGGGAAGAGGAATGATTGTGCGAAGAAAAGGAACCAAAACCTCAAGAAGAATGAAAGCAATGTGAAGAGGATGAAGCACCAGAAAAGGAATCAACCCATGGAAAACATGAGGATAAAGGAATATCAATAATTTAAACCTAAGCCTAGAGTAGAAGCAAGAAACTAATGATGAGGATGAAACCCCTAAGGAAGTTGAAATGGAACATGAGAAACAAGCCCATAAAGAATCTAAATCCAAAAAGCAAAAGAAAAGCAAAAAAAGCTAACCCTTACCAAAGCCAAATGAAAAGGATGAAAACTGAAAGAATTACAAATCCTGAGGAAAAAATTCAAGTTGTTTAGAGAAAGCTTTCAGACCTGGTTGCAGCTTCCTATAAAAGAGGAGGACTGAGAAGCGCCTCTAAGTCCTAGTGAGATGCTGGTTCACTACAATATCCTTACAGCAACTGAAGGAAGCTATTTCTCTAACTCTTTGCTTTGTGATTTTTCTTTGTTGAAGATTGTGTTATTATTGTGTGTTTAGGTATATGTTTGCTGGTAATTTAATCACTACCTTCGGTTCAGTATTTTCTGTTTGGGTTGATTTATATTTGTGTGCAGTGACCAAACTGCACAATTCTAAGTTTGGGAGTTGTCTTTGTGTTTTTGTATTTGGTACTTGTTGCCTTGAGTGCCTTGAGTGTCTTTGTTTCCTAGTCATTTTGGATTTAGTCATGTGTACTTTTGTTTTTCGTGGCAATCTTTTGATTTGAGGAAGACCCTAGGAAGATATAGTTTTAGCTGTGTAAAAAAATGAAAATGAATGAGTTGAATACTCTTAACAAATCTGCTCTTTGATGAGAATTTTGCCCAAAATTCTTGCACTAAAGGCTTTTTTATAGTTTACTCTTGAAGACTTGAGAAGCTTTAAATTTTTGGGAGACTTCATATTTAGAATTATCTTGAAAATCACGTGAGAAGAAATGCTACAAAATCAATTGATAAAGAGGAGAAAAACTAAGTTTGGAGGACTATTTGTTAGTATGTATTTACTAACATTCATTCATCTTAATAAAAAGAGAGAAAAATAAATAGAAAGATGAAAAGAAGAATATAAGGGCTCCTTTGTTTCAAGTTTTTGAGTAACCGGGTGTCTTCATCACCAATGTTGGCATTTGCGTAAAATGACAGCAAGAATCATGAGCTTGTTACAGTAAAGAGAAATGGGAATGCTAAAGCAGCCATGCTTTGTGACATTCCTGGTAACTAGATGACTTCATCACTAATGTTGACATTCATGTAAAAAGCTAGTGTGACACTGAAAGGTCTAACTAAGAAATAAAGAAAGTTAACAGGTCAATGATAGCAGCTTACTATTTTATCTTGTATAGCCCCTTGTGTTTTGAGAGTTCCTTACCCTTAAGTTGTTTGATATGTTTATACTAGTGGAGAAGGATTTGATCGGTGAGTTTCTGAATGCTGAGTGAAGTCAAGTACATTGGTTTAAGCTGGTTTTGAATAACTTAAGGGTTACTAGCTATAGTCTCTGGGACATACATTTGGGAGAAATTCACATTTGGGAATAGATTTGCTTGAGAGTAAATTTATGAAAACTGGACTAAAAATGAATTAAGTATGAACTAAATTTTAAACCGAGTCTGAGGGTTGAGAATCAATGACTATTCTTGAAGCCAGAGTTTGAGTTTGTGTTTGTTAAGTCTTTCTAATGTTTGTTTTTCTTGTTTCTTTTGCCATCAATGAAGGACGAGCAACGATTTAAGTTTTGAGTTGTGATAACTTTAATAATTTAGAGTTATCTTATAATTTTCAAGCTTAATTTAGTATCAATTAGAGATTGATTTGTCTAGTTTACGGTCATATTTTATCTTGTGTTGCATGTTGTCTATCTTCAATAGGATTTTATTTTATTTTGTTCTTTTTGTCATTCAAGTTTCAGAAAATTCACTCGTTGTGAGCTTTCATTGTATGTCTTCATGTCGGGGTTGAGTGACCAAATGCTAGGACTTCTATTACAGCAATCCTACACACATCTACTAAGCATTCATGAAGAAGATTCCACACGTTTTAGTCCAGATGGCACTTGAATTCACGCGCGGAAATCTTAGCAAGCTAAAAGCCTATATGGACAGCTTGCAAGTGCTGATTTTGATGTGGTCTTCACCATTTGCTAGGGTGACGAGTGTCCTTCACCCAATTTGCACCATGGCTTGGAGCATACAAAAGGGAAATACACATTTCATTAAAGGATAGCCAACAAACTACATTCAATTGAGGAGAAAAAAGGGGAAGAGTATAGAAAAGGAAAGACGAGGATGAAGGAGGAAGAAGACAAACTTTTGAGTAGCTTCTTTAATTCCATCTTTACCTCCTTAATCTATTTTGTATTTCTTTCCTATAGCCTATTACTTTGGTAATTGATAGTTGGATTACATTTTGTGATTTTTACTGAGCTAAGTATGAGCTAAAATCTCTGAGCTCGAGTTGTTAATGGACCTTAAAGTTGTTTAATTTGCTTGGTGATCAAGCAAGTTAAACAACTTTGTTATTAAAGTTTATTCAAGTTTGTTTCATTATTATTATTTTTATTGCCTGGTCATTAATTTACAAGATACTATAGTATGCTAACACTGCTACAAAATTGAGTTTTAAGGACGGTAAAAAATTGTCATTAAAACTCATTAATTACGAGGATAAAACTCTTAACTAATTTCTACTAAAAGTTTCATGATAGACATTTTCAATTATGGGGGAGTATTCGTCATCTAATGGTGCCGCAAAAACACCATTATGATGGAGAATCCTCGTCTTTAATGCCCAAAATATTTTTAAAAAAACTGTCATAAAAGCTTGCCTTTTCATGACATTTTTTCTAAAAAATTGCATAGAAAGGAAAAAAGCTCCCTTCTCACGACACTTTTTTTATAAACATTTATATCAAGTTTTCGAAAAAAAAAACTGCCATTTGACATTTTAGATATACTTTATACATTATAAATGTCATTTGACCTTCTTCATATATTAGAGAGCTAATTACTCCAATCCAATCTAACAAGTTTGCAAACAATCCTATTACATCCTAGTTTTCATTGTTCAATAGAACAAGGTGACAGGAAAAAAGTTTCTAGGCCATATACCAGTCGACAAGTGACACCAAAACAACCGCGTATAATGTTAGCGATTGCATGGCATCTAACAAGCTATAAAGTAAACGTTGTTTTCCCTGGAAAGAGCAGAAAATTAAGTAAGCAGAAAAGTAATAAGAATCTGAACATAAGAAATACATGGCTTTTTTTAATGTATTCTGCCTCAATCATCTTGACAGTAGAGAAACTTTTAAATGGCTATTATCACACTCAAAGAGGGTGGACAGAATAACAGTCTCTGAGCAAACATCATGTATCATATTTTAGATCTGTAAACTCAGATTCATTCCTATCAGCTAAGCATATATTTTAAGCTTAACCCGGTATGACTCAGCAGCCAAACCTGCGAACAAGAGGAAAAAAGAGACAATAAGCAACAAAAAGAATCTTGAAACTTAAGAAAAGTAGCATTGTAGTTGTCAAATGGGCAAGGTCAACATACAGACCACAACACAAAATTGATTGCAACAAGACCAAGTACCGAAAGGGAAGTGCATTTAACAGAAAACTCTTTAGAGTGCGTAAAATTAAAGCAACCTCACAAACAAATGTTGTAGTATTAATGCGCCTTATTTTATCAACATGATCTAATCGGGATAAGTACATGGAAATAATACTTTTTTATAAAGTAATTGCTTTCAATCTATGCAAATGCATGTGTAAATACTAAAATAATCTAAACCTCGTAACTGGTGCATTCTATTTCTAAGACATCATACATTTAGACAATATGGGAACCTAATTTGATGCAATAGACATGATATGCGGATTCTGAGTGCGATTAAATACAATATCGTATGTTCTGTATTTGCAAATTGTTCAATGAGTGAAAAAATGAAACCATTATTGAACACTTTAAGATACATAACATACAAAGACTGTTGGAAAATTTGGATCCAGGGCCCATGATGGGTCGACTTGAATTGGTTGTGAAAAGGAATAACTAGTAGTTTTTCACATGAAAAACTACCAATGGAAGTTAATAAAAAGAAAACTTCCATTAGAGAGGAAACCAATTGACAAAAATCAACAAATTCGGACCTATTAAAAATTAAGAGAAATTCCTCCAACATCAAAATCAAGTTTTCAAATACAAAATCAAGGGCTTTGGGTTGTGGAACAATTGAGGAGATCATTTTCATGATGTTTTATAAGATCTGTCGCGTAATTCATCATTTCGATCCATTTCGCTGTATAATCAAGTAAGTGTTCTTGACTTGATATATTTCTACATTGGTATCAGAGCATAATCATGATGTTTTCATGCCTAGATAACTACCAAAAATCTATTTATACAATAATAGTTTGTATGTTTTGAATTTTGTGGAGATGTGGGTAGTAAAAAATTGCACTTTTTCACATGTGACTATTCGGGTTTGCATATTTTTATATATAACTGGGTCATCTAATAGTATCTCCATACATATAAGTTTTTTAATTGATATAAATTATTTGTATGTTAGTACAAAAGATTGATTGGAACCTAAATTATGATGGATCGTATACTTTGTACTATGAACTTTGTGAGTATAAAAAGAATCCACATCATAATATTGTTGAACATGTAGTATATTTGAGTAAAATATACAATGAAGTGCGAAAAAGAGGCATTGAAGTTGAGATAGATATATTCAAAATTCTTCTCAATTCCTTGCCAGACTCGTGGAATAAAAATAAAGAAAAGATCATGAAAAAGTATTCCTCGAATCAATACAGAAGTATTATAGAAGATCTCATATCAAGAGATAAACCGAATATACATTATGGGATTCTTCGATCAGCTACATAATCATAATTTCTAAATTCAGAGTACAAGGCTGGGCCTTGGCGTTGATTAGAAGGGACATGCACTGATGGAATCCCATGTTCAAGCGTTGAACACATTGAGATGTCCCATTTCTTTTGTACATATAATGGTTGTTTTTAATATTATTTTCTTACTAAGGAAGTTGATATGTTTAATGTAGTTCTTTAATTTGTGTGTATACTCTTCATATCATGATATAAACTGAATGGGAGTTATGATTAATGATATTAGTGTATTCTCATATGTGTTATGTTTTGGGCATATAACTAAGTAACAATGATATGATATTTTGTGTGGGAGATGATTATAAGCACTTCAAACTTTTGATCATATACTCAATATCACTACATCATTGACTTAGTTAAGTTTTCTATAACTTTAAGATATAAATGTGTGTTTCTTTTGAAGTGCTAGTATTTATATGCGTTGTTGTGTTTATATGTTGTAGTTAATATGGCTTCCACATCCAAAAATATAATAGGTGAATTGAACAATGGTGAGAAACTGAACAGTGATAATTTTGATATTTGGCATTGAAAAGTTCACTACATTCTTGAGAAAAAAGAAGGTTTGGAAACCCTTGAACATAGTATGAATGAACCTGAAAATGGTACTTCTGCTCAACATAGAAGAGCAAGAGGCTTATCGTTTATGAAAATGAAAGAATAGCATCGCTCGTATTATGTTGTTGAGCTCCATGCAAGATTATCTTATGTGTGAGTTTGAGAAGGTTGAAGTTGCCAAAGATATGTGGGATGCTCTAAAAGTGAAATTTGGTTTGACTTCAGCAACTAGACTAAGATCGCTCACGATCAAATTTGACATCTATGTGAAACGTCAACATCATACAATGAAACAACATTTGAGAGAGATGTCAAACGTTATCAAAGAGTTAAAGTGAGCTGGGCATGCACTAACTGACCAACAACAAGTTCAAGTTATCATTCGTTCCCTCTCTCAAAATTGGGAACACATGAAAGTCAAACTTTTAATGATATTGCGCGTCATATAGAATTAGAAGCCGAGTGCTTGGAAACTGCTAAAACTTTTACTCAAGCTTATGTTGCTAAAACATGTTCCCAAAAGATAGGTTTTATGAGAAAGGAAAATTCTAAATTTTTCAATGAAGGAAAGAAAAGAAAAGGTGCAAACCCACAGTACAAAGGCAAAAAACTTAAGACCGACCATCATATAAAAGACGAACGCGGTGGTAAAAGGAAGAACATAAGAGAAATGAAATGCTATAATTATGGCATTTAGGGTCTCTTTGCGCGTGAATGGACTGCATCTTCGAGTGAACCCAAGAAAGACAAGGTATTTTCTAACATTACTTCTCACCATTGTTATGTTTCTAGCAGTGTGTTACTTACATACACTACAGGGAAAAACCGGCTTTACCACCGATTATTTTGACCTTTGATCACCGGCAAAAATTTGTGCGACGGTTAGTAAGTCACCGTAAAATCGACCATCGCAAAGTTTTTGCCGGCAATTATTTTAACTGAGTAACCCCAGCATTTCAGTTTTTTCCTGGTAGTTTTTTTCTAAAATTACCGACGGTTTAAACCCCCGGTGAAGGTGGAGAATTTTACTGAACACAAATACCGGCGGTTCATAAACCATCGAGATAGGTTGATTTTTTTCATATCAGCGGTTTATAGTACCGTCAGTAAAAAATATTGTTTACATTTTTTATACCGACTGTGCTTGAAATCTTCGGTCGTTATAGGTATAAGTTTTAATTTTTAGTTGGGTTTACCCAGTTCTTTTGCCCAAGAAAACCCAATAGTTTGCTCCACAATTAGCTCCCCACGCCTAGAATCCAAGTAATGAAAATTGGTAAATCTCTATCAATAAACAAATAGTATATAAAGGAATGGCAAACAAAATAATATTTCCATGTTAGCAGGAAAATTAAATTCCTACAATA
This sequence comes from Datisca glomerata, assembly GCA_003255025.1. NCBI lineage: Eukaryota > Viridiplantae > Streptophyta > Magnoliopsida > Cucurbitales > Datiscaceae > Datisca > Datisca glomerata. The sequence continues at coordinate 18,364 of QANY01008403.1, forward strand.
TTTGAGCAACAAATATTTTAGCAGGAAAATTGACAGAATTCAACACAATAATAAATCAGAGTAAATATTTAGGAAAATTAGCAAGCTCCTTCAGAATTTCCCCTTTAAAGTTATTGAAACTCAAGTATATGCATAATATTTAGTTGATTAGCTATTAACAGTAATTAAATTATTACAAAGACATTAATATGCCAATAAGCCAAAATTTACTTACAGGTGAGTCAAACTCTTAAGGTCACCAATTTCAAGGGGAATGGAATCTTGTAGCTTATTCCACCTCAAATTACTAACTAAATTATATTATCCCCTAAGGAGGGGCTAGAGTTTTAAAGATATTTACTATTTAGATGTGACTATTTAGATGTGACTGTATGTGTATATGCTTCCGGAGTTCTCTGACAAGCAAAAGAACAAAAGTGCTATACAAAACCAAATCAAATTAACCAAATAACAATAATACTTCGAACTTTTGAGTTTCTTTTTTTAGAAAAGGTTACAATTTTTTTAATCAATTTGAGCTGCACAAGTCATGAATGCCAGTAAGTTAAGAAAAAAATACATACCATTGCTCCACCCAAGTACAATCAGGATCAATGCACTCAGCAATAGAGATCACTATGGCATAGTGAGGTATATTTGACATTGATTCTCATTTCTATGACGAGTGATGGAGCTACCTCTACTCTCTCCATGACCAGTGGCTTCCCTGCTTCAGACTCTCTTTGAACAGAGTTAATCCCAATATTTCTTATCAATTCAAAAAATTATGTGATGAAAAGAGTATATCTAGACAATTAACTATTCTTGTAACTCCGTAACAAAATGGTATTACAGAAAGAAGGAATTGAACTCTTTAAGATATGGTAAGGTCTATCATGGTACAAAAGAGCTTACTCATTTCATATTAGGGAGAAGTGTTGTTCACTGCTACCTATTTACTTAATCATGTACCTTCAAAATTAGTAACATCCACCCCATATGAACTTTGGACGGGCAGGAAACCCGACTTAAGTAATCTGCGACCTTAGGGGTCTGCACCTTATGTTCACAATTCTTCTCATAAGCATGGTAAACTTGGACCGAGAGGTCAGAAGTTCATTTTTATAAGATATGATGAACACTCTAAATGATACGTGTTCATTGGTGAACAAATTGACGGAAGTTTTACTGAATTTGAATCTAGAGATACCACATTTTTAGAGAATGAATTTCCTAGGAAAATGAGAAGCTAGCCGATTTAAATCTATATGAGATAGAAGATCCTAGTACTAACATTACTACGGATCAGACATCTGAAATAAATGAGAATATGTCTCATCTCCTTGATCCAAGTGGGAGTAATATTTTGACCGATGATACAAAACTACAAGAAGACTAATTAGGGAGAAGTACTCATAAAAATAATCCTCGTCGATGTTTTAAAATCAAGGGAGAAACTTTTATGATTGCTCCATGTTTGCTTCCTAGATGTCCTACCCAAGTGCACGTGTCGCAATCAAGTAATAAAGTGATGAGAAGAGTGTCAAACCCATAGGGAATAGTGAACATCGAATGCTAAAATGCTAAATAGAAATGAAGTGTAAGATGATGCAATAACCGTTGGTGAAATTGAGTGAACTAAGAGTTAAATGTACGTGCAATTTACTAATATCTAAATTGACTAAAATTAATAATAAGAAGGTAACAAAAGTGGATTTGGTATTTAATATGAAATTAGGCTAGTATTGCTAGTTTGACTTTTCAATTATTGTACCTACTTTAATTTAGTTCCACGCTAACATTTCCACAACAGTACCCTAACTTTTTTGCATATTAAACTTCCCTTTAATAAGTTACCTACTTAGCCTACCTTTCTTTGTATCAAAGCAAGATTAGGTTAAAATAGATTTGATTAGTTCCAGTCAATAGATTGCAAGGTAAGTTCATATTCCTCTATAACTCACAAAACACCTAAATCTATATGAATCAATGCTCTTATATGCTAGATGTAGGTATTCATGCATTGGGAGAGTTTTTCCATTAAACTAAGCTCTTCCAAAACTTAATCTATCTTGCATTCCGAATGTAATGGCCAAATACAATTGGAATCTTAACATAAAGTACACTCAGCCTTAAATAATAATGATCTCAAATGGCAGTACATAAAATCCAGAACCCATTGAATCTTGCATAAGAAAGATTTAGAAAAACATTACAGATTAAGGAGTAAGAGAGAGAAGAAAAAGAGAGAATAAACAAATACTAAAACTCCTTGTCGTCTTCCTCCTATCTTCCACTTTTAGATCTCTTCTTCTTCCTCCCTCTATGTTGATTCTCATTTGGCTCTTCTTTCAGAAACTTGTCAACTAATGCTAGCTCCTCCTTCTCAAAATAGAATGTCTTCCTTTTATACCACGATAAAATTTAGGGCAACTTAGCACAAAGGGCACGTGGCATGCTCTCCAAAAAGCTTAGGGACCACATGATAGGGAATATGCGCCACTTGGTGTAACGAACTCTGTTGTATAGAGATCCTTTATTATTTCAGCACCAGCTTGCACACGAGCCAGATAACTCACTTCCTTGCAATGAACGCGCATTGCTATGGGAACATGCTATAGCTCAAAATGATCAAGCAAGCTCGCAGTCTTGCACCAAAAAAACCCTATACTGCATAAAACTGCCTAATACCCAAAACCAGACTAGCATTCGAGAATTAAGCTATATAACTATCCTAGCTACATTCTACTAAAATATAGTCCTAATTATGCTTAATCCTAAAAGAAACAACAATTTAAGCTAAGAATAGATGGAATAACCCTACTTCCGCAGGGTTATCACACCCCAAAACTTAAATCATTGCTCATCCTCAAGAAATGTAAACATAACACTCTAAAAATGATTGTGCAACTACTGAGCAATGTCATCTTTTACTAACACCAATCACATCTCCAACATAAAATGCAAAGAAAAACAAGGAACTAGACTCACTACCATGTTGAATTCGGACTTAGGTTAACACCCTCTCAAGTGTGTGTGCATAGGATCAGAGCTAACTACTACAAGGGGAAAATGATATCATAAGCTCAAAAATATTAGCTAAAAAGTTTTAACCAGGCTTTACTAAGCTCCTAGGCTCAACATGCATTTATAATCAATCTCTAAGCAGGGGAACAATGAATCATCAATGAGCTTAAAGTGGGAAAATAGCTACTCAAAGAAATCTTTGTTTTTACTGGCTAACTTTTTATTCTTCTTTTTTAAGCAAGGTAGATATCCCATCATGTTGTGCTCCCTTTTGACGCGAATGATGACATTGGTGATGAAGCCACCCGGTTACTCAACAGCAAAACAACATGGTTGCTACTTAAATTTTACGTATTAAACTACTATAGCAAGCTCATATTTCTAGCTGTGTTTTGACGCAAATGATGACATTGGTAATGAAGCCACTCGATTACTCAGCAGCCTAAAATAGCGGAGCTCTCTACCTTATTTTTTTAAGCTAAAGGATTATTTTTCTTTTGAGCAGCTGGCATAAAAATATTTTCAACAAGCATTTGATTTCCCTCTCCCAAACTTATCTTTTCCTTATAGCATGCAGAGTCTAGCCAGAATGTATGCCTAGCTCAAAGCTTAAAGCCTCATTTGAACATAAAATATCCAAGACTCCCTAAAGCAGCTAACTAAGCTCCTAAGCACATTTTATTGAGGGAAATGACCTAAGAATCTAAATTCAGCATACTACAGTTGAGATATATATATATATATATCTTGGTAGAGGGAGTTTCTTAAACCTCCTCTTCACTCTCCTCTACCTCTTGCAACTCTTTCTCTTTCTCAGTTTCTTCTATCACTGCCTCCTTTTGCGAACTCTTTTTTACTTCTTCGGTTACCCTATCTAAAAATGCCTCCAAGTTCTTTTCTCTCTCAGCCACTCCTAATTCTTCTACTTTATCCTCTACTTCTCTCTCTTATCCACTTTCTACCAAATCTTTTTCTCCCTTAGAAATAGCTTCTTCATCCTCTAACTCCACTACTTTTTCTGCTTTAGGAGCTTCTTCTTGCAATTCTTTCTCAAGGGCTTTCCTAACTCTAGCTCCTTGATCCTATTCTCTTGCTTCACGATGATGTTGACTGCCTTCCTCCTCATCATCATGTGTATCCTTCAAGTGCTGAAATAGTGATTTAGGGAATGTAGGAAAAGGTCTCGAGGGATTTTAAAAGTTTGCTTCCAGAGCTTTTTTTATTGCCTAATCTCTCCCCTTAGTGTATCCCAAAATGGGATATTTTGAAGCTCTTGGTATTGCATAAAGTTAGCAGCTTGCTGCAAGAAGACTTTAGATTCCTTAGCTTTTTGGAACAAGTTGCAGAGGAGGAGCATTGCATCATCTAGCTCCAAATTGTAGAAGTGTTCTTCCAAGGGAAAAGTAGGTGTGCATCCCACCAGTTCATCAGTTGAGCTCTTTGCCTTCTACTCCATTATCCTTTGATACATAGAGCATTAATTACGCTCATGTTCACCAATGCTATTGCACTATCTCTCCCATGCCTTTAGGAAGGCCCAAGTTTGGTACTGGCTTGATAAGGAAGCCCTTCTCCTCGTTAAATTTCTTTTTTTGAATCTCCCGCTCATACTTTTTCTCTGCCTCTACACTCAGTAATCTTTCAACTTCGGGGGAAAATTTAGAAGGAGGCTTACTTTTAGATCGAGAAGCTTTCGAGCAAGACAAGTGCTAAAGCTTTTGATGCTATGAGATGTAAAGCATAGTGATGGGGCTACTGGAACGTTTTGAAATGGAGAGAGGTTGTCACTTAGGGGAAGACAACAAATGAGTGCAGAGTCACGTGAAACAACTTTCTCTCTTCTAAAGTGCTACCTTGCTTTTCAATCACTTGCAAGATGCAATCCCTACTGTAGATCTGCAACAAGTACAAGACTGTTCAGATTCTTTAGGGATTTTGAAAAATCCCTTAGCAGAAATTTAGGGATATTTCATGTCTCTCCCAACGTGGTTTTCCCCTTTATGCGCTAAAGCATGCTGACTCAATCTCTAAGTTATTTTCTTAATTGCTTCAGCTGATGGTCAAACCAATGGATGCTCTCCTTTTTACTGAGATAGAATATGATATTCCCCGCTCTCTCACTCATATCCTGAAACAAAACAAAAACTTACCTTTAAAAGAAAATAATTTAAATATCTTAGGTTACCTAAAAAACACTCTAACCCTAAGCAAAAGCCTCAAAGTAGTAAAGTAAGTTTAACCCTAAGATAAATTGGAATTCTAATTCTAAATAAAACAATACAAATATTTACAGCAAAGCAAGAATGAAAATTTGCAACTATATTCATCTAAGCTAGACTAATATTACTTTGAAAAAGAATTTAAATTATTCTTGGGGTGCCTCCTAAAAGCGCTTGAGTTATAGTCATAAGCTTGACTTAACTACTATGTTCACGACTCTCTTAAGTTGATAGAGACTTTCTTCAAGCCTCCATCATTTTCCTTGTACAATTTCACTCTGGCCATTAAATTTGAACTCCCTGCTTGATTTCTCCTCTTGCAAGTCTATTGCACCATGAGGGTAGGTCTTGAGTAGCTTAAATGGCCCTAACCACCTAGATTTAAGCTTTCCATGAAAAAAACTTTAATCTAGAATTAAACAATAATACTCTATCTCCAGGCTTTAATTTTCTAGGGTCTATCCTTCTATCATGCCATTTTTCAGTTTTCTCCTTGTATAGTTTAGCATTCTCATAGGAAAATAGCCTCAATTCTTCCAATTCATTCAATTGCAGGGCTCTCTTCATTCCAGTGGCAGTTAACTCCAATACAAGTTCCTTACTTCCCATAATGCTTTATGCTCAAATTCTAGGGGAAGATGGCAAGCTTATCCAAAAACCAACTTATAGGGAGACATCTCTAAAGGTGTTTTATAAGCAGTTATGTAGGCCTACAAGGTATCATCAAGCCTAAGGGACCTGTCCTTTCTAAAGGAATTTACCACTTTTTCTAAAATCCCTTTGATTTCCCTATTGGACACCTCCACTTGACCAATTGTTTGAGGGTGGTATTCTGTGCACTTCTATGTTTGAGCCCAACTTGGCCAGCAATCTCTCAAATATTGTTTTGCAAAAATGTGTTCCCTTATCACTGATAATAGCTATATGAGTCCCAAATCTTGAAAATATGTTCTTCTGGAGGAACTTCACCACTGTTTTAGCATCATTGGTCATTAATGCTATAGCTTCTACCCATTTGAAAACATAATCTACCTCCACCAAGATGTAAAGGTTCCCAAATGAAGGGGTAAAAAGTCCCATGAAATCTATCCCCCATACATTGAAAAGTTTCAGTTCTAAGATGTTGGTTGAGGGCATTTCATTTCTCTATGAAATGTTTCCAGATCTTTGATACTTATTGTATTCCTTTACCACTTCATAAGCATCACTAAACAAGGTAGGCTAGTAGTATTCAAATTGCAAAACTTTGGTAGCAGTCTTTGACCCTCCAAAGTGTTCACCATAAGGAGAAGAATGATACTGATCTAAAATTCCTTGCACTTCTTCTTCTGGTACACACCTCCTAAACAATTAACCTGGTCCTTGTTTATATAGAAATGGATCATCCCAAAAGTAAGTTTTAACTTGTTGAAAAAACTTTTTTTCTCCTGGGCATTGAAATCTGGGGGCACCATACCCGAAGCTAAGAAATTTGCTATGTCAACAAATCATGGAGCATTCACCATTGACACTACAAGGAGCTGCTCATCAGGGAAAGCCTCTATTATAGCAATATTTGCTTCAGATTGAGCTTCTGTCTCCAACCTGGATAAATGATCAACAACCTGGTTCTCAATTCATTTTCTATCCATGATCTCCAAATCAAATTCTTGAAGAAGTAAGATCCATCTTATCTAACGTGGCTTAGCATTCTTCTTTGTAATTAAGTACTTGATTGTTGAATGATCTGTGAATACCGTGACTTTGGTGCCAATGAGATAAGACATGAATTTGTCAAAAGAAAATACTATAGCAAGCAATTTAATGGTGCATCAGTAAGAGTTTTGCTAGCATGGTAAATTGAGTGAAAAATTTTACCCTTTCTTTGTCCTAGCACTGCTCCCACTACAAAGCCACTTTCGTCACACATTAGCTCAAATGGTAGCTCCCAATTAGGAGTTACAATTATAGGTGCAGACATTAAGTCCTTTTTCAGTGTCAAGAAAGCATTCATGCAATCAGAATTGAAGTCAAAAGATCTATTATGTTCAAGTAGCATGCAAAGAGGTTTTGAAATTTTTGAAAAGTCTTTTATGAATATTCTATAAAATCCAGAATGACCTAGAAAACTCCTAATCCCTTTAACTGGTGAGGGAGGGGGTAATTTTTCAATAACCTCAATTTAGATTTGTCAACCTCTATCCCCTTAAAATAGATTCTATGGCCTATTACTATCCCTTCCTGAACCATAAAATAACATTTTTCCCAATTCAGAACAAGGTTAGTTTCTTGACATCTTTCTAAGACTCTCTCGAAGTAAGATAAGAATGCAACATATGACTCACCAAACAAAGAGAAATCATCCATAAATAACTCTATTGTATTCTCCACCATATCTGTGAAAATGACCATCATACATCTTTGAAAGGTGGTTGGAGCATTGCATAGACCTAAAGGCATCCGCCTAAAGGAAAATGTGCCATAAGGGAAGGTGAATGTAGTATTCTCTTAGTGTTCAGGAGCTATGGCAATCTGGTTGTACCCTGAATAACCATCTAGAAACTAATAAAATTATTTTCCTGCTAATCTATCCAGCATCTGATCTATAAAGGGTAGAGGAAAATGATCCTTCCTGGTTGCTTTGTTCAACTTCTTGTAATCCATACATACCCTTTAGCCTGCGACTGTTCGAGTGAGTATCAATTCATTTTATTCATTGACAACTACTGTCACTCATCCCTTCTTAGGTACACACTGCACTAGACTAACCCAAGAACTGTCTTAGATTAGATAAATGACTCCAGCATCAAGCCACTTAATAATCTCTTTTTTCACTACCTCTTTCATGAAGGGGTTCAATCTTATTTGTTGCTCAATGGAGTTCTTACATCCTTCTTCCAGTAGTATTTTATGCATGCACAAAGATGGACTGATTCCTTTGATGTCTGCCATTTGCCAACCTATTGCTCTCTTGTACTTCCCTAACACCTCTAGCAATTCCTCTTCTTGGTCATTACTCAATGAAGTTGAAATGATGATAGGTAAGGTGTTGTCTTCTCCTAAATAGCACATATCAGGTGGGCAGGTGGAGGTTTAAGCTCTAGCAATGGTGGTTCTTCCACTGAAGGCAAGGATGGCTTGAATGTCTTTTCTAAAAGTTACAAAGACTCAATGTGTCTTCCACATCTTAAATTGCTTTTCTCCTCATTCATCCAAGTTATCTCTACTTCATCATCACTATTTTCATATGTTCTAAGCTCCTCTATCTTTAACTCTAGCAACTTGCTTGACTTGCAGTGTCTACTTAAATTGTCTATTACTACAACACTAATTGCTGATACTACTGCACATTCCTTCACTTCTTCATCAGGGTATTTCATTGCATTAAATGTGATCTCCTGGTCATTAACTCTCATGGTTAACTTCCCTTTTTGCACATCTATTATAGTTCTTCATGTTGCCAAGAAAGGTCTTCCCAATATGATGGAATCTTCTTTATCTGCCTCATAATCCAAAATGATAAAATCTGTAGGAAAGATGAACTTGTCTAATGGACCCATACATTCTCAATCTTTCCTTCAGCATATACATAGGACCTGTCAGCTAACTGCAGTGTAATGGTGGTAGGTCTAGCCTCTCCTATTCCCAATCTCTTGAACACAGATAATAACATGAGGTTTATCCCTGCTCCTAAATTACATATTGCTCTCTCACACTGAAAGTTACCAATAGCACATGGTATTGTGAAGCTCCTTAAATCTTTCAACTTTGGAGGAATCTTGTTTTGGCTAATCATACTGCATTCTTAATTTACAGCTATTGTCTCAAATTCTCCAAATCTTCTTTTCTTAGTGAGTATGTCCTTCATAAACTTCACATAGTTTGGCATTTGTTGCAGAGCTTCTACTAGAGGTATGTCTATATGAAGCTATTTTAATATCTCCAAGAATTTACTAAACTACGTATCTATCTTTTTCTTCTGAAGTCTTTGAGGAAACGGTGGTGCAGGTTTTTCAATTTCAACCACTGGCTCCTTTTGAACTTTTGGCACTGAATCTTGAGGTGCTTTGACAACTGGCGCAACTGTGTTTTTACTTGAGTTCGATTCTCCATTTTCTCTGCTTTCAGGCTTATCAGGCTGAGATGCAACTTTTCCACTCCTCAATGGAATGGCTTTGCAGTGTTCCTTACCTTCCCTTCTTGGATTTTCAATATTACTTGGCAAAGATCCTTGGGGTCTTGAATGAAGTGCATTGGCTAACTGTCCAATTTGATTTTTCATGTTTCTCAATGTAACTGCTTGGCTCTAAACTAAGGCTCATTAATTTTGTATCACAAAATCATTTTTCACCATGTACTCCTTCAAAAGGCTTTCCAGATTGCTAGGTTACTCAGAAACAGGTTTCTAAAATGAGCTTGATGAGGTGTAAATCGAGGAGGAAAGTTCTGCTTTTGTTGTGATATTCCTACATTTTGATGCTGGTTGAGCCATGAAAGTTATAGATGTTGCCTCCACCCTGGATTATAGGTGTTAAAGTAGGGGTTGTAATTTTTATTGCCTTAGTTGGTTCTATTGAAATTCCGCACATAGTTCACATAAGCTAGATTTCCAAGGCATAGATCAAACATGTGTTCTCCTTCACAATAGACACAACATGCTGTCATTACTTGATTTACTTTTTAAAATAATGGTGGTGCTTTGTGTCCTTGAGTTGGTATTGTTGGGAGCCTTATATTTATACTTTCGATCATATTTTTCATGGATGACATCTGGGCTGTCAAAGAAGTCATAGGATTTAACTCATGAACTTTTGCTACCTTCTTGGTTGATGTAGCTAAAGTTGCTCTAGTTGTAGGCCATTGATAACTGTTACTAGCAATTCTCTATAGAATTTCATATGCTTCATTATATGATTTAGATAGAATGGCTCCATTGGCTGAGGCATCAACCATTAATCTTGTAGCATAATTCAACCCATTGTAGAATGTCTACAATTGAATACAATGCAATGCTTGGCTTCATTAAAAAAAACTATATTCAAAATTATGTACTAGCCACTACGAGGTGACATAATTGGTCAACTGGTGAACACACTTCACTGTAGACAAAAAGCATCTTCATTTCCTACATATATAGCTTAGCTTCAAATAAATTACTTTCCTAGACATGCTCCATTAGGCCAAATTACCATGACCTCATGTAACATGCTAAAATAGCAACATTTATGTGTCACTTCACTATATAGTCGAAAGCATAGGGCACAAAAATGAGCTTTTAAAGTACCTCAAATGAATCATATAATATGAGAGTAGGGATTCTATCTCACATTTCCCACATTTAGCTGTAAAAAGATACACGTGCTATGAACACATGCCATAGTGGTTTTCTATTCATAGAAAGCATGTATATCTATTATAACTTATATTGAACCACTATAAGGATCTTACCTCAATCGCAGATACAAAAATATTCCTCACGCCTAGCTCGAGATCTTAGTATCTCGCTCCTCATAGCGCCTATAATAAGTTCTCGCATCCCGTCCACCAAACAGGCTACATGATCGTGGGAATCATGTCAAGGCGACAACATACTCAAAGTACACTTTGTTCACACTTTTCAAATATTTTAAGCATACCATGTCTCATCTCATTTCTCTCTTCAAGTGTCTGAGGTGATTGCTTGTATGAGTAAGTTGGTCTATACCTAGCGACATACATTTCGATTTTATCCAAACATCATGTGTGTGTTTTGTGCTACAATGAAAAATATCAAGTTCATTAATTAATAACATTGATAGAAAATATACTTAAAATTACACATCATAGTACAATTTGTGCAATCCTAGAGATTTGACATGGCTTAAAAAATCTCTCTAGGAAGTGGCTTTGTCAAAGGATCAACCATCATTTGATATGTAGATACATGGTGTATCACTATTTTCTTATGCGCTATAATATCTCGTAAAAAAATAATCAGTGTCTATTTGCTTCATTTTTCCATGATACTTTGGATCTTTAGTATAAGCAATGGCCGCTTGACTATCATAAAATATAGTCACTGGTTTTGACGCACTAGAAACAACTTGTAAATGTTGTAAAAAACTTCTAAGCCAAACTGCCTCTTGCACTGCAGCCGAACATACTATAAATTCTTATTCCATAGTTGATAATGCAATTCATGTATGTTTCTTGCTACTCCAAGATATGGCACCATTACTTAGCAAGAAGCATATCCAGATTTTGATCTGTGTTCGTTAAGGTCTCCACCCCAATCATCGTCTAAGTATCCCACTAGATGCAAATTGTTTCCTCTATAACATAAACAAAAATCTACGGTACCTTTAAAATACCTCAAATCCTCTTAACAACTTTACAATGAGCTTGTCCAGGATTCGATTAATAACGTCTGACTAAACCAACAACATAACAAATATATGAGCATGAACATAACATGGCGTGCATCAAACTTCCAATGGCATTCGAATATGGGACTCTAGTCATGCTCTCTTTTTTCTTATGGAGTCTTAGAACACATTTCTTGACTAAAGGATTTCACTCTTTGCTTTGGAGTGTCGATGGGTTTGAAATCTCGCATATTGAATCTGGTATTTTTGAATGATCTCGATATATCTTCACACCCAGTATGAATGTTGCTTCTCCTATGTCCTTCATCTCAAAATGAGAAAACAACAATTCTTTAATGGTAACGACAAGCATTTTATTATTCCTAGCCAAAAGGATATCATCTACATATACTGATAGAATTATAAAATTACCCTCAGCATGTTTGACGTAAACACAATGGTCTTCATCGATAATCATAAAATCATAAGAGGTTATGGCTCCATGAAACCTAAGATACCATTGTCAAGATTAGCTTTTGAGGTCATATATTGATCTTAGGAGCTTGCATAATTTACGCTCTTGGCCTTTAGCAAGAAAATTCTCAGGTTGTTGTATGTAAATTTCTTCATCTAGTTTCTCATTTAGGTATGCAGTTTTTACATTCATCTAGTGTAATTGTAAATCAACATGGGCAACGATAGCCAAAATTAGACGTATAGAGGCAAACCTAATAGCATGTGAGAAAGTTTCCTCATAGTCCATTCCTTCTTGTTGAGTGTAACCCTTAGCTACTAAAATTGCCTTATATCTTTCTATAGATCCATCCTCCTTTAGTTTAACTTTGAGAATTAATTTGTTCCCCTTAGCTTTACCCCTTGGTGGAAGATCTACCAAGTCCCAGACATGTTTTATTCTTATTGACTCCATTTCTTCTACCATTACCTTTAACCAATGATCTTTTGTAGCTGATGAAAAAGATTCTTGTATAGTCATGTGGAGTGATAACTCTGCAAAAGTAGGGTTATTCCATCTATTCTTAGCTTAAATTATTGTTTGTTTTAGGAATGTTAAGCATAATTAGGACTATATTTTAGTAGAATGTAGTCAGGATAGTTATATAGCTTAATTATCAAATGACTATCTCTTCCCTCTCATCTCATCCATAGTTAGTTAATACGGAGAAGACAAAAATATGAAGTATTATTCGACAAGTATAATACATGTATTAAATGATCAAAAATTTGGTAAAAATTCGGTCAACAATACTCAATTCCTAATCATTCAGATACGTTTGTTAAACATGTATAATACGTTTCAATTACAAAATTCGGTCAACAATACTCAATTCCTAATAATTCAGATACGTTTATTAAACGTGTATAATACGTTTCGATTACAAAATTTGGTATCAAAAATACATATTACAAGCATATGGTACCTAGAGAAATATATAATATTTATAAGAAAAAGACAAAAGAATAATTTGTTACAATGAAAAATCATTAATGATATCACAAATTAGATATTAAATCATTGAATAATTGATTATCTAGAATATGAAAACAAGTAGAGTTGATAAATACATTCTTACTCCATTGAAAAGTATTGCATAAATAAATATTGATATATCATTTAATTTATAAAAATATTATTTACTAATTAAATAATAAATCATTGAATAATTGATAATGTAAAAATGAAAATAAGTATAGTTACTAAATACACTTTAAAGTCAATTAAAAAATATATATGTATAAAATAAATATAAATATATTATTTAATATATAATAATATTTTATTCATTTTTCTTCATTATGATTGACTTTGATTTTTTTTATTTATTATAATATCTAATAAAATATTTACCATGAAGAATAATTTATAAATTAACGTACTTAGTAAAAGGAAAATGTAAAATAAGAAGTAAAAGAAAAGATATGCTTGATAAAAGAAAATAAGAAAAATGAATAATAAACAAATCAAAACAGATGTAGAAGCCTAGGTTTGAACGTAGGCCAACAGCTCCCAACAAGTTTTCATGATTGCCGTTGTGCTAGGCCGTCTTACAATAAGAATATTGCAAAGGTAATTTATATACATTACCAAAGGTTTTATGCTGTTTTCTATGGCTCTCATATTATTCAGGAGGGGTAAAAAATGTGCGAATTTTTCTGTATATTTGAAAAAATTCGGGAACGCAGTATACAATTTGGGAAATAAAAAATTGGTGTATTATACGCATATAATACACGAATTAACTAACAATTATCTAATATGCGCCTCTCTTAATCTCTTACTTTCATCCCATTGTTAGTTAATTCGCATATTATGCACGTATAATGCGCATATTTTTCATTTCTCAAATTTTATACTTCATTCCTGAATTTTCCTCAAAAATACAGAAATATTCGCATATTTGTTACCCGTCCCGAATAATATGCAGATAATACAATAGCCATAAAAATGGCATAAAACGTTGGGTAATGTATATAATAAACTTTGCAGAATTTTTATAGTATGCAGCCTTGTAGGGAGCTGACCTAGGTTTAAACCTGGGCTTCTACATCTGTTTTGTTTTTTTTATTATTCATTTTATTTTTTTCTTTTATCATGCATATATTTTCTTTTACTTCTTATTTTACGTTTTCCTTTTACTAGTACTTTAATTTATCAATTATTCTTCATGACATATTTTTTGTTAGATATGATAATAAATAAAAAAATCAAAGTCAATCATAATGAAGAAATATGAATATAATATTATTATATTAAATAATATATTTATATTTATTTTATACATATATTTTTAATTGACTATAAATTATATTTATTAACTGTACTTATTTTCATATTTTACATAATTAATTTTCAATGATTTAATATTTAATTAGTGAAATTATTAATGATTTTTCTTCATAATGAATGATTCTTTTTTATTATAAATTAAATGATATATCCATATATTGTTTATACATATACTTTTAATTGAGTAAAAATATATTTATCAACTCTACTTATTTTCATATTTTAGATAATCAATTATTCAATGATTTATTATCTAATTAGTGAAATTTTTAATGATTTTTCAATAATGAATTATTCTTTTGTCTTTTACCTTATAAATATTATATTTCTCTAGGTAACATATGCTAGTAATCCATATTTTTATACCTAATTTTTTTAATGCAAACGTATTATACACGTTTAATAAACATATCCAAATTATTATGAATTGCGTATTATTAACCAAATTTTTACCGAATGTTTGATCGTTTAATACACGTATTATACTTGCTGAATAGTACTTCATATTTTTTGTCGTCCCCGAATTAACTAATCATGTTTTATCCAACTTATTTATCTCAGTTGTCCCCTTCACTAGATTTTCCTCTTCATGGTTCAATAGAACTAGCGAGTGTCTCCCCATCATCTCTCTTTCTTTCTACTTTTCTCTTTCGCTTATACTACAGATGTTTAATTTTTTTTTCATTTTTCACTTACCGACAAGACTGTAACGCTCTTTCGCGATTGGTAACAGCCTGTCAAGACTGTTTCATCACAGTATCAGCCACGACGACGATGAACTTTACTAGATTCGTTATAGCGGACCATAACGGTATCAGTACCCACGATATATACAGGATTATGAGTGATTAAACATTTTTCCTCTTTCTTTTCAATTAATTATCACAATTTCACATGTATAATGCGTGAAGAAAAAATGTTCTCTTCAAATGGAGTCACGTGCCCACTATTCTCCCATAGTTGCATATCCTTTGGAAAAGGTCTATGTTTTACTAATTCTTTGGGACGGGGTTCTTTCATATGCTCTTATTAGTCTTGTGGGAAGACTTTTTTACAACTGGTTCCACCTTCTTGAAGGTGCATAATTATACTTGTAAGGAAGGTCAGTAATAATTGTTGTACTTATCTCACTTACTAATAATTGCTAACATGTAATCTCTGTTCTAGGTATAGGCGAGTTAAATTAGAAGTTGGCCGGCGAATTTTGTAAGAAAGATTTAAATCATTGTGTGCATGATATGTTCCATATAGGGTTATGTATTACATATGTGAAATTTATCTTACCATGAATGTTTGTATGCGGTCACTTCATTTTATTATATATCTACAAATGATAATAGTAGTAATAAGGTGTTTATTGTCTAAGATGTGATCTAGAGTCTCAGGAAATAGATAAGACTCAAGGAATCTCTTCTTTAAAGTCTTTGGAAAATATTCATTTGATTTTGTAGTTTTTTAACTTTTGTGGATTTCTGAAACATGTACATTTCAGTTTTTAAATGAGTTAAATTAAATTGTATCATATGTAATTAAAAGTTTGTTTAGGAATTAACCTTTCCTTAATAATTTTTTTATAACATGAGTTGGTTTTTTAAAAAGTTCGATCTTGCTTCCGTGGCTTTTTCAATAAAAATCCCTAACTAACTTCAGGTAAGATTTCCAAGGTGTTACATCTTTTGGAGCTCAAGGTTGGGCTTGACGTAGGCAACGAAAGACATATACTTAATGGAGTATGATTGTCAAGTGTTGAACACACTTAGAAGTCATCATTTTATTAAAAGGTTAAGTATATATTTAAAAGTAGTATTTATTTTGTACATATTGTGGTTGCATTTAGTAATATTTTTTTAACGAATGAAGTTGACATGTTTACTAAAGTTTTGTAATTTGTGCATGTACTCTTCATGTTATTATAATAATTAAGCGCGAGTGATATGATAAGTGAGATTAGTTTATTCTCACATGTATTATGTTTTAGCATAAGAACTAAGTAATGGTGATATGATATTTTTGTTCGCTAGGTGATTGTACGCACCACAAAATTTCGATCACATGCTTAATATCATATCATTATTGACTTAGTAGAGTTTTCCATGACATTAAGATTTAAGTATGCATTTTCTTTTGAAGTACTAGTAATATACAACGTTTGTTGGATCATACGTATTAAATGAACCACGATAGGTTAGTGGGCAGAAGATAAAAAAAATTTCACAACAAACATGTAATCATATTAAATGTAAAACCTTTTCTATGATCATGCGTAGTTAGATAAACGTATGTAGAATAGGAAGAAACAATTTTATACCTTTCTTGTATCGGAGAAATTCTGATTTTGTGAAATTCAATTAGTCATCTCGTGTTCTTCATTCTTCGAAGGACTTTAAATAATCCTCACACCAACAACCACTCGTAGGATTCAGAAGTATATCTCACAAGAATGTCGTCAGGAACTGAGTGTGGGCTCTCAAAACAATAGAGAAAGAAAAAATAATTTTTTCTTCTTCCTCTATAGAAATCGGCGGCAACTTCTAGGGGGAGAAACCTTTTTTTTGCTCTCTATAATCACATAATGTGATTAAGGTTATGTCAACACACACTTAGGAGGTAACCCTAATGTCATACCCTTATATTGTAAATTGTCAAAAATCTCCTCCATTCATTGTCCTCTGCGATTTTTCTATCTTCCCTAGAGCCAAAATTATGTGCAAATTCATCAATCCAAATTGATAAATTAAATTGATCTCTATCAATTAATTAATTATACAATAATTAGAAAATAACTAATTAATTAATTTGAACATTAATTTTACTCTTCACTACTTTAGTTATGACACCCATCACAAAAAGTTTTGGGAAGTATACTTTGGTTCAAAACACGTTTTTGGTTCAACCGATGTTGTTTCTCATTCCTGTCTTTACGAGCTACTCCTGAGACTGAATGCACCCACATGAATAAATCTACAGATTTAAATACTCCACAAATTTATTTCCATAAATTCCTTACCTATTAATCCTGACATCATATGACTCCACTATAGGTCTGATGCTGAATCAACTCTAGATTCATGCGCGCTACATTTTCTGTTGGTGTAAATAAACACTTTTATTTCCCCAGCGGAAGCTGAACTTGCCCTCGTCAAGCTTTATGGTCCCTGACCCCCTGTAGAGAACAACAGTTGTGGTTAGTGGCAGTGGAGTTTATAATCCATGAAAAAGTAGAGTCAACCACATAAAGAGATTTCAACTCTTTGAGATGATCCGGGAAGTTGCGTATCTAGTGGCCAGCCGCTCCATAATGATGACCCTTGTCTTTTAACTTGTCCACTTTTACAATGCCCTTGCCTTTCATAGCTTTCTAGTTCTGCTTCTTAGCCTTCTTTGGACCTCTCTTGTGTTTCTTTTTTGTGCTAGAGGTGGAAAGCTTACTTTCAGTAAAGTTTGCCTCTCCAATCTTCCTCTTGCCTTCAAAAACAGGATCTCAGCAGCTTGCAAATCCTTCATAAGTTTCGAAAGTGAGTACCTCAACTTATTCGTCGAATAATTGAGTTTAAATTTCTCAAAAGTGTCACGCAGGATCTCAAGGATTATGTCAACTTGAGTCTAGCCATCTACCTCAGCACCCATGATCTTCATCTCATTCAGATAACTTATGATCAGCATCATGTGTTCTATGACAGGAGTTTCATTCAGTAGTTCATGAAGTTTCGCACAGTAACCTGTTTGGCTTGATGACCCTAATTCTTGAACATTTCGGTGATGTTCGACATCATATCAGTGGAGGTTTCCATGTTCTGATATTGTTATTGCAGCACATTGCTACACAGATGACAAGAAGCATAAGCATTATTTTCCTCTTGAATCGATTCAGTAATAGGCTCAAGGGGACAAGGGGTATTGAGCATGAACTTGTGTTTTTCTACCATCAGTATGATATCAAGATTACATTTTCAATCCACGTAATTTTCACCAGTAAGCTTGTTCGCATTCAAGATTGTTGAGAGCGGGATAACGACATGATTACTGAATAGAATAAATAAAGTGATGTAAATAACTACTAAAAATTTTAGGAAAGTGTGGTGCATGATGCAAATACTTAAATATTAAAAAATCCAATAAAAATATTTCTTCCATGATGTTACGATCAACAACGATAGCTTGTCTCATCTAAGGACAACGCCCAAGCTACCTCCTATCGCATCATGACTCTTTCATTTGGTTAACGCTTCTCACGATGTCACTACATCTTGCTTAACCAATCACCAATGGATTTGGTCACCTTAGCCCCATTGACTGACTCCTATGAGATATTTCAATGTGCTTTATTCTAAGTGTTTAACCAACGCATCAGTTTTAAAGGTTGCTATGAACTAACAGTCCATCTAAGAACGGTTCTGCCTCATCACTTCCTTTATAAGCCTTAGCTTCTCAAGCAACTTAATGATTTAAACCGCTACAGCGGCTCTAAACCATTCCTCGTGCCACACGATCAAGTTTGCGTTAGGAGCATTGGGAACGTTTCAACATAAATGACCCTCCTACTTAGTTTTGGAAAAATGGATTTTTATTTGTTTTTCAAAAAAGTATAACTTTTTATAAATTTGAAAAAAAAAGTTTTGAAATTATAAACTTTTATAAAATTTTAGTCACAATTTAAAAGTTATAACTTTTATAAAATTCGCATTGTATTCAAATTATAACTCATTATAAATTTAAACTACAAGGATGCGTGTACATGCTACATGTAATTTTGATATTGGCATATCCCTATTTCTATATGGCATGTTATATGATGATACAAGACTAATATTAAATCATTCATTCGAATTAACCTCTCTATGGCTCATTTCTAATTATGTCTCATTTCTAATTAAAACTCATAAAAAGAATAATAAATAAATTACAATAATTCAAATACTAATATTCATGGCTAATTTGTAATAAATCATTCATTCAAATTCTCCTTATCCTTTAGAAAGTCCCACCAATTTGTAACTCTAAACAAAAGTCGAGTCTCATTTTCAAAATTCCGATTTCAGCTTAAAATTTAATTTTTCAACAATTTTTACTTTGTTAAATAAATTCTCAAGTAAATCAATCGATTGATTTATTTTTAAAAATAATTTATAAAATAAATTCCAATTAATTAGTGTTGAAAAATTACCGAATTAAATAAAAATAATTTTTAGGGACTGGATTGCGCAAAACCTTAAGGTTTCCTAAACTCAAAAGTTTTGAAAACTCAAGGTTTCCTAAACCCTAAAATTTTCAAAAAAAACTCAAGTTTTCCTAAACCCTAAAGTTCCCAAAAACTCAAGCTATCATAAACCCTAAAGCTTACAAAACCTCAAAGTTTCCTAAACCCTAAAGTTTCTAAAAACTCAAGGTTTCTTAAACCCTATAGTTTCCAAAAACTCAAGATTTTCCAAACACTAAAGTTTCTAAAACTTTAAGGTTTCGTAATCCCTATGGTTTCCTAACCCATAATCAGGAAACCTACAGCGATGAGCGGTAACAGGTGACGGTGTGGCAGACGGTGAGGAACATCGGTGATGGCGGTGACTAACGGTGACTTTTCTTGCGACAACAGATTTACATGGAATTTAAAGATTCAACTTTTGCAAAAATTAAATTACATCAAATCCTATGCCTCAATTTGGGTGTCCATCAATTCTAAAATTGAAAATAAACACCTAGAGCCAATTGGTCGAGATCTATTCATAAAACACAATCAAATATGTTTTGAATCTACCACACAAAAAATATATGCCAATATCACAACATCCATTGATATATACGTCTAATTACTAAATATGCAACGTCAAAAATGCAAGACTTTGATACCAATTGTTCGATCGAGTTTTAAAATTTGGCAAAAAATAAATGAACCACGAACGGTTCGTGGATGAAAAATAAAAAAAAATCACAACAAACATTTAAATATATTAAATGTAAAACTTTTTCTATGATCATGCGTATTTAGATAAACATATTTAGAATAGGTAGAAAAAATTTTTTACCCTTCTTGTATCGTAGAGATTCTGATTTGGTGGATTAGTCGTCTCGCGTTCTTCGTTCTTCACATGACTTCAAATAATCTTCACACCAACAACCACTCGTAGGATTCAAAAATATATCTCACAAGGATGTCGTCAAGAACTGAGTGTGGACTCTCAAAACAACAGAGAAAGAAAAAAAATTTCTTCTTCCTCTATAGAAATCGGCGGCAACTTCTAAGGGGGAAAGAAAACCCTTTTTATTTCTCTATGGAATCGCACATTGTGATTAGGGTAATGTCAACACAAAATTAGGAGGCAACCCTAATGTCATCATTTATATAATGATTATAGAATTTACACAATTACCCTTATATTGTAAATTACCAAAAATTTCCTCTCTACACTGCCCTCTATGATTTTTACATCTTCCCTAGAGCCAATGCTGTGTTCAAATTCACCAATCCAAATTGATCAATTAAATTCACCCCTATCAATTAATTAATTATTTTCTTTTATTTAATAATTATTCAATAATTAGTAAATAACCAATTAATATATTTGAACATTAAGTTTGCTCTTTACTACTTTAGTGATGACACCCATCACATATAGGTTCGGGAAGTGTACATTGGTCCAAAATATATTTTTGGTCAAACCGATGTTGTTTCTCATTCATATCCTTACGAGCTACTCCTGAGACCAAATGGACCCACATGAATAAAACTATGTGATTCAAATACTCGATGAATTTATCTCAATAAACTCCCGACCTATTTAATCTTGACATCGTACTCTTACACTATAGGTATAATGCTGAATCAACTCTCGATTCATGCGCGCTACATTTTCTGTCGGTGTAAGTAAACACTTTTTATATCACGGTCTATATAACATTTTGCTATGTTACCCTTCGTGAATATCAGTAACAAGAACAATATATAAAATTATTATTTTACCCCTCTAGTTACTATTTCCTTAACTCCTTTATAGACTATGAGTAAGAAAGACATAATTGTGAATTGTCTTGCATGTCTTATTAAATGATTCATTTCATCGAATACCTGGCCAGGTTTATTTATTCACACACTCATCAATAAAACATAAGGTGATATTGTTTCATTTGCAATCTCGCCATGAATTTCCTATCTGTGAATCACGTAACTCCAACAGAGTTAAATCACGATCCTAATAGTCGAGGTATTGTCAGGATATTCGAACTCACTCATTTGGCATATCAAAGACCGCAAGTAACTAAGTCAAATTTTGTATCCACCTCAGGATAAAAGTAATCACGAAAATACCCTTAGGGTGTAATAATTAGATTTAGAGCTAGATAAATGGATTTGCTCCAACCTAATTTGTTGGTCTGTTCAACATGTTCCATAACATCTCTATGTCAACTATTAGAGTCTCCACTTCCATACCCCATGGCCGACATCCTTTGATTCAACCTAGAAGTTGTAATCGAACTCCGAATAACATTCTGAACTACTTCCAAAAGGTTTGTCTAGAAGACCCTTCTGTCTTTACTATGCTTACAGTTATAATAGTTCCAAGACTTGAGTAAAATATAAACACACTTCAATTAAAGGAAAATTTCCATTTATTCATTAAATTCAGCAATACAAAAATATCAGAAAAATAACTAAATAATCATAAATAGTTATTATACCCAACTTTATAGACATAATTCCAACAACGTTGTGTTTATATGTTGCAGTTAATATGGCTTCCACATATAGAGGCATAATATCATAAATAAACAATAGAGATAAACTAAATGATAATTGTTATGATAGTTTGAATAAAAAAAGTTCAGTATATTCTTAAGGAACAAATTTTACAGAAATCCTTGAAAATAGTATGATGAAACTTAAAAAGAAGGACAAAGTGAGATAAAATACTTTAATTATGGTGTTTTGGATCACTTTATGCATGAATGCACCATGTCTCGCAATGTGTTAATTACTGAATCTTATCGTGCGTGGACTATCAGTTCAGGATCCACCGACCACATAGCTAGAGAGACAAGCTCATTAATAGAATATCGTTGACTCTTTGTGGGAGCGTTATGGATTTATGAAGGAAGCAGTTCCAGAGTAGAAAATAAAGGGATTGATACCTACAAGCTTGAGTTGTGTGGTGGTTAGACCTTAATCCTACATTATGTCTTTTCATGCACCTGAGATAAGGTAAAATTTTATCTATGTAACCATCCTTTTAGGTTTAGATTTCAATATTAATTTTTAGTCAAGTGGTATAAAATTCTATTTAGATAGTATGTATTATGGATCTGGTTATTTTTCAAATGATTTTATTATTCAAGGTACAAAAGATAACAACGTGAGTAATGACATAGGCTCCCATATAAATTTTCATTCAAGTGGTGTAAACATCTATTTAGATATTAAGTATTATTGATCATGTTATTTCTTAAATGATTTTATTATTCGAGGCAAAAAACATAACAACGTGAGAGAAGGCAATTGTTTTTCTTTTATAGCATCATCGGGTAATAATGTGATCGATGCTTATATATGGCATGGATGATGGGTCGTATTAGGCAAGATATAATGAATAGACTTTCAAAGGAAGTTCTATCAGTCTTACTTATAAAAACTATCTTGCCTACATATGAGCATTCTCTTTGCTGGAAAAAAACAACGATCTAACCATCCAGAAAGGAAACAAAAGTCAAATTATCTATTGTAGTTAATTTATTTTGACATTTACAGTCCTATAGATGTGAAGGTCAGGCATGGTGCCTCATATTTTATCATTTTTTTCATTGATTTCACCTGTTTTAATTATGTCTATTTAATTTCCCATCAATCTAAAGAATTGTTTAGCTTTAAATTGTTTACACACTTGGTTAAGAATCAAATAGAAAAATAGGATAAAAACATTCTAAACAAACCGAGGTCGTTAATATCTTTCGCATTATTTTAAAGAATCCAGAGATGAAAAGGTATAACTAGTCAACTAACTATTCCTGGAACTTCACAGGAGAAAGATGTTGTAGAAAAAAGGAATAGAACTCTCTTTGATAAGATAAGGCCAATGGTGTCAAAAGCAAGATTACTCATTTCTTATTGGCGAGATGCCTTGCTTATTGCTCCATATGTACTTAATTGTGTACCTTCACAATCACTAACTTCCACTCGCGTGAGCTTTGGACGGGTAGGAAACTCGACATATGTAGTATACGACCTTGGAGATCAAAAGCAAACTTGGACTGGAAAGGTATTTGTCCATCTTATAAAATATTTTGAACAATCCAAATGATATTTCGTTAATGAACAAATTGATGAAATTTTAATAAAATTTAAATGAAGAGATACCACATCTTTAGAGAATGAATTTTCTAGCAAAAGAGAAGCTACATAAGATCTTAGCCTATATGATACGGAATTCCTAACACTAATTTTACTAGGATGAAATATATGAAATTCATGAGATGTCTCATCTTTTTAATCTTAGTGGAAGTAAAATTTTAAATAGTAATGCTACTCTACAAGATGATTATTTACCCATGTAGAATTACACATAAAAGTAGTCATCGTCAATGTTTTGGAACCTAGGTAGAATCTTTTATGATTTCTCTTCTTGATGAAAATAATGATACGAAAGTCCTAACACTAATTTTACTAGGATGAAATATATGAAATTCATGAGAATATGTCTCATCTCCTTAATCTTAGTGGAAGTAACATTTTAAACAGTAAGGAAACTATACAAGATGATTATTTACGTATGTAGAATTACACATAAAAGTAGTCATCGTCAATGTTTTGGAACCTAGGTAGAATCTTTTATGATTTCTCTTCTTGATGAAAATAATTTTGGATCGGGTTTTAGATTTGAAATAAACTAATGAACCGGGACAAGTTCATGGGCGGAATTTCAAAAACATTTCACACAAACATTCAATCCAATTAAACTCAAAACCAATCAATGAACATGCATAATCATATAAACGAATCGAGAAAAGATGGAAATAATTTATACCTTTTCAATTAATGAAGATATTCTGATTTGGAGGGATCAAATTCTCTATCTTGCATTCTTCGTTCTTCGCAAAGCCAGAATTGATCTCCACACCAACAACCACTCATTTCAGTCAGAAGTAATCTCTCAAGGATTTTCTTTGGAATTGAGTGTGGGCTATCAAAACAACAATTGAAAGAGAGAGAAAAATTTTCTATTCCCCTACTAAGAAATAGGCGGCAACTGTGTGGGGAGGAGGGAAAAAACTTTTCTTCTTTGATCAACACACTTAAGGATAGGGTTAGCCAAATGAATAATGATGCAATCTCTTATATGATAATTATAGAATTTTCACACATATCCCTATATGTTAAATTACCAAAAATTATCTCCTTGTGCACTACTATCTATGATTTTTACATCTCCCCTAGAGCCAAAATTGTGTCCAGATTCATCAGTCCAAATTGATGAATTAAATTGATCTCTATCAATTAATTAATTATTTTTTATTTACTAATTATCCAATAATTATAAAATAATAAACTAATTAATTATTTTGAACATTAATTTTGGTCTTCTGAGACCGAATGGTCCCACACGAATAAAGATATAGAATTCAATTACCCGACTAATTTATCTCCATAAATTCCTGACCTATTTAATCTCGACATCATATGACTCCAATATAAGTTTGATGCTGATCGAACTCTCGATTCATGCGTGCTACATTTTATGTTGGTGAAAATAAACATTTATATTTCATGGTCCACGAAATATCTTACAAGATTACATTTCGTGAATATCAGTAACAAGAGCTGGATATAAAATTGTCATTTTACCCCTCTAGTTAATAATTCTTTAACTCTTTTTAAGAAAGACATATCAGTGAAGTGTCTCATACACATCATCATGTCTTATTCAATGACTCATGTCACCGAGTACAAGGCTCAGTTTATTGATTCACAGATTCATCAATAAAGAATAATGTGATATTGTGGTTTTTGCAATCTTATCACGAATTCTATATATGTGAGTCACGTAACTCCAACATAATTGAATCATGGTCCCAACAGCCGATGTAATGTCCGTCAATTCAAACTCACTCCTTTGACATATCAAAGATCGTAAGTAACTAAGTCAAGTTTCGTATTCACCTCAGGATAAAGGTAATTATGAAAATACATTTAAGGTATAACAATTAGATTTAGAGCTAGATAAACAGCTTTGCTCGAAACTAATTGGTTACTAGTCTATTTAAAATATTCTATAACATGGCTAGGTCAACTGTTAGAGTCTCCACTCTCATGCCCCGAGAGCGACATCATTTGGTTCAACCTAATAGTCATAATTAGATTTGATTGCTCAGACAATCCTAAGACTATGAATAACATTCTGAACTATTTTAGAAGAGTTTATCTGAAACACCACTCGGTCTTTACTTTTCTTACGTTGATAATAGTTTCAGGACCTAAGCAAGTTACAAACACACTTTAATTAAAGAAAACTTTCATTTATTCAAAAAATTCACTAATACATAAATGTTAAAGAAATAATTGTTTACTCATAAATAGTTATTACACTCTACTTTATAGAATAATTACAACAAATAAGCCAAGAACAATATAAGAAGGTCTTTTACAGCTGCAAAAGTTCAATGGTTAAAGGAAATGGAAGAAGAAATAAAGTCAATAAGAGCGCAAGTCTGGGACTTGGTCTTTATTCCACAAGGGTATAAAGCTATTGGGAACAAATGAAAATTAATCACAAGGAGGATCAATCGACAAAAAGATATAATGCATGTTTAGTTGATAAGGTTACACTGAGCAAGAAGGAATTGGCTATAAGGAAACTTTTTCACCCATTGTTAGCTTTGCCTCTATATGTCTAATTTTTCCTATCTTTGCCTAGTTAAATTTGGAATTACATCAGATGGATGTAAAGATTTCTTTTCTAAATGGTACATTAGATGAAAAAATTTATGCAACAACGTGAGAATTTTGTTGAGAAAGGTCAAGAGCACAAAGTATGAAAGCTCTTAAAATCAATATATGGCCTCAAACAATCATCTTGACAATAATATGTTAGATTTCAGAGAGCCATAACCTCTTATATTTTATGATGAACGATGAAGAGCATTGTGTTTACATCAAACATGCTGAGGGTGATTTTATAGTTTTTTCTTTTTTGGCTGGGAATGATAAAGATGAAGCAACATTCATACTAGGAGTGAAGATATATCGAGATCGTCCAAAAATAATTTCTTGTTCTATCGCAAGAATATTATATTCATAAAATATTTGAACCATTCAATATAAGAGATTGCAAACCAATCAATAATCCATTAGCTAATAGTGAAATCCTTAGTCAAGAGATGTGTCCTAAGAGTCTAGAAAAAAATGATAGTGTGACCAAAGTCCCATATTCGGATGCCTTTGGAAGTTTGATGATGCTATGTTTAGTTAGTTGTTATCAATTCAATCTTTGATAAGCTCATTGAAAAGTTGTTAAGAGGATTTTGAGGTATCTTAAATGTACAACAGAAATATGCTTATGCTATCATAGAAATGATTTGCATCAATTGGGTTTCTCATATGCTGATGGGGTGGAGGTCCTGAGAAACGTAAATCAAGGTCTTGGTATGGCTTCTTCTGAAGTAATGGTACCATATCTTAGAGTAGCAAGAAACAAACAATCATTGCGTTGTCGGTTATGGAAGTAAAATTTGTAGTTCCAATGCAGTACAAGAGGCAATTTGGCTTAGATGGTTTCTACAACATTTACATTTTGTTTCTAGTGCATCAAAATTAGTGACTACATTTTATGATAGCTAGCACCCATTCACTTATGCTAAATATATGAAGTATAAAGGAAAAATAAAGCATATGGACATTAAGTATAATTTTGTATGAGATATTATGGTGCTAAGACATTAGTGATACAACATGTTTCAACACATCAAATTACGCTTGATGCTTTGAAAAAGCCAATTCCTAGATTTATCTTTGTAAGCATGTCAAATCTCTAGCATTATAGAGATTGTAATATGATAATACATTTTTATCAATATTATTAAATAATGAACTTGACGTTGTTCATTATTTTAGCACAAACACACATAACACGTTTGGATAAAATGAAATTACTAAGTCTTTGATTCATGTTAGTAAGGGGATCTTGAACAAAGAAAGAGGTTCAAGAATCTAAACTAAAAAAGGGTATCCTAAGCAATTTCAATAATAGAATTCAATGATATTCCTTGTATGGCAGATGCCACCACACATACAATCATTACTATTCTTAACAATAGGGCCCAGACACTTCTTGGTTCATCATGCTATGGCTTTAGATTTACATACAACTACATTGATCTTAGTAAAAGGGGCTTTATATGAAAGTCGTTAAAAATTGATGTCCAATGAAAAGGAGTTTAGTTATAGTAAGAAATTGTTGGAATTACCATTTTTATCTAGCACCAAAATGCTTGATGCTAAGACAAGATCTTTTGCAGGAAGGTTAGCTAGAGCTTTCTCGTAAAAGGTTTATGTACAAAGAATGGGCGGATCCTTATGGGTTATATCTGAAGACATGGAAAGTGATGTTTTTATGCGACCAACAGAAGCTCAAGTTCATGGAATTGCTTGCCAGCCATATACTGACTTACTCATACAAGAGGTAACTCATGCGCTTGAAGAGCGGAGTTGAGATAAGACATTGTGTGCCTAAAATACTGAAAAGTGTGAAGCGTACATTGATTATATTGTCACCTTGATAAGAGGTCAAGATGAGGTCTAAGTCTTAACATGATTCTAATGATCATGTAGCCTAGATGGTGAATGGGATGTTGGAACTTATTTTAGGCGATGTGAAGTGTGAGATTGTAAGAACTCGAGCTTGGCACAAAGAATATGTTGATATCTATGACTAAGCTAATATCCTTATAGTGATTCAGTATGATTAGTAATAGACACGCTCTTTTTATGGAGAGAAAATCACAATAGCATAGCACACATGTCTTTTGTTGCTAAATGAGCAAAGTTGAGAGTGAATTCCTACTATCAGATTGTATGAGTGCTTTGATGTATAAAACCTCATATCGGTGCCTCAAATGACCTTCGACTGTGTAGTGAAGTGACAAATAAATAGTTCTATTTTAACATGTTCATTATGGTTATGGTAATTCAACCCAACGAATCATGTCTAGGAAAGAAATTTGTTTGAAGCTAGGCTATATATGTAGGAAAGAAAGATGTTTGTTTGTCTACATTTGAGGTGTGTTCACCGGTTGACCAATTATGTCACCTTGTAGTGTCTAGTACATGATTTTGCATACATATTTTGATGAAGCTAAGCATTTCTCTTTTAGGGATTAGAGATCTTTGGAATGATGTAACAAATAAATCTCAGGTATAACGAGAAATGTATGTGCGAGTGTAAGCTGTTAAAAATTTCAGATTCAAATATCGATGATAGATCAACCCAAACTCATTGCGAAATGGAATGATTTGATAGCTTTTACCAGAAAGACTACCAATGGAAGTTCATAAACAAATTTCTTTGGAGTAAGAAATGAATCTTGACATTTCATAATATACATTGGTAAATATTGGTTTAGAGGGCACCAGTACTGAACATCATTACAGTTCAACAAATAAAATTCCGTTGAGTGTAATGGGTGCCAATGAACAGACAAAATTTCACATGGCACGTGGCAAGATCTAAACCAAAGAATCCATCGTAGAGAAGATAGAGCGAGGATCATATGATCAACTAGGCAGTTATGAAGAAGAGACCAATCAGACGAAAGTACATGGATTGTCAACGTGACAATCCCAAGACAAGCTAATCAAGACCATTGGATTGATCAGATGGTCAAGATTTACTTAGTTGTTACTGTTGATAAGCTAGATCTCAGAAGAATATTCTATTGATCATATTTTCAGATAGAATTAGATAAGTTGTATTGAATTATATGTAACTTATTGAAGGCTTATAAACAGATGCAAGATGTAACTCCAAAGGGACACTCAACAACCATCAACATGCACACAAGAAACAAGCACAATGTCTAGCTTACATTAGCCTTGTAAACATTTCTCCCTAATGAAATACTAGCAAAGTCTCTCCGTGGTTTTTCTTCTCTTAAGGGTTTTCCACGTAAATTAGGTGTTTATTACTCCTCACTATATAGTCTTTATTTTTTCATTATGATGTAGGATATTCATGACCAATTCTATAAAACCTTGAACTTTTTCCTTCACACAATATTTTTATACGTTTTCTTATTGTACAATATATGTAAATATTATGAAATAGATATCATATGATTCTTAATGTAACTTGTTAAAAAATATGATTATAATTTGTTTCAACTCTCATTAATGTGATGAGTCTGGTTAGGCGTTCTGGCATGTGACGATAATCATATTTTAGTTATTTGAGTAGATTAGTATTTCATAGTTGTTCATCAATTGTTTATTAAAGATATTTAAAATTTTGTTTAGGTATAAGAAAGTTTTGTCTCGAGATATTTAATATTTAATTTTGAACAGACACGTTTTGAGTTTTTTTCTTTCATCAACAAAGGGGTGTCGTTTCATTAAATATTCGATGTTTATAGAATCATGATATATTTGAAAAATTGATATAGTTTCCACAATATTTTTTGCAAAACACCAAAAGAGACTCTTGGTCTACTCTAGGGGTGTAACAAAAGCACTTCAGGAAAAATAAAATTCACTTGGGAAGTGTTAAAACTAAACTCTTTTTCATTCAAACCTAACTCGCTTTTCTTTGTTTCTCTTCATGAACAACCTATCAAACTCTAACCCACTCTTCATCTTGAGCGATTACTCATCGTCTTCTAAGCTCCATTGAACGTAGCATGAGCTCTCTCGATCAGAACCTCCAAGTCAACTCCAGTAAGTAATCCTCTTCACTCTTCATATTTAACGTTGTGGACTGACTAGTTTTCATCTACATATGAGAAACTTGTATCTAGAGTATTCACTAGTTTACAAGTAGGGAAGAGGTGTAAAAAAATTATGATTCAGGAAGTTGGGAGACGTGCGATGTGACTTGAGATGTGATGTTGTTGGGTATTATGTTTGGTTTGTGCTAGTTTGAGGCAACGTAAAATTTGTGGTAATTTTGGTTGTTTGGTTTGAGAAGAATTTATGTAAGTGTAAGGTTGAGTTATGGATAAAATATATATGTTTTTATTTGTAGTTGTAGAATCATAGAATGGAGTAAACTTACTCAATTACGTAGTCGAACGGATCGATGTGATGAAGTCAAATGAAGATGCTGCACAAGAACAATAACATAATAATTTATCGAGGAATGAGTGTACTGTTTCACAATTTCATCGTAGGGGTTTGATGCCCCATAGAGTTTCTCTTGTTTTCTTCGCTACTGGTTCATTGATAGAGTTTCTCCCATTTCCTTTGCTACGGGCTCAATGAAGCATTTCTCCCATTTCCTTTACTACGGGCCCATAGGAGATATTCTCTCGTTTCCTTTGCTATGGACTCATTGAAGAGTTTCTCCCATTTCCTTTGCTACGGGCTCATTGGAGAGTTTCTCCCGTTTCTAAGGACTTAGGTTCAAATAAAGAATCATGGCCGTCTATAAGTCTGATTCTAATTCAGATTTCATCATACAGTCATGAGTGTTTCCTGCTTTGTGACCAGCTTCAACTTGGTATCGAGAAGACTTGATTTGAGCATTTCTGTTTACAAATATTTTTTGGGAACACGTGACAGTTTTTTAAGCTGCTATTTGACAGGACATTGTTAATCTCTCTATTGAGGATGCTATTGTCAACCTTTATGTTGCGGATGTCATTGCTGATACAAAACCATAGTCTTTTGTAGGTTTTTGTAATTTTCCTTTCTTCAGGACTTAGCAAATTTCCTCTATTATTTCATCTTACTTTACTTCTCACTTTGTCTTTCTTTGTCCACTTTCCCTTTTTTTACTTTCTCTTTTCATTTTCCACTTCCTTTTTCATCATTTTCACTTTTCCTTTCTGCACTTCAGCTTTCTCCACTTTTCATATTTTTTTCCTTTCTTCTTTTTAGTTTCCATTAGAGGATGATGCTGTAGACATAATTTCTCACGGACTTGTGCTTTTTGGCAGCTTAGGTGCCTATTTTCCTTTAGAAGATGAATGATCTTCATGGACTTAAGCTCTTTTAAGCTCTGGGACCCATTTCCTTTATAAGAATATGTTGATAGACAACAATCTTCATGGACTTAAGCTCTTTTAAGCCCAGGGGCCCATTTCCTTTAGAAGACGATATTCATAGACAACAATTTTCATGGACTTAAGCATTTTTAAGTTTAGGGGCCCGTTTCCTTTAACTCTGTCTTTTCCTCTTCTTTAATCTTGCACCTTCCCCTTTTTTTGAATTTCCTTTTAAAGCTTTATTTGCTTCTCACTTTGTTTTCCTTTGTTTTCTTTCCTTTACTCCCACTTTCACATTTCTTCATTTCTCCTTTTTGGTTTCCTTTAGAGGAAGATGCAGCAGACATCATTCCTCACGGACTTAAGCTTTTTGGTAACTCAAGGGCCAATTTTCCTTTAGAAGATGAATATCTTCATGCACTTAAGTTCTTCCTGAACTCAAGGGCTCGTTTCCTTTATAAGAAGATGCACATAAACAACTATCTTCATGGAATTAAGCTTTTTTAAGCTCAAGAGCTCGTTGCCTTTTCTTTTTCTCGTACATAAATATTCTGTAAAGATTTTCATGAAGCTGACTTCTATAGCTTTGTAGTGATATATGATTTTTCACGTAAAACTTCTCATGTTGGTGAAGTTTAGTAAATGAAACCGACTTTTCTGTACATTATTTTTTCCCGAACAGCCTTCACAAAAATTATTATAACCTTTTATTATGAGCTCCAAAATCAATTTCATAAAATTCCCTGGAATTCGATTTTGATATCTTTGTAATAATATATCATCGTGTAGTCGGCTCCCAAGAAATCAATTTTGTTCTGCATAATCTTTGCTTCTGAACAACATGTACGAAAACTACCATAACGTTTTATCGGGAGCTCCAAATTGATTCTGTAAAATCCAAGAAGTAGGCTTTCATATCTTTCTGGTTGTGTATAATTTGCAATGTAATCAGGCCCCAATTAGTACAGTTTAATTTTCAAGTTTAGGGTTCTGCATAATTTATTTTTCTGAATGACCTTCATGTGAATTACCATAACTTATTCTTGGGAGCTCCCAACTGAGTTATGCAAAAATTTTCAATAAGTAGTCATTTATATATTTCCAACAATATATAATAGGCTATTTAAATCAATTTAATATAGTTCAATGATTGAATTTGAAAGACGTGAATAAGTTTACTTTTCTTTATGAAAACCCCCATAACTTTTGATTTGGAGCTCCAAATTGAATTTTGTAAAATTCTTCATGAAGCAGTCTTTCATATCTTTGTAATTATGTGATTTGACATGTAATTTTTCTCCCAACTTTTTTCATTTCAGTTTATGATCCGTTCTCGTCGTCAAGACAATTCTGTTCCCGTTGTCACGACGTTTCCGTCCCCTTACTAATGACCACTCTAACACATTCCCGTCCAGACTAGTTGGGAACATCCAACACATCAGTTCATCCTCATGTTGATGAAGTGCCATTATTTGCTTGAAACTTCGGATATGGTCAACATGATATCAATTTCCTTTGTAACAATTAAACTTCGGGGCCATAAACTTTTTTGGTATGGTTGCGGCCAAAATTTCTGGACATAGTTAGGAGCGGGTCAAAGTTTCCAAATCCGCTACTCCACCCCTCCAAACTACCTCATCTCAAGCATTTTCTGCTCCGACATCTTTTGAATTGCCCACTCTGTGATTGGTTGAGCGAGCCCGTTTTCGTGATGGGTGTTGTGGCTGGCTAGCAGCATTGTTAACAGACCAAAGAAATTTGATTGACAAATAAAACTAATATGTTTATTAAAATTCACATATTAGAAAGATAAAGTGAATCACGTTTTTTGAGATAAACTCAAGTTAAAGATTTGATTTAAAATTCAAATTCAGAATTGATTTTAGAATTTAAGTTCAAACTACACTTATTATAGAAAAATTTGGATAAAATATTTTATCATCCATATAAAAAATTTCGAATCAATTCATCTTCAACTTTTTTCTTTGTCACCCTTCAAGTGTTTCTAAAAAATTTCAGATCAATTCGTCTTTAACTTTTTTCTTTAATGTCAGAAATTATGATAAGAATACAGAAAACATGCCAATGATATGAAAGGAACGAGTTTACCATTTTTCTATTTAGTTCTCGTTCCTATTTCCAGTTCCGTACCCATTCCTGTTTTTTGCTTTTGAGTAGTGTCGTTCTAGTTCAAATTGCCCGTTAGCTGCATGTTTATGGGCGGGCGCCTTCAAGGTTCTGTAGTGTGTTCATCTCTTGAACATTCAGGCATTGCCTCTTTGCCTTTCACTTCTTCTTCTTTCTTCATTTTTCTACGATTCCTTTGCTCAGACACTCTTTTTCTAGTCCAAGTCTCTTGATAGAGGTGGCGGCAGCATATGTGTTTATCATTGGATAGGAGATGAGAATCTTGAGTGTGTTGATTCGCTCTCAATGAAAACACCAAATATAAAAGAAAAAATTCCACCTCCCCTAATCAAACAACGCTTCAAGCCCTACACAAGAAGAAAAACGCAGGATGAGAAAGAAGATGAGTAATCTCTGTAAAGAAATACTCCTAACCAACCACCTAACACAGCATCCACGAAACAAGTGGAAATGAATCTGATACTCGTGTTGTTATTGGTTCGTATAAAAATAATGCCCATTAAAGGACCCAAGTTTGAACTTCTTCTGCGTTTTTCCAAACAAAGTCAAATAATTGGTTTTCAAATCAAAAATGTCATTTTCTCCCTCCCTCGTACCTCCTCGCTCCTCCCTCCCCCCTCGTTTTGGCTTTTCCTTATTATTGGTTTTCAAATAAAGAAAAGGTCATTTTCAACCTCCCTCCTCTTTCCTCCCTCGTTTTCGCTATTCTTTATTATTGATAAATAAATTATGATTTATTTCCGAATTATATTTCCCATACAACATATTTTTCTTCATATATCTCTCCTGTTTTCAAAACAATAGAGGGATCTGTGTCATATGGGCTATCCATTTTGAAAACAGACGATCTAAATTTGAATACAGGAAGAGAAAAAAGAAAATGGAAAAAAGTCAAAAAATTGTCTACAAAAAGCAAAATAGGGGTAGGGGAAATCTGGACCGTCCTTTATAGAAACGGATGGTCTAGATTGTGTTTACATCACCTCCTGTTTGGATCACCAAACAGGAGGTGATCCAAATCATTTTTCTTAAATGTCGAGGTCCTAACACTGATGCTGGCATCAACGGCCCTTGGATTGCTCCTGAGCAATCATAGCCATTGGTGTCCACTAAGGTAACCGGTTATTTTTTTGAAGTCCAATAAAATATATTTTGGGTTCAACAGATATATTTGAAAGTTCAACAAAATGTTGAAAAGTTAAAGTTTTTTATTACAATTGACAAATATGTTTGGGATACAACAAATGTGTTGGGTTCAACAAAATGTTGAAAGTTTATATTTTTTCTTGGGGTTCAACAAAAATGTATGTGGTTCTACAAATGTATTGGGTTCAACAAAATGTTGAAAAGTTAGATTTTTCACGAGATTCAACAAAAATATTACAAGTTTCAACAAATGTATTTCGAGGTTCAATAAATGCGTTGTGGAATCTAACAAAATGTTAAAAGTTAGAAACTTAACAATTTATTAAACCCCTCAATATATTTGTTGAGCCTCGTAACATGTTCGTTGAACACATTACACATTTATTGATCCAAGTAGTTAAGTCATTCTTTAACATTTTGTTGAACCTCAAACACATTTCTTAAACCCCATTAACATATCTGTAAACCCCTCAATATTTTGGTTGAACGCCAGCAAGAAATCTACATTTTTAAATATCGAACCATACAACATATTTGTTGAACCCCTACATTTTTGTTGAAACATATTAAGAAATCTTAATTTTCAACATTTTATTGAACCTCAACATATTTTTTGAACACCTCAACATATTTGTTGAACACATTTACATTTTTGTTGAACCCTAACAAAAAATCTCAATTTCAATATTTTATTAGACCCCCAAGATATTTGTTGAATACATTAATATTTTTTTATGAATCCCAGTAAGAAATCTAAACTATCAAATTTTTTATTGAACCTACAAAAATGTTGAACTCGAGAACATATTTTTTGACACCTTAACATTTTTGTCGAACCCTAAGAAAAAATTTAACATTTTGTTGAATCCCCCAAAACATTTACGAACATCAAAGCATATTTGTTGAACTCTCCTACATTTGTTTGAACCCCCACCAAGAAATCTTAATTTTCAAAATTTTACTAAATCCGAACATATTTGTTGAATACCTCAACACAATTGTTGAACCCTCTAATATTTTTAACCCTAACAAAAAACCTCAATTTCAACATTTTGTGAAACTCCTCAACATATTTTTTGAATCCCTTAACATTTTTGTTGAACCTCAAATACTGAAGTCAAATTTTCTTCATTTTATTGAACTCTTAAACATTTTTTTGAACCCCACAACATATTTGTTGAACCCCAAACATGTGAATCATCACAGAATGGACGAAGATCGAGCGTCTAATCGTCATCCAGAAGGTCGTAAACACCATCCATAGTCTGAGAGCCATTACTTGACCTTTGGTCGCCATCATAATATTCCAAATGTTATGTATTGAGGTGATCGCTATCTTCTCGGTGGAGATCTCTGAAAATGGCTTAATCGAAATTCTTTTCTTTCGTGAACGCCATTCGTAACATTTACAAAAACTTTGGCTTCTAAAATTAATTAACATATACTCAACGAATCGCCAATAAACTTATCAAAATTCTCGATTGCTCAACGCAAACATTAACGATCTTCACTTATATTTGAAATTGGATTGAAGTAAGTAATTAATTTGGAACACTTATCTATAAACACCATGGACGTGTCATTGGTTATGTTGTTGTGCTTTTATGACAAGTATCAAGTGAAATAATTTTTCACTACGTAGACTTTTAGATCATGATTTTAACCTAGTTGATAAATTCTAGATTCTGATTTGACGAACATTATAACCTCCACGGTTTGATTCCTATGTATAATGTAATGAATATGTATGCCGCATGATTATATATGGATGGTCTAGATCAATGGAAATGATAAGTGAAAATAACCTTGTCTCACATTGGTCCGTAAGTAAAACTATATTTGTGTCATTTTTATCAAATTAGACGGCCATACGTTTATAAAAAATCAATCAACTCACAAAAATGATTTCCCCCTAAAAGTTTGAAAATCAAAAATTAATATTTTAAAGTTAACCTTTATTTTACAATTTTGACGCCGTAATATTTAAAAATAGCTCTAATATCCTTTTTAATTTATAATCTTATATTTTATTTGATTTTAATTATAGCCTCATTTTATTCTTAAAATTAACAATTAAACTAAAAAGGGAAATTAGGGATGTAATCAAGTTTAAGTTTTACTTTTGTATAATGTCCATTTTTTTGTAATTTCGCACATACGACCGAAAGGGAGAAGAAAAAATCAAGTAGTTAAGATTCTTTTTATTATTTTACCTTTATGCCCTTATTATTATTGATTTGTGTTTTAGGTTTTTTTCCTTCTT
The DNA here is from genome assembly GCA_003255025.1 of Datisca glomerata. Classification (NCBI taxonomy): domain Eukaryota; kingdom Viridiplantae; phylum Streptophyta; class Magnoliopsida; order Cucurbitales; family Datiscaceae; genus Datisca; species Datisca glomerata. The sequence continues at coordinate 55,447 of QANY01008403.1, forward strand.
CTTCGCGTCTTTCCACGGTTTCCATTGATGCAGTTTTAGAGTTTTGTTGGTTTGAGTTTTCATCTTCATCTCTATTGGTTTTGTTCTAAAAATTCTGAAACTATAATAGATCGTTTTATTTGGACTGAGTTTGGTTATATTCAGGCAAATTCGAACAGTTTATTCGAATTTGATTTTGGTTTTTTTGGGCGAACTTTGCGAATCTTCATCCTCTGTTGAAGTTTATATGGAATTGATCAACAATTGAAATCAAGTATACTAATCTTCCTTCATTTTTTATGTAACAATTCTCTTCTTCCCTTTATCTCTGGTTTTCGAGAAAGAGGGATGAAGAAGATGAATAAGGGGCAATGGTTGGGTGTGGGAAGGGGTATGGTACCGGATGATATATAAAAATATATTAATAGTATATGCAAATGTACTATAGATATACTATGATATATTGATGGTATGTAAAAATATACTACATATATACTATGATATATTAATAGTATATTAAAATATACTACGGTAAATATGCATGACATAGTATATTATAATATATCATAGAGTATTTTATTATATACCATAGAGTATATATCTATAAACTATGAAAAAATTTGCGTTGGAGATTGTTACACAAATAACATTTTGCACTTGAGTTGTTACGCGAATAAAATCTCTCATTAGCGAGTGCAATCTCGTTTATTTATAATGTTATTTAGGTTTTAAAGATGGGCCATTTTAAAATTCAGCTATTTGTGCAAATTACAACTTTTGGGTCATTTTTTCCTTTATTTTCATATAGTGGCTTATTTGCCTAATTGAACCAACTAAAAACCATATTCCCCACTCTCAATCTTCTCCTCTTCAACACTTACATAACACACAATTTTCCAACATCTCCTCCTCTTTGGAAAGTACCTTATTCTCCTATCTTTATCTTCATCTTCTTTTCTCTCCTACTAGCCCGATAACCCTAGCCCAACCCCCAACTCTGCGGCCCCTACGAATGGTCCGTTCAAGCATTCCACCCCCACCAAATCCGTTACCCATCTTCATATGCTCTTCATCTCTTGCTTTGTTTACCCTAATGGGAAAAGCGCAACCAATTAGAAAGAACACAACAATTTCATTTACTCAACGAAGTTCAAGCGATTCGAGAGATTCGTTCATAAATTTGATTATGGGGTAAAAAGATTTTATCTAAGAAAACAAAATCTTAGTAGCTCTGCTCTTCATATTATACCAACATGGCATATATCTCGTCTAAACAATGTAAGAAATGTAAGATTCTCTCTCAAAATTTTGGTTTTTTATGTGCTTAGAGATAAAAACCAAATTGATACTTGATTTTCTCTATTATTTGGCTTTTAGTAATATTAAAATCTGAAAATTGGATGTTTTTTATGATTGTAAGTGCAATGTATGATGATTGTTAACATGTATGTTTCAGAGGAATGATTGTAGTATTTATATGAGTACCAGTAATGTGCTTGATGAAATACCACAATGGGGTCTATATCATATTTATATGAGTGCCAGTAATGTGTTCGATGAAATATCACAGTGTGATCTGTAGAGTATTTATATTACTCTCATTAATGTGTTCGATGAAATGTCATAGTGAGATCTATAATATATTGATATTGATAAATTAATAAAAAATAAAATAAAGTTAGATTTAAAAATCTATAAAATCAGGGGCAACATCATCTCTTCAAATCTCAATTAATCAATGATTGATGACATGACAACAACTCTCATCTATTTCTCTATAATAAAAAAATACTAATATTTTTTAAAATGAGTTTCAAAACTTTCTATTCAGTGCAATTACTTTAAAGTTTATAGTTATTATCAAAACTTCACCTAGGGCTTCAAATTTCATCGGACTCCCCCAGAATTGGTAGGAGAGAGGTGTTATAATTGGTAAGCAAAGACCTTCATAAGTTGTTCTTGTTATCTTCTTAATGGAAAGCAAAGACCTCCACAAGTTGTCCTTGTTATCTTCTTATGGAAATCATCTGATTTTGAGTAAAAAATATCCCTAAACTTAAACATGTTAACAGAAGAAAATAGTGACAGTTTAACTCAAAAGTAAAAAATCAATTGAACTGGATACCATGTAGAATTATATAGATAATCCCAAAAAGTTAAACAATCAGGTAGCAGTATCAACTCTTAAAAAAAACAACATCAAGTGCAAAGATTGAGATCAAAGAGAGTGATAAGCAACAACCAGTAAAACAAGGGAAGAGCTAAGATAGGGTCAGATACCAAATAAAAAAAGTTAGGGAAAGTGAGAATCATAATAACGACTGTTATTTTAACTTCATACGCAAAACTTATTTTTTTTATTTAAAAAAAGAATAAAATAGCCCCAATATTTAAAAAATAATTATAATACGAAATAGTGCCTCCAACTACCCCCACTTGCCCTCGAACCACACCTACTACATGTTCCCCCATCCCTCTAATTAATTTATATTTAGTTAATTAGTTTAATTGATTAATCTTTTACAACATAAATACTTTAAATACTAAAATTTCTAATATAGAATGTCATATAATATACTATAAATATGATATATATCATAAATATACATGTATACAATACATTCATTAAAAAATTGTGCAAATTTCAAAATTCGCCGATGACATTGAAAAAGTAATATGATTGTACGTTTTATGCCTCTTTTGTTGTATTTTTTATGCCATTTTTTTTATTTTAAAACATGGGAAATTTCCATGGAATGGTCCTTAAGACATAATATAACGATATTAAAACCATTTTAATAATATTAAGATCCTTTAAAGGGATACGTGGTTTTTTATACAATAAAAAACTTATTTACCCTTTATATTGAAGAAATTCCATATGAGTCTACTCCCCCAACTTTCTCTCAAAATACTCTCTGTGAAACTCTTGTCTCTACGAAACTCTCTTTGTCATTGGTCTCTCTGATTCTTCTCCTTGTCAATAGTCCCCCTTCATCTTTGCGATAGTCTCCCTTTATGTCGTCAACTCCCCTCCCAAAAGTCTTAAGTTCAAAATTTCCCAAAACATGACGATATATTAGTTTCTTCTATTTTTCTTTCACGTTTGAGATTTGGAAAATTTTCAATGTCACTTATATGTTCTTATTTTTTGTTATTAGTAAGACTACAATGCATGACTACAATTCAACTCTTTTGAGTTAGTCGATGTCACTTATATGTTCCTATTTGATCACAAAAAAATCAGAGGTTCAGAAGATCTTTCTTTTTGGGTGAATGATTATAGAAATTCTTTTAAGTTAGTCAATGTCACTTACATACTTGCGGCTTGCTGACAATTAGTTTGGAGTTAAAAAAAAAGATATGAAGATTAGAACTATGTATATATTTGGTTATGTGATAAACTACCTCACTTAGTATATATTTGATTATTTGACATTCATTTCACTGTGTATATATGTGCTATTGTGGCATGTTTGCATTGAAATTTGTGGAGTTGTTGTGTGTGGGTCAAGACCTATCTGGATGTACTCAAAGTAGAATGACTAAGTTTTGAGAGAATATGACAGTTGATGTTTTTTATCATGTGCATAACATTGAAGACTCTAGATTTTAGGATATCTACATTGTTATAGAGAGTTGCAGTTGTTTAGGATGTGAATCAATGTTAATGTATTAAAAAATTCATATTGTAAATCATGAAATACATATATTATGACTCTTTGTTGGAATTTGGATATGCTTATATATTGTTCTCACTGTTAGGAATTTGAATCTGCTTAGATATTGTTCTCTCTGTTAGGATTTTGAATCTACTGAGATGATATTATATTGTTAATGCAGGAATGGATAAATGGTTTGAGATGTCATAATTACAAAGCTCTATATTGCCCTGTTTCTGTTTGTTCTGCTAGACCATGGTCTAACAAGTGTTAATTTTAGCACAACACTGCTAGACCATGGTCTAGCATAATATTCTGGCTAGACCATGGTCTAGCGACCAGGCACACGAAATAATTATTTCTGTTTTGAGATGATATTATATGTTAATGCAAGAATGAATCAATGATTTGAGATGTCATAATTATAGATCCCATAATGCCCTGTCTCTGTTTATTCTGCTAGATCTTGGTCTATCAAAATATTTCTGCTAGACTATGTGGTCTAGCAAGTGTTAATTTTAGCACTACCGCTAGACCACGGTCTAGCATAATAATCTGGCTAGACCGTAGTCTAGCAACCTGGCATGTAAAAAAATAATTAATAGAGTAACAGTATGTAAAATAAACATTATCATTATCATTATCAACATATTTACAAAACATGTTTACACACAAAAAATATTTTGATCTATTAACAATTTCATCTTTCCTTAACTTATTTACAACTATTAACAAAGCATATCATCACATATGGAATCCTACCATGAAACATTCACACAAAAAATGCTTTGATCTATTAACAAAAAAATTATTACCATCAAGCCACGAGTTGTCTTGGTGAGAAACGGATCGGCTCTTTACAAGTCCACCTATCATGGCCTAGCCCACCACATCGACCACACCTTTTTCGTTTACATGCTTCTCCAATCAAATGTATTCTTTTCTTCCTAGTCTTCCAGACGGTCATCCACTATGGTGGTAACACTATAACACATCTAACATCATATGATACTTGTCAATCTTGTTGACTACCAACTTGATAAACAGACTCATCATAGCCAATCTTTTGGCCTATAAACATGGCCAACTCATTCATACTTTGATTTTATGCATGCTTCAATAACCTTACTGCTTGCTTGTCAATGGTGCATATGATGCACTAACATGATTTATGTTATGTAGACTAAGTCCAACATTTACTTCTTCGTCCAAATGTGTAAAATCATTATTAACAAAAGGTGTTTCACAATGATTAGCATGGCCTGAGTTTCTACTACAAAGTGGTTGTACGGTGACATGCTCCACTTCTACACATAAAGGAGTTCTCAAATCAGCAAGACCACACTTCTCTTCAATAAACCACCAAAAAATCTCATTGTCGACGATCTCTGCAGGTTGAGTTAAACATGCTTTAACCATGAATTTCATACATAGCCGATGTAATGAGCGGTCCAATTTAAGAACTGAGTACAACTTCTGTAGTAGTTGTTCAAATGTATAATATTTTGACATATATATCGGCTTTGCTAGAGTTGTAGTCACATACTTAAAGCATTCATCTTTACTTACCCATTCTCCTTTAGACATCAAAACTATCCGTATTTCTGATATATCTGAAAGATTTGACAATTAAACATTTAAATTTAATATAATTATGATAGTAACAAGCTTGTCAATAATTAGAAGTCTAGTAGTCTAGCAATGGAGAAATTGATTAATATATTGATGCTTACTACACTTGAGCTTAAATATGTATGGGTAAGATTAATGTATAATTAAATTTCACACAATTGTATGAATACTATAGTCTAGCTATATACTATATCCTATAGTCTAGCAATATGGTCTAGCTATCTAGCAATATATTAGACTATAGTATAATATTGTATAGCCAAACCTATTATATCAATCCATATAAATCAGTAATACAAATGTTTGATTTTTTATATAAACATATTGAAATTTTCTAACTCGAATGCACAATAACTAAGTGAATATCAGACAAAAATAATCCTCAACAAAGTCATAAGGTTTAGTATTGTACCTCTTTGACCATCCAACCATCACTGTGTAAAATATATTCTTTGGGGTCCATGCCATTTTTTATTCTACAACCATCTTGCCCTTGTTGATGATAAACTCAATCATTTTAGGGTTTATGTTAGTGTCGGATATGAGTGAGAGTTTGCATCAATGGAGGAAACAAGTGAGAGATTGAGCGAATGAATAATAAAATGGAGAGAAAAAAGAGACCCTCATTGTGAAGAAGTTGGAAATGGAAAATACATAGAGAGAAAACATGAAATTAGAAGGTAAATAAAACAGAGAGAGAAGTAAGTAATGCTTTTGTGAGGTCCAAAGATCTTTAAATAGAAAGAGTAACATTGACTCTTTACTCTAAAAAAACAAAATTTACTTAAAAAGAGAATGAAGGCCTTTATATGGTTAACTCCCATCCAATGATCCCAAAAGTCTCAAGCTGAAAATTTCCCTTAAAACATTAGGTCATTCTTGATTGATAGAATTAAAAAGTTGTAGGGATGAAACTTTTGGTACCGAACCGAATCAAAAATTATCGGTTCGGTCGGTTCTTTATACACATTCGATTCAGTTCGGTTGAGAAAAATTAAAGACCTGTAGTTTCGGTTCGATTCAAAATTTCGGTGATTTTTTAACTGAACCGAAACTATAAATTTATATTGTTTTTTATTGTTTTTATATAATTTCATATCAAACTAAGTTGAACTGAATAAAATTTGATTTTAATATCACTTTTTCAATAATATTATTAGAAAATAATTTAAAAAATTATTTTTAATTAATAATGCCAAACCGGAGAACCGAACCGAACAAAAACTCACAGTTCGATTCGGTTCTTTTCACATGAACAATTCAGTTCGGTATAGGACCGAAACGTGAGTTTCAATTTGATTTTATTTTTACCTAAATAATCAATCGAACCGAACCGATTACACCCCTAAAACGTTGTATATTTACCACTTTTGAATATATCACAATAACAAATTATTTGGTAAGGTCAACCTCCGCAGAAAGAAAGTAAAGAAGCAAAACTTTGAAGTTTTATAGATTCCAAACCTTTTCACATATCAAAAGCCACAACATGCTAAGTTTTATAGATTCCAAACCATTTTTTGCTTATGTAAACCTTTTCAATGAGAATGTCTATTCCAATAACAATTTCAAAAGTAAAAAATTTGTGTACTACAGTGAATATGTCTCTGCTCTACCTGTTAAAGAATTATGCAACTTCTAGAAAATTTTGCTTCTTCATTTCCTCTAGTCCATTGTATCTTATTTTCGGTCCCACAAGTTTCCTTATAATTAGAATCCTCTTTTAGCTTTTCCAGTGCATCTTCCCATGCCTCTATGCGTCTACCATGCAGAAAGGATCCAAGAGCCTTTAGAGTTGAGGGCACACCTCCAGAATGCTGTACGACCTGGTTAGACAGATCAACATAATCCTGTTTCGGAGAGTCTTCTCCAAATGCCTTTTGGCAAAACAATCGAAGAGCTTCATCTTGATTTAGTCCTTCAACGGTGTATGTTTTGTCAACTCCATGTGCAACTAAGAGTTCTTCATCTCTAGTTGTAATGATAACTCTGCTTCCAAAACCAAACCAATCATGCCCTCCACCCAATTTTTCCAATTGGATTCTTTGATCAATGCCATCAAGAACAAGTAAGACCTTACTATTACACAATTCCCTTCTTATCATAGCAGCTCCTTCAGCATCATCTTGTACTTCAATATTCCCTTTCTGGACGATCCTAGAAAGAAGTTGTATCTGCAATAACGCAAAACTTCCCTTTGAAGCTTCTTTGACATTGGCAAGAAAGCAACTGCCATCAAACTCATGAAGAATGCTTCTGTAGATAACTCTAGCAATAGTCGTCTTGCCAATTCCTTCTATTCCACATATCCCAAGAAAACGCTTATCATCAGACCCAACACCTAAAAGTGAATTCACCTGGTGTATTCTCGGGCGAATTCCAATAAGCTTCTCACCATAACTCAGCAAATCAGGTTGCAATTCACTAAAAATTACGTGAACGATTTCTTTAATTATCTCTCTTTCCTGCCTGCTAAAAGAACGGTTCATAATTAATTATGAGGGGAACCATGTTACTGTTTCTGTTACAGCTTTTTCTGAACATCCAACAAAGATGTCGATTGCTAGCTGTGCCAACAAACTTGTCTCTGCCTTACCAAAAATTAAAGAGTAAATCGAAACAAAATGAAATGTGGGTTCGAAACGCCTCAAAAGATGTTTTTAGGAATAAAGGAAAATGACAACACGGAATGAACATAATAATGATAATTATATAAAATAAGATATTGTACAAATACGCTTCTAAAGTATAAACAGCCTTACAAGTAATGGAAATGGGGATGGGGATGTGGTTCTAATGAATAGTTAATTACAATGGTTGATGAAGATGGAAATGGTTATAGAGTAGCCAAGCTAAATTAATCTACTCCTATGATTACCTCGCATAGCGTACAGTAATCACCCTAAACTATCCTAATCACGAACACCTCACTCTTGCGTACAGTGAATTAGTACCTGATCTACTCCAATTTCTAGATGGAATTGTACTTTTTTTGCAATTTCTGGTGTTTGTTCTAAAGTGTGTTGATTCTGAGATTTGTTGTTCCTCTTTCTGCCTTCACGCCTTGCTTATAGGCTGCCTTTCTACTGCTTTGCCAAGTAACTTCTTGTATGACTGCCCATTACCTGAGTCATGCTCTCCTTCTTGCTTCCCACGTTCCAAGTAACTTCCTTTATTGTTCAATAAGGCCTATTATGTTAAGCAACATGGCTTAATAGACTCATTTTCTTAATCATTTATTAGGCCATATTATCCTTCATCAATTATTTGGATTTTAATAAGGTGTAAACATACCAATACTGATCCGCAACAATAGTTTAGTACTAGTTGTCAAAATAGCTCGAGCAAAGACATTGATTCACTGTACAAACGTAATCCGCATTAAACTAAAATTGAACTCCCTCGAGGGCCTCTTTTCTATTGTTTCTGGGATAATGTTTTGCTTCATCAATTCTTTACTTTCTTTCTTTTTCCCCTTCTTTTTGGGGTTTATTTTTGCGAGTTTAGGGCCTAGGGCAACTCTTCCATTTCTAAGTCCTCTCTTCCCCAATTTAGGAAAATCATTTTGTGATAAATCATGACGATTTTGCGTTTGCCTCTTAATTATATTAACTATTGGGGAAAAAATTCATCTCATTCGATATAAAGAAGACGAAATTAACTTCTACAACAGAAAAGGGGGAAAAAAGCAGACCTGTCTTTTGTATTCCATCCACGAAGATCGCCGCCGCCCACTATCGTCATAGCATTCTTCCATATCTGTACCTCCTCTATATTGTCCTTCAATTTTTCTTCATGTTCAGAAAAAGATTTCTCAAAACACCCAGTCTGCATTCGAACATCCAACGGATCTACATAATAGAAAACAGGTAGAACTGTTTGGCCATTGGTATTCTTGCATTCAATAATCTTGGCCAACTCTTTTAAGCACCACTTAGAAGAAGCATAATTTTCTGACATTACGATGATTGAATACCTTGATTCTTCAATGGCTTTCAGAAGGTTATCCGATATGGCTTTTCCTTTCTCAAGTTCTTCATCATCTCTGAAAGCTTCTATTCCTTGTTGCTTCAGAGCAGTATACAAATTTTCAGTGAAATTCTTCCGAGTGTCCTCTCCTCTGAAACTCAGAAATACATCAAATGTTTGCTGTTTCAAAGAAGATGATGAAACTATTGTGCTTCGTATGCTTGTGGAAGCCATTCTATACAGCTCTTTCACGGTGATTGCCATTTACTCTTCATTTTAAAGAGTTGGAGTCGAAGTAAACAGAAGCTTCCTGGTTGGTCCGCTTTTGGGAGCTTGTCGAACATGCTCACTGGATATGTTTTTTCCTTTTCTTCCTATCGATGGTATGCGTATCTATCAAGTTTTATGTGAATAATAGATGTAATTTATTATTCAGTATTTGATCATTTATTAAAATAATATATAAATAATTGTTACGTTACGTGATCAATTATTTAGTCGGCGTATAATTATTCGAGAAGAGAAATATATTTTTTAGAAAATAATTTTAAAAAAATATACTCATGTTTTATAAACAAGAAATTACCTTCCCAACCAAATTCAATTAATTTACTCAATCATTATTAAATTATCATTCAGTCCTTTTACATCATCGATCTTCTTCCTCCATTGTATCTCTTTACTTTTTCTTTTTTGTTTTCAAGATTAAAATTTCTTCCTCAACGAGACGTTCCTCAAGTAAAAAACCTAGGTCCCATCGAAGCATTTTTGTTCTTCTTCAATGAGACGGTGCTCCTACCTGAAATTGAGTCTTTCGGGTAGTGTTTTTCCTGCTTAGTTGTCTGTTTGTTTCCTTAGAAAATTACGCTTTCTTCCTATTGTTGAAAACTTATTGACTGCTAGCATGATGTAACTTCTATATGACATTAGACTATCGATTATCTAAGTTAGAATTGACTACTTGAAATATTCGAGTAGTTATTTATGAATTCTTGAACCTCTCAAATAGTATTTGAATACTTGAATCTCTCAAGTAAAAATTATGTGTATAAAAAAGGTACATTCCTCTAACCACCCATTAAAAGTGTTACAAATTGTATAAATATTTTAATTAGCATATGCTAATATATTACTAGTGTAATCCATTTGAATACTCATAATAGACTATTAAATATGGCAAGTTCAAGTGTCAACGACTTTGCACACAATGGATTGAGATATCTATATAGAAAATGTCATTACGGAAGAAGATAATTGTGAAGATATCAAAATCACATCGAAACAAATATTAGGTTATATTATTATTTTGAGGACAATATATATATATATGTTCGGTTTCTTGAATGTTGAAACAATGTTGATGAAGTAAATGATTTTTCATATGTCTAACTATAGCCACTATTATCATAGGTGTCAAGTTGTTTATGGATATATAATTGGTATGCAATGAGGTTCTTAATCAAAGGCTATGTAATGTTGTGTTGAAATGTATAACATGATCAAGAATAAATTTGTAACAGAGTTTTTTTTATCACTTTTTGTATTTTCATTTGTGTATGCAAAGAATGGTCTTTTTACATGTCATGAGTTCATACACCTTATATAAAGATAAGTTACAAATTCATATTCATAATCCATAATCCATACGCATGAACTTAGTGTATGTGGCTGTCGATGAGCCCCTCAATGGATTAGGTAAGCGATAATGTATTAGGAAATAAAAAATTTCCGTATCCGGTCGCAACAATTGATATACAACATCTACCGAATCCAAGTAATTGAGCCTATGAGGAATGATTTTGTAAGTACAATAACTTTGGATACATGGTGTATCGAGTAGTCAAATAATTAATTAAATGGTTCAAGTATTTATAAACGACTACTTGAATATTTTTACAAGTAGTCAATTCTGACTTTGATTTATTTTCTGGCGGAATCAAATAATTATTTAAGGGGTTCAACTAGATACAAACAAGTACTTGAACCATTCAAATTGTTATTTTTGACTTCAATTTGTTTACTGCTAGAATCAAATAACTCAGGTTTAATTAGCTATAAACGACTACTTGAACTCTTCAAGTAGTATTTTTATACAACTTGAATGGTTTAAGTGTTTTTCGGTCAAAAATCTACGTCTCATATAGAAAAGAGATGGATCGCACAAAAAAATTCCAGCGTATGTCAATACTATACAAAATACATACATTACAATACAAAAAGATTGATAAATTTGAAAAACATCTGAATGTGGAAAAATAAGTTTATGTGGCTGGCTATAATTCATCACGGTGTGAATCAGGATAACCCTTTGTAAGTACAATTTGATAGTAATCTCGTGATGTGCTTCTCTTACCAAGAAATGAAGTTCCATATTTCTCCCATGCAAAAGGTGGTGATGGAGAAGATCAAGCTTCAATTATAAAAAAAAAAAAAAGAAAAAAATGATGAAGAATAAGCTTGATGATGCAAAAATGGTGGAGAAGATGAAGTTGTGATATCAAAGGTGGTACATACATTTAAAAATAAAGATGAAAATGACATTGATTAGACTAAACCAAAAAACTATAACTCGAGGTGAATTACTATGCAATAATTATGCAATATATTAGTTGAATTTAGTGAGGCTAGAATGTAGAGTTCTTATTTTTAGAAAACGAGTATATTTTTCCTTAATGATTTTTCAAATGATATATTTCTCAAAATAACTTGACTAAAAACTTTTATTATTTCAAAAACAAAAATAAATAGAGTGTCAGTCATTGTATTTTTAAGGATTAAATTCAACTTTTACTCATAAACTTTGAAGATTTTTATAATTTACCGTTACAAACTTTCAAATGAGCAAAATGTTAATATCTTAAACCCGGTATTTGACTCAAAATCATTTTACCTTTTAAATTTTAACATTTTTCCTCTAAAATTTCTTAATCCATCAAATAATCCATTAATCTGAAATATTGCTATAAACACTGTTTAAATGGTCCTGTGCACCAAGACTTACGCACCCCCGAGAGATCCTTCATTTGTCTCTTTCCCTCTGGATCGTGGAAGCTCTGATTCATAAATCTGTGTCTCACATTACTTGGCAACCAAGAGGGAAAATGCAATTAACGTAACATAGAAACAAAACCAATCTACAATCAACCCACAACTTAAGATATGATATCCACCACGACTCTATACAGACCTGATGTAAATTCCTAGCAGGTGATTGAGTTAAGGAAATTTTATAGAAATGAAAACCAATTTAGGGCTTTTTAATATTGAATTAGAACCATTTTAAAACCAAATGGGAACGAATTTAGGACCAATTTTGCAGAGATCTAAAGTCTAAACTCATTCTATTATTTGCTTGGAGTTAATTCTTCAATGGGTTGTGCTTTATTCATTAACTGAAAATGCCCCCGATAACACACACATATTGAGCTCGAGCTTAATATACACGCACACAAAGAGAAAGAGAGAGAAGAGAGTGTTTGAGTGAGAAATTAACAGAGAGAGAGGGAGAGAGAGAGAGAGAGAGAGAGAGAGAGAGAGAGAGAGAGGAAATCAATATTGAAGCCAGACTGAGAAATTGACAAAGAAACCAAAAAATCAAGGACAGAATTGACAGAAGAATAGAAGAAATCGAATAAATTTGACAGAGAAACCGTCAGTGACTGGATGTTAAGATGGTGACTGAACGATGAGGATGGGCGTCAAGAGAAGAGAGGCAGAAAGAGGAGAAAACAAAAAACATACCAGGATAAACCCTTTTATTTAAGGGTATTGAATTACTCATTTGAATACAGGGTAAAATCAGAAAAAAAAAAAGTTGGCTATGTGAATATTTTCCGGTCAATGAGGTTATTTGATGAAAAGCCATTCGCGTTAGTTTTAATGACGTAAAACTGTCATTAAAATATTTAATGACGATTTTGTCATTTCTTTCAAGCTATCATCTTATGAATTTTCAAAAAACCTGTTACAAGACATTTTTAATAATGGTTTCCCCTCATAAAAGGTTTGCAAAATCCCCATTTTAGTCTTTTATGACGGGGATTCCCATGATTAAATTATTTTCATGAAGGGATCCTTGTCATTAAACACAAAAAACCGGTTTTTAGTGGTAGGGAGGGATCCACAAAATTTCAAAAAAACTGTCAGCAAAAGAAAAAGATAATGTCTTTTTATGGCAGTTTTTAAAAAAAAATGGCATGAAAACACAAATAATGCATTCCTATGACAGTTTTTGTTATAAAAAACTGATCTGGAAGACAAAAATTGCCTTTTCATGCAGTTTTTTATAAACAATTATATCAAAAAACTGAACTTAAATAGCAGAGGTGATGCAGTAACGTCCATATCCAATTATCATATCAATAAAAAAACTCAAATATGCTTTCACATTTAAAATTTTAATTATGATGAAATTCTCATATCATAAGGAAATATTAGCAGAATAAACATAAAACAATTTGAGGAAACCCAACTTTTAAATAACTATGATTTCGCTAAGATCACATTATCTCAAGAACTCAGCACCATGTTTTTATTATTTAGTGATAATGTTTCAACTAAACACCATCAAAGTTCAACTTCTTAAGCAATAATTAACTATCTACATTCTAAAGAAAAAGGAAAAGCATGCAATTAACGATTAGAAGAAGGACATGCTAAACTCCATATCAACATCTACAAATATACGGGAAGTTTTTCTATAACAATCCTCAGTTTGACTGGTTATTTCTCAAACTTCTATGTCCCCTAATTCTCTCAAACTAACACAAAACTTACCTAGCTAAAGTAGCCCTCCCTCCAAGCTCTTTTTCCCTTCATCGAATTTGTCCTCGATCTCCATTAGCCTAGTCTGCCTTTGCACTTTCACCCACTTCACAAGATGGCTAGCTCTCGGGATATGCAACACATAAAAACACCATGCTCAAGCACTAAGAGAATAAAAATGAAACAAAATAACATACAAAATAACATGCTAAACACATAAAAATAGAAAGCTGTCTGAAAAAAAATATTTGAACCACTAATACTATATTGCTTATAGCTACTTGTACATTAACCCAACCAAGCTCAAAACTTCTAGAATAATTAATCACATCTCTGTTAAAATTAATCATGCCATTTTAATGATAACCCTGAAATAAGAACTAACATGGTAAAGCAATTTCAAGTGGCCCAATCTCCTTAAAGTCAGTATTATCAAGTTCTGAATGGACTAAAAATGACGGACAAAATACGCAATAAATACAAAATCAAGGAGAGATTTATTTACGCACAGTAATTATTATTATTATTATTTATTAAGCAATTTATTTACTTATTCTCTATTGCAAAATTTTCTTTAATTAATTTATACTATTTGATGTGTTATTAATGTCAGGAGAATAATCAATTATTTACATCAATATTATTTAATATCTCAGACATGAGGGAGCTTCAAGATCGGGAAGCGGACCACACAGCTCTGATAAACATCATTCTAAATTTGTTATTGCCTCAAAATCATGAGTCACATCGATGATCTCCATTAAAATTTTGAGAAAAATAATACAATAAATATTATTTAGCATATTTGACAATAGCAAGTTTCAAGATTCGGATGCACACCACAAAGCTCGGATTTACATTGTTTTGGATTTTTATTCTTCCAAAAATAAGAGTCATATCGATGATCTCCATTAAATTTTTTAGGTATATTATTTATTTTTATGCTCAAATTTACTATTATTTTTAAGAATATTTTTTAAAAGCACTTTAATAAACAACATACTAAATAAATAAATAAATAATCTTGAAGATTATTACCTCCCCCGAAATAAGCAGCTCCAATCACCTAAAAATATTATTTACAAGAAATAAGAAGCCTTGCAATGTTCTCGAAGTAGTGCCTTCAAAATGGATGAGTCATGGAAGATAAAAACACAACGTTAAGACTTGATGGAGGGACATAATTAAGCTGATTAAAATATAGACCTCTCACAAAGAATCTGGTTTCAGAGAACACACTACTATAAAAAGGGGGTTAGATGACGGATAAAACCCGTCATTATAACCCTATATTGACGATTGACCGACTGTCATCTACCTGACTGTCATCTTTAGACATTTAAAAAGGACTGTCATTATAAGTGAGTGCAATGATGGGAACTCTATCATCGTAGGTACTGTAAAAAGTAGATAGATAACAGAGAATCCACATCATCTTAGTCGCCACAAAAAGTATATAGATGACGGGGAATCCCCGTCATCTTAGTTGACTTAAAAAGAACATAGATGACAGCTAATCCCTATTATCTTAAGTGCCAACAAAAGCATATATGACAGGGATCCCCGTCATCTTAGGTACTGCATAAACTAAATAGATGACAGGGAATCCCCATCATCTAAAGTTCAAGAAAAGAAAAAAAAAGCTTTTATTTAATAAAATTTCCATAGCTATATAATATTGGTCCCAAATGGTTCCCAACAATAATATAAATCATTAAACCCCAGATGGTCTCAGCCAATGATATAAATCATAAATCCTCTAGATACTTCTACTAGTAATATGTGACATTGATCCTAGGTAGTTCCTTACTAATAATATAAATCATAAAATTAACCAACAACATACATACTAATCACATCTCATCGTAACATATTGTCCAAAAACTATAAGAAAGTTCATCATGCGAAATAAGTTTCATTATTAAAAAATTACTAATTGATAACATACCAAGTCTTGGCTGCAAATTCGGAAACCATAAAACGTTTATAGGACATATTCATGATGGTAGCCCCAAAGGTGCATTCCCTCATAGATAAAAAGGTGTATGATGATATCCGAGACTTCATATATCCTAGAAAGTAAGAGATAAATGAGAAAAAGATTATCAGATTAACAATCTCATAATGGATAATAGATCCAAACTAAAAGATAACTACGCCAAAAGAAAACACCATCTCATAGAAAGACAAACAAAATTAAAAAAAAAAACTTGTCATGGAAAGGCAAAAACTACCTTTCCATGACACAATTTACACACGAATAATCTTTACCTAGCAATTATAAACATTTATAGTGAAAAAAGATCAGATAGAGCTATTTATTAAATAGATTATATAAAAGTGTTTTTTTTTTAAAAGTCATAGATAGGCAAAACAAATGCCTTTCCATGACACCTTAATGAATTCAATTTTAACGTAAAATGAAGCTTCTAAATTTAAAGAAAAGCAACTATAATTCAATTCAATCTTTGTAACTCTATCTTACATAAGGAAAAGATATATTTAAGACAATGAACTAAGAATTGAATGCTCGAAATTGATCCTAACAAAGAGCTAACAATGAACGAAGAGCTAATAACAAAGTAAAATGAACGAACGATATAATAACAAAGTAAAATGGACAGACATGCAGTATGAGTTTTCATCATCATGGTGCAAATCTAGCAATACTACCTAGATTAGTAACCACAGAAGTTCACTTACATAATTTATCTTTGACATTATTAGAAGCCGAACAACTCCCTTAAACCCATTCAAAATGAAGTAACTACAAAACAACAATAGGAATCAGCTAAGCTTGGGTTCTAATAATAGAGACTTTATGAAACAATATGAAGTTCCCTTAAAAGCCTTCTATTCCCTCAAAAATAGAATTTAGAACTAAATTCTTTTAGAATTATGATAAAAGAAATTTATCTAGCCAGTTTATTAGGTTGGTGGCCCAATCAGGTAAAAAAATAACAACATTAAGTTTTATGGACTTCAAATTTAAATCTATTGCATTATTAATGGTACATGGCATGTTGCTCATTAAAATCCACTTGAAATAAGAAAGGTTAATCTATATAGGATCTGAAAATTAGAGTTCTCACTATAGCTTTAGGATTATGAGTTAGAACACAGAGAACATCTACCAACTCCCCAAGATTATGGGGAGGAATATTGGTCGCCATGCCAACCTGTAGCAATAACCATATATTAGGATAAGAAATACATAATGGACAATATAGAACACCTTACAGTCATTTTGAAGTGAAATAGGGAAGAAGAACATGAGAGAAAAATATTAAGGAAGAAAATTAGATGGAATCACCACGATCCTCGAAACTAAAGAAGGATACCTGTGGGTGATAAAGACATAAAGAGAACTAACTGTATTAAGAGAACCAAAGTTATAATCTTTAGGATAATCAACTACTGGACATTATCCTCTCACATCTATGAAGAGTTCATTATGAAGAGTTCACTGAAGAGCTAATCTTTAGGTTTTCCCTTAAATCATGCTTACATTGCTAAACTCAACTAAAAGCAATATCTTTAGATTCACATGTAAGGACACAAAAGGTTACTTTATGTCCCGACATAAATGCTTAAACAAACTTACTGTTCTTCTGAGAATAAATAAAGTTGTAGCACCTAGTGTAGCACCAATGGAGTCAGCAATAAATCCTAAAGGCGGCCCAAATAGATACCCACCTCCAAGCTGGAATGCACATAAAAAAAGACATACACAAATGGTAAGCTAAGATAATTTCTCTCCAATCCACATATTAGCTTATCAATTTGGCACAACATGCAAGCATGACATATTCTAATAACTTTCACATGGTGTCAATTCGACTAACATTCACATCTTTCCAGATTACTGAAGCACCATTAAATGTGTATTACTTCATTGATTAAAATAGAGAATAAGTCAATGCTTTAAAAAATGCCGTGAGTACTGAAAATGGAAGTGTCAACACAGTTAGAGGAATATATGCAATAGCCCTACATATTTAGAGCAACGTGTTAAAAGTCTTCAGTTAAAACTTAAAGCGATCCAAGGTGTGAGCAGAAAGGAACATCCAGACAACCAAAGAAAATACTTGATTCTACTACAGTAAAATTATGTAAACTTAGCCGCATCAATAAAGCTAGAATTAATTACAGAAAAGAAAGAAAGAAAAACCTCTTTCATCATGGAATAAAATAGATGGTATGCCATCAATGGATAGTTCTAACATTTTTTTCTCTGTCGATATTAGGTTCTAAGGAAGTTATTCTTTCTTTCCTTTTATTGATAACTCAAAGCATCCAAATCTCTTTGAATTCCAAAGGGACCATGTATACCCCTCGATCTGAATGCTTTAAGGACATACTAGGGGAGGTGGCCTTGGAAATTTGAGCTAAAAGAAGACCTCCATTTATGTGGTGAGTTCATGAACCAATTAAACTACCCAAGGGGTAAACATAAGCAATATGCACTTTTATATATGAAAATATATATTTATATAAATATATAAAGAGATAGCTACAAGGAGAGGCTTGGTTGATAAAAATCCAAACCGAGCTCCAAAAAATATAGAAGCAATATGTACTTTTAATAAAAAAGATGAACTGCGGGTAAATTTTGACTATTAGATGACTTACAAAATGAGTGGACCCCAAGGACTCAGATCATGCTTTACCCATAGCAAGAAATCCTTCAATATCTGCAAAATGTGATTCTTTCAACATATGTAGATGTAAGCAAAATTGAAAAAAGAACTGAATCTTTATGAGGCGATTGTCAAGTTATAATCTCATTACCAATGATACTTAGAGTAGAGGGCATTAAATCAAAACTTATTACATAAAATATAAAGAAAGTGTAGACATTTTCCAAGAATA
>QANY01008408.1:0-30329 GCA_003255025.1 Datisca glomerata
AGTTTTATTTTGTAAGCTTACTATTAAGCATTCTAACGTTGTATGTTATATCACATTCGTATATGCTTCAAATTCTAAAGTGATCAGGAAGAAGATTTGGGAATCCTTGTGCTCCCACCACTCACTCACTTCTCATGCCCCTTGGCTTATCATCAGAGATTTTAATGTTATTACCTCCCCTAGTGAGAAATCAGGAGGAGCTAAGGGATGGGATGAAGGCATCTTTGACTTCACAAATGCACTTTCACTATTGAGGTTGAGGACTTCGCATACTCAGGTTGTCAATTCGCATGGTCAAACAAGCATAATGATGGAACCTTTATTATGTGTAAGTTGGATAGAGTCATGGCAAATATTCACTGGGTGGACTCGTTCCCCGACACAAAGTGTCTCTTTGCTCCTCCTGGCATCTCTGATCACAGTCCAATTGTCTTACAAATGGAGAAGGACTCCTATAAACCAAGAGTAAGCTTCAAATTTTTTGAGTTTTGGTTTGAAAGAGAAGGGTTTTGGCAGCTTTTGTACAGAGTTTGGGGGCCTAAACACGTTCCGTTGAGTTTTTATGACTCTCTATGGCACTAGAAGCACCTAAAATGATCACAACACTACAAATTCTAATCCCAAACGTCTATTGGGTGTCAAATTTAGCCAAGTTCAGCTAGTTTAGACCTAAACACGTCCCATCGGATCTTTTTGACTTTGTATCGCTTTAGAAGTTCCTAAAATGACCACAAAAGTTAGTTCCAGAACATGCCATGCCCAATAAATCCCAATTAGCTAAATTAATCTAGTTTGGGCCTAAACACGTCTCATTGGCTCTTTTTGACTCTGTATGGCACTAAAAGCACCTAAAATGATCGAACACTCCAAAGGTTAACCCCAAACGTGTATTGGATGTCAAAAGTCAATTCGAGTACATGGCACGCCCAAAAGATCCTTGTTGAGCCAAGTACGTCTAGTTTGGGCCTAAACATGTCCCATTGGATCTTTTAGACTACGTATGGCACTAGAAGTTCCTAAACTTCTGAAGCTCTAAGCTACATCGCTAGTGCAGTGGGTAAACCCCTATACTCGGATCGCTTGACTGCAAAAGGAGTGACAAGAGACTTCGCTAGAATCTGTGTTGAGATTTCAACCAAGTGAAGCATCCTTAAGCATCTTGATATTTATCTTGGTATTGACGGATGGGATCCAAATCATGTTTTGGTAGAGTATGAGGGCCTACCAAAGAAGTGTGACGAGTATGATATCTTTGGTCATGATTGTGATTTCATCCAGCAAGCTAAAACATATTCTCCTAATCCCCAAGCTATAGCCCCATCTCTGTCTCAATCCAACACTAGCTCCGCCTCAAACTCCCCAAATCACTCATCTCCCTCATCCCCCACGCATTCCACCCCTAAAAAATCCCCCATTTCTCCCTCACTTCTCCCAAACACACCTCCCTCAACCCATTTGGATGATGACATTGGCTGGATTGAGATTAAATCCAAGAGATCAAGGAAGAAAGTCAACTCAGAAGTGGGACTTGAATTGGCCTTAGTGCTAGACCAAGACATAGTTGAAGCTTCCCCACAAAGGGTGTAACCTATTGAGAACTTAACTGAGGAAGAAGAGGATAATCTTGCTGTCGTGAGCAAGAACCAAGAGCTTTCCACCCCTTCTCCTTCTCTAAACACTTCCAGCTCAAGCAAAAGGAGAAGGTAGAAGAAGAAGAAGAAGAAGGTCAATGGCACACCACACCCTGCAAAGGGTAGAGATAAAGGAGTTGCAGCTAGTGGGGAAACCCACAACCCACAAATTCATGTTTAATCTTGCTACTTGGAACATTAGGGGGCTCAATGACTCCTTAACTGACCAAGTTATATTTTGTAAGCTTACTATTAAGCATTCTAATGTTGTATGTTATATCACATTCGTATATGCTTCAAATTCTAAAGTGATCAGCAAGAAGCTTTGGGAATCCTTGTGCTCCCACCACTCACTCACTTCTCATGCCCCATGGCTTATCACCGGATATTTCAATATTTTTGCCTACCCTAGTGAGTAATCAAGAGGAGATAAGGGATGGGATGAAGGCATATTTGACTTCAACAAATGCACTTTCACTATTGAGGTTGAGGACCTTGCATACTCAGGTTGTCAATTCACATGGTCAAACAAGCACCATGATGGAACCTTTATTATGTGTAAGTTGGATAGAGCCATGGCAAATATTCACTGGATGAACTCGTTCCCCGACACAAAGTGTCTCTTTGCTCCTCCTGGCATCTCTGATCACAGTCCAATTGTCTTATAAATGGAGAAGGACTCCTATAAACCAAGAGTAAGCTTTAAGTTTTTTAGTTTTGGTTTGAAAGAGAAGGGTTTTGGCATCTTTTGACAGAGTTTGGAGGCTGAGGTTTCAGGGACAGCAATGTTTAGGCTCTGTAAGAAGCTTAAGGCACTCAAAAGTGAACTGAGGAGGTTCAACCAAAGATTTTGCAGTGATCTTCCTTCTAGAGTTAAATTGGCTGAAGCACACATGGAGTCAATTCAAAACTTGTTGAGAAATGACTCTTTAAATGCATTGTTACAGGCTCGGGAGAGAGATGCATGCTCCAAATTCTTTGAGCTTAGACATGCTGAAAAGAGCTTCTACAGGCACAAGTCAAGAGTATAGTGGCTTCGGTTGGGTGATCAGAACACTTCTTTCTTTTTTCAAAGCATGAAAAAGAATAGATTCAAAACCAGGATTACACACCTGGACCACCAAGGCTCTCTACTTAATTCCCATCAGGAGATCTAGGATCATATATTGGATTACTACAAAAATCTGTTGGGTACACCAAATGAAGAAATGGGAGTCAATTGGAGTATACTTGATTGTGCTTTGCCAAGAAAGCTTGGACTTGATCAGGCTGTACCTTTGGCTCTTCCCATTAAAGAAAATGAGGTCAAGCAAGCTATTTTCAGTATGGGAAGTGGAAAAGGTATTGGAGCAGATGGTATTTCAGCTGGGTTCTTTAAGAAAGCATGGCATGTGGTGGGTGGGGATGTAACCAAAGGTGTTTTGGAGTTCTTTTCTACAGGTAACCTCCTAAAAGAGGTTAACTCTACTACAATCACCTTAATACCAAAGGTCCCTAATCCCACTAGTATTGAGTACTTTAAACCTATCTCTTGATGCAATGTAGTCTACAAGTGCATCATAAATATACTTGCTGAAAGACTCAAGCTTGTATTACCCAACATCGTAAGTCAGAACCAAAGTGCTTTTCTCCCACGAAGGAGAATGGCTGACAATATTTCTCTCTCCCACGAATTCCTTAGAAGCTACCATACATCACTTGGTTTGCCAATGTGTGCTCTCAAGGTTTGCCAATGTGTGCTTTCAATGCCTTGGCTTTTCATATGTTTTCATTTCTTAGGTCATGGAGTGCCTTTCTTCTCCCTCATACTCAGTTAATATAAATGGTGAGCTGCATGGTTACTTTAGGGGTGCTAAAGGAATTAGACAAGGGGATCCAATCTCTCCTTACATCTTCGTCATCATCATATGGAGGTCTTGACCGGGATCTTGAGTTTTGCAGCCAAACACTCAGAGTTCTAGTTCCATTGGAGGTGCAAAGAGCTTAACTTAGTCAATTTTTGCTTTGCTGATGACCTACTCTTGTTCTGTAAAGGAGATAAAAAAAGTGTGCATGTGCTTAAGGAATCTTTGGTCATTTTCCAAGAGCTATCATGGTTTCAACCAAATATTTCAAAGAGAGTCAACTGTTCTTATCAGGGGTGAGCCCAGAGATGTCTTCTATCATTCATGCTGAACTGGGTTTTACAGCTGGGTCTCTTCCTGTTAGATATCTTGGTGTCCCACTCATTACAACCAAGCTTACCAAACCAGATTGTCAAGGTTTGGTTGACATACTCACTATGAGAATCAGGTCTTGGGAATCAAAGTATTTGTCTTATGCAGGAAGACTCCAACTTATCAAGACTGTCCTTATGGCTATGGTCAACTTTTTGAAGTAGTCTCTTCATTCTCCCTAAAAAAGTGGTGAAGACAGTCCAATGCTTGGTAAGAAATTTTCTATGGAATGGCCAAGATACTAAAGCTTATGGGGCCAAGGTAGCTTGGGCAGACCTGTGTTTTGACAAGGTACAAGGTGGGTTGCGCCTTAGGGATCTGGTTCTAGCTAATGAAGTTGCTATAGTCAAACACTTATGGTTCTTGCTACTCCCTTCTAAAAGATCACTTTGGAAAGATTGGTGTCAAACATACCTAATCAGAAAGAGTTCAATTTTCTTGGTTTCCATTTCTTCTAACCCATCTTGGGTTTGGAGAAAGCTTCTCAAGCTCAGGAGCAAGTTTCTGGCCTTTTGCTCTATAACTATTGGAGATGGTACTACTGTGAAGCTTCTTACAGATAATTGGCATCCTCTAGGTGTCCTTTGGTCCAGATTTGGGCAAAGACTTTTGTCAGGAACTTCTTGGACTATGGACTCTATGGTAAGTGCTGTCATTCAACACAATCAATGGCATTTGCCAACTTCAAACACCTTTGAGCTTCTTGAGATTAGAAGTGTTCCAATTCCTCCTCATCAAGCTCAAAGGCAAGATGGATGGAAATGGAGTTCAAGTCAGAATGGAGATTTCTCTCTAAGTCTAACCGATAAGGCACTGTCCCCTACAAGACAACCGGTTAAGTGGGCAAAGGTGATATGATTCTCTAAACACATCCCAAGGTGCAGCTTTATCTCTTGGTTGGCTTTGAGAAACAAACTTTCCACTAGAAATAGGGTTGCACAATGGGACCAAACACCATGGTTTTGTTCTGATTGTGTGTGTTGTGTTGGCTACCAGGAGACACATGAGCATCTTTTTGTCAATTGTTGTTATTCAGCTAGAGTATGGGCCACACTTGTGAACAAATGTGATCTACATTGGCAGGGTAGGGATTGGGGTCAGTTTGTAGATTGGATGCTAGTTAATGCAAAAGGGAAGTCACTCAGAAGAGTCCTAGTTAAGCTAGCTCTTACTTCCTTCATCTATTATATATGGAGGGAAAGAAATGCAAGGATTTTTTAAGGTAAAATAAGAGATTCCAAGATCCTAATTGAAGCTATCTCACAATTAGTCAGACTAAGGATTTGAGATTCGAAGTGTTTTGGCACTAGTGATACTAATCTATGTTTAGTGGATAGATGGAGTCTTAACCCAAGCATTATGTAAACCTTGGCTGTCTTATGAAGCCTTGATATCTAATTTCAGTACTTTACATATTACCAGTTTAATTTACGTGCAGATCTTAAGCCTCTGATTAGGCTCTAATTTGTATTTTCTGGGGTATGCCCCTTGTACATGTGTAAGTATCTTTTGGTTTATACAATTTGTTTACCAAAAAATAAAAAAGAGTACATCTCATTCTCAAAAGATCCAAGTTTAGCCAAGTTCATCTAGTTTAGGCCTAGAAACGACCCATTGGGTCTTTTTGACTCTGTATGGCACTCTAAGCACCTAAATGGCCACAAATTTTTAAAATCTTATCCCAAATGTGTATTGGATGTCAAAAGTTTGTTTAAGTACATGTCATGCATAAAAGATCCAAGTTTAGCAAGTTCATCTAGTTTGGGCCTAAACACATCCCATTGGGTCTTTTGACTCCATATGGCACTAGAAGCACCTAAAATGATGCCAACAGTCCAAATTTCTTAGCCCAAATGTGTATTGGATGTGAATAGTTAGTTCGAGTACATGGCATGCCCAAACGATCCAAGTTTAGCCAAGTTGTCTTGTTTGGGCCTAAACATATCTCATTGGGTCTTTTTGACTCTGTATGGCACTAGAAGCATGTAAAATGTCCAAAAAACTCGAAATTCTTATCTCAAACGTGTATTAGGTGTCAAAAGTCAGTTTGAGTACATACCATACCCGAAAGATCCAAGTTTGTCCAAGTTCATCTAGTTTGGGCCTGAACACGTCTAATTTAATCTTGTTGACTCCATATGGCACTTAAAGTACTTAAAACTACCAAAACACTACAAATTCTTGCCCCAAACGTGTATTTGGTGTCAAAAGTCAGTTTTAGTACACGTCATGCACAAAAGATCCTAGCTTAGCCAAGTTAACCTAGTTTGGGCCTAAACACGTCCCATGGGGTCTTTGACTCCGTATGGCACTAGTAGCACCTAAAATGACCACAACACTCCAAAACCTTATCCCAAACATATATATGGTTGTCAAAGTCAGTTCAAGTACATGTCATGCAGAAAAGATCCAAGTTTAGCCAAGTTCATCTAGTTTGGGTCTAAACACGTCCCATTGGGTGTTTTTGACTCCGACAGCACTTGAAGTACCTAAAATGTCCACAACGCTCTAAATTCTTAACTCAAACATGTATTGGATGTGAAAAGTCAGTTCGAGTACATGTCATGCCCAAAAGATCCAAGTTTAGCCAAGTTCTTCTAGTTTGGGCCTAAACATGTTCCAATGGGTCTTTTTGACTCCATATGGCACTAGAAACACCTAAAATGACCACAACACTGAAAACACTTATCTCAAACATGTATTGGGTGTCCAAAATCAGTTTGAGTACACGCCATGCCCAAAAGATCCATGTTTAGCCAAGTTCATCTAGTTTAGGCCCAAACATGTCCAATTGGGCCTTTTTGACTCCATGTGACACTAGAAGCACCTAAAATGACAACAACAGTCCAAATTCTTAGCCCAAACGTGTATTGGGTGTTAAAAGTCAGATAATGCATGTGATGGGGAAATGCAAGGACAGGCTGTACAAGACATGCAGCCTTTTTTAAGGAAAAATGTCCAGCTTTTTCACCTTTTACCTTGTCCTCTCCTTCTCTCCGTCACCTATAACTTACTATTACCCATGCTAACTCTACCTCAGCATGAAATGAACTTACTTTAGTTGATAATAGCCTTAGTTTGGACAATGCTATCCCAAGACCAAAGTCAGCGTGTGCCAATGTAGTAGGCAACATGCAACCCGAATTTAAGAAGAAAGGACAATTAGGACAGCATCCCTCCCATGTAGCGTCCACTTCAACATTTAATGAGGGTATACCATCAACCTATGCATGTGAGGGTACGGTAAAAATTGCACAAAATGAGGAAGTTCATTTCAAGGGAAAAGGACAGCTCGTACAAGACAAGCAACCCAATCTCATGGGTCAAGGTCAGCTCGTACAACATATGGAGGTGTGGAAAGCTTAAATCTGGCACAAAACATGGGTAAAGGACAAGTTGACTTGTCCTTGCAAGGTACACCTCTATTCAATGCGTGTACCTCTATTTTCAATACTTGTACTATTTCTAATGTTATTCCAAGCAAGGAAAGCCCTCCTTGATGTGTGAAGCTTGCATGTGACCAAACATGTGTAGACAAGTCAGCGCCAATTCCGGAAAAGGTACAATTCTTGAAAGTTACACCTCACGTTATTTCTCCGTCATATGTCTGTACCTCATTTAATACGTGTACTTTTTCTTTTGACACTTCACATGGGTCTAAATGTAAACCAAGTAGGGAAACTCCATTTGGCCGTGTGAATGATAAATTTGACATGTCCCTCCAAGACATGCACCACTTTTTAAGGATAAAGGACGCCACATAGCTCACCACATCCTTCCCACCCTTAAAAGGATCACTACCCCATTCTAAGTCTCCATCATTATTATTTGAAAGCATTTTACCTCACTCTTAGTCTACTCAGCCTTAAATGAATTTTCTATAAAGGGCAGTAAGACCAATGGTAACCCAAGACCCCAGTCAGCACCTCCCACACCGAGGGCAGGCATACATACGAATTTCAAGGCTAAAGCACAAAGTAAATGCGTAAAAGTACAAGGTAAAATGAAATTAGACAAAGCAAGGACAAACCTTCAAACCATGCACGGGAGAATGTCCAAAACATGCAAAATTCGGCAAAAGGAAAAGGACAATGCTTTGGGGAAACAGGACAACTACCTTTCAACCATTCTCTCTCCTCTTTCTCCCATTTACTCGCCCACCCCTCCCAAGCTACGACCTCATCTCACTTCGTCAACCAAAATGAACCAAGTTACCCATACAAGAGTGTAGACCTGAATGCTCAAGGCTTGCAAACCCTTAGTGTGAATAAAGGACAAAATCACGCTAAAAAGAAAAGGTGGAACCGTGTTCGTGCATTCAATGTGTCTGAGGCACTTGATGCTCGTATCAATGGACCTTTGGGAGCTAATGTTGCTTTATTGGGGGCTTCTATCTACACTATACCTATTAAGGATATACCTCGCTTGGCTAAGGTTACTCCTAGGCCAAGGTCAGCGTCTCCCTCACCTTTTGCACGTAGACTACCCTCATCAGCCTTTTCCCTTTATGATCAAGGGATGAAAGGACCTGAACTCTTTTTTTTTTCAAAACAAGATACACCACACGACATATACAGCACAACAATCACAAAGGGAAATTACAGACAAAATCAAATCAGAAGAAAATAACCCTAGCAAAAAAACTACACGACAACCAACCATCGAACCAACGCAATGCACGTCCTAGCCTAACACCTCTAACAGAAACCAAGACACACTAAACTCGCATACAGACTAAGCTACACATCAAAGTGGTGCAGATACATAACCGAGGATCAAAATTAGACCAATAAAACTAATCAAAACTAATCAGGTGACCATACTGGTACCCTTCAACTGGCTAGGTACTTCCCCAATTAGCAGTGACCTGGGCATCGATACAGTTCCAAGCTCAATTATGAACGACCAGATCTGAAATTAGACATACTCTAAATAGAGCCCGAATCTAAAGCACCACCGAGGATCAAAGCAAAGACAGAAACTAAATATGAAGACAAATGGAAGACGGCAAGACTAGCAGAATAATCTCCTCCATCCATGACTAGATCTAGTAACGACCATGCAGCGACCACGCCTGCAGTGATGACAGAGCAAACCAAGCTCCTATTCTGGTGAAAGGAGAACAGAACTAGACTTGAAACTACCGCCATGTCTCAGTGGCTGAAGCTTCAATGACGATTCTGTAGTTGAAGATGGATTACTCACAGACCCCGAGATCCTCATCAACAACATTGAACCTTACCCCCGCAGATCTATGTATATCATAATACAAGAACGCGGCAAATCACAAACTCAGAACGACATAGAGACATCACGATCAATGCAGCCAAAGCCGCGGGAATCCGACCGCCGTGGTACTCCGGCAGAACATCGAGCGGATACGGACTGCAAGACTCTGACGAACCCCTTAGACGTGAATGAACAGACAAGGAACACAACCTCCGAGCCTCCTAGACGAAGAACACAGAACGTAGTCTCAGAACTATGATGAATGCAAAACTTAGAACTCCGACGAACATGAACTCCAAATGCAAAACCACAAACTCTGACAAGCTATGAAAAGAACGTAAGCAAAGTTTGAACTCACACAAACTCTAACAAAACACACAGAATTTTGAACGCGTGCGAACTCCGAGTATGAACAGAATGTGAACACCAATGAATAGAACGCGAGTCATCGTCGGGCCGAATCACCTGGACGACGAACCTTCTGATCATGATCATGAACCTCCTAGGCGACAATCCATTTGGAGGACGACCTCCTGGCATCAGATCTACATAGGCATAGAACTCCAAACTTCAATATCGAAAAAATAAAGAGGAGAGATAGGAGTCCAGCCCTAGGCTCCGCCGAGCCCAGGGATAGACTCGTCAGCGGCAGGACGAAGAGAACCCTAGGTTACAGTTGAATTTGCTTGTTTCTAGAGAGAGGAGAGACTTTCTCTCTCTAGAAACCCAAATGATTCCTTTTCAAGAACTTGAACTCTATGCATTCACTCAAGGATTTAGACGTAATTGTGAGTACCATCCTGACCCTAGACCTACAAGAAATGCACCTTGTTTAACATTAGGAAACACAAAAAATGTTCCCCAAGCTCTCGGGTCAAACCAAGTTTACAAAAAACTCTATGATGCTTCCCTTGCCCCCCTAAGCAAGATGGATCTTGGTCTTAAAAAGTCAAGAAAAATGAGAATAAAAGACTATCTTTGGCACATGAGAACAGTACTATTATTAATGGTGACCGTGTTACAGTTATGTTTCCAGGAAGTGTGACTAGGGATAACTTCACTAAATGGGATTGTTGCTTGGTTGTTTTTTTTGTTGGGAAGACAGCCCCTCTTTACTTAGTTAAGAAGCTTTCACTTTAATTCTGGGAAAATAGAGGGCTTGTGGATCTGTCAATGCACAAGGGCTTATTTTATTTTAGATTCAATTTAATTGAAGAAATGAACACTTTCTTAGATGATGGTCCTTGGCGCCTCCTTGGGAAACCCATAATTTTACGCGTTGGCAGCCTAAGCTTGTCTTTGGTAAGGAAAGACTTGATGCCTTGCCTATTTGGGTGAAGCTTTGGAATGTCCTAGTGGAATTATGGTCCAAAGAAGCCCTTGGACATATTGCAAGTGCGGTTGGAAAACCTTTATACACTGATCCCCCTACTGCTAAAGGAGTTAGAAAGGACTTTGCAAGAGTTTGGGAGATTATGGGAAGAATATTTGATTACTTGGGGTTTCCTGACCACTTCTCTAATTGTGTGATGGAATGTATTTCTTCTCCTTCTTTTTCTGTTATCGTTAATGGTGATTTAACAGGCTACTTTTTTGGTGCTAAAGGGCTTAGACAGGGTGATCCTATCTCTCCCTATCACTGGTATTCTCAAGCATGCAGCTCTCAAGGCTGAGTTTGGCTATCATTGGAGGTGTAAGGAGCTTGATATTGTTAACTTGTGCTTTGCTGATGATCTCTTTATAGTTTGCAAGGGTAATATTACTTCGGTTCAAACCATTATGGATAGCTTAATCTTATTTGAGGCTCTGTCTGGCTTCAGCCTAACATTCAGAAAATTGAGGTTTTCATGTCTGGGGTTCACCCTACTACTATGCAAGCTATTCTGGATATTTGTGATTTCAGCGTTGGGGAGCTCCCTATGAAATATTTGGGGGTTCCCTTGATTACCTCAAAGCCTAACAAAACAGATTGCAACACTTTGGTGGATCATATCACAGCTAGAGTGAAGTCTTGGGAGTCTAATTACCTATCTTATGCTCGTAGATTGCAGGTGGTTAAATCTGTGCTTTATGCTATTTTTCAAGTCTGGGCTGGTTTTTTCTATTCTTCCCAAGAAGATTTTGCATATTATTCAGTTGGTTATGAGGAATTATTTGTGGAATGCTTCAGCTATTAAGCATTCTTGGGCTAAGGTGGCTTGGGGTGATCTATGTCTTTCTAAGTCTCAAGGTGGTTTGGGCCGTAGAGATCTCTCTTTGGCTAATGAAGTGGCTGTGGCTAAGCATTTTTGGTTTCTGGTCTCTTTAGTTAAACATTCTCTTTGGAAGGACTGGTGCAAAGTTTTTTTGATAAAGAAGAGCTTTATTTTCTTGGTTAAGCTTACCCCTAATCCTTCTTGGAGTTGGAGGAAGATTCTGAAAGTTAGAGACAAGTTTACTGGGTTTTGTAAAGCTCAGGTGGGAAATGGTGAGCATCTCTCTCTTCTCATGGACCCTTGGCACCCTTTGGGGGCATGCATTTTCTCCAAAGTTTGGGTCTAGGATTCAGTCTGGCACTGGTTGTGATTGGTCTAACAAGGTGAGCTCCGTTATTACCAATGGTGCTTGGAACTAGCCCTCTTCTAACACCCATGAGCTTATTACTATTAGGGAGGTTTCTCTTAGTCCCCCTAGGGAGCACTTTATGGACTCTTGGATTTGGTCTCCTTCTCCTACTAGTCTTTTCTCTTTGGGACATACTTATAGGGCCCTTGCTCCAGCTTGTGGGAAAGTGAGATGGGCTCCTCTTATTTGGTTTAAGAAACATATCCCGAGATTTAGCTTCATTGCTTGGCTTGCTATCCTTAATAGGTTAGCTACCGGTGATAGACTTGCTATTTGTTGACCCTTTTCTTCTACTCACAATACTTCTTGTGTCTTTTGAATGGAGCCTTTAGAAACTTCAGAGCATTTTTTTGTAACTTGCCCCTTCTCCAAGCACATTTCGGCAGGTTATGTGTGGTTGGTGTGGTTTGACTTCTTCTCCTAGAAATTGTTCCCAATGGATTTCTTGGCTTCGTTTGAAAACAAGGGGAGGTGAGCTTGTGGGGCTTGTTTTGAGGCTTTCCTTTTGTTCCTTTATCTACCATGTGTAGAGAGAGAGGAACTCCAGAGTGTTTGAAGGCAAAATAAGAGATGATAAAGCAGTTCTAACTAATATTGCTAGTGCTATTAGGGGCAGGGTTTGGAGCTTGAAGTGCTTTACTGATTCTCCTCATAACAAATCTATTCAACGAGCATGGGGGTTTACTTCTACTATTTTTGACACTTAAGCTGCTTTGTGTAATTTTGTAGCTGTGGGCTTCGCTTTGCTAGCTTTCTTGGGTTTCTATCTTTTTTGTTGCCCTATGGTATCGCTTTTTGCTCTTGTAATATCCTGGGGTATGCCCCTTGTAGATTTGTAAGTTTTTAGTTTGGTTTATAAATTCTTTTAATTTACCCAAAAAAAGAAGGTCAATGGCACACCACACCCTGCAAAAGGTAGAGATAAAGGAGTTGCAGCTAGTGGGGAAACCCACAACCCACACATTCATGTTGAATCTTTCTACTTGGAACATTAGGGGGCTCAATGACTCCTTAAAACAAGCTGTTGTGAGGAAGCTGATGCAAATCTAAGAGCTGAAAATGGACGTGGGGCTGAGCATACACGCGGGAATGTAGCGGAAAATGTACATGATCCTTTATCACTCCCTGGTGGTCCAATTACAAGACTTAGAACCCAAAATTTCAAGAAAGCACTTATTGGGCTGATTCAAGAGAATTGGAATGATTCTGGAAAAGTGAAGCTCAATGTGGGTCCAAACGAAAATCAAGGCTTTATCCATGTCATCAAGGCCATTGAAGAGTCTAATTAGCATACAAAAGCAATTGAAAAGGATAATGAAACTACAAAAACGTGTTCATCAAGATAAGGCCATGAAAGGGCATGAATTGGACTATTTTCAAGGCTATGAAATAGGGGGATGAATCTAGCTTGGATTGGTTATGCTTAAATACATTGTTCATAGTCAATTAGCATACAAAAGCAATTGAAAAGGTTAATGAACCTACAAAAACGTGTTCATCAAGATAAGGCCATGAAAGGGCATGAATTGGACTATTTTCAAGGCTATTAAATAGGGGGATGAATCTAGCATGGATTGTTTATGCTTAAATACATTGTTCACAGTCAATTATTGATATTTACTTATTATTAGTAGTTAAAAAAGGTCTAAAAACGTGGGAACTTATTTACTTTAATGTTGGCGTTGTTTCAAAGCTAAAATTAATGCGTTTTCCTATTCTTAGAGGGTTGTTCCAAGTATAAAACATGGTACCCACGAAATTTGTAATCATGTTATGAATATTGAAATCAATTTTATGTTATTGTGAGGTGTGTCCTCTTTTTTCTTGAAAGAACTCTTTGAATTTATCAAGTTAGTCTTGTGGCGTTCAAACAACCAAACTTATCACCTTTATTCTTGAGTGATCTTTAGGTTTCTTGGTGTGGCGTATCTATCCTTCGTAGTCTTAGTTCTTATCTTGTTAGATAACGGGTTAAGACTTAACAATCTTGTCTTTCACGTTCTTGGGGTTCTTGAACCATCATTGTTATCGGGTTTCATCGTAAATAACGGGTGGAGTTCATATCAGAAGCTTCGTAAGAATTTCAATCTTTCTCTTTGTTCTTTACTTGAAACTAAAGTGAAAATCTTTAAATTCACTAATCTTGCTAAGGTCATTTTTCTTAATTGGGAGGTGGTAGCAAACTACAATTTTGCTGCATGGGGTAGAATTTGGGTTGCTTGGGACCCAAAAGTACTTGATGTAATAGTTTTAGATACTACTGACCAAGTTATAGTTTGTAAGCTTACTATTAAGCATTCTAATGTTGTATGTTATATCACATTCCTATATGCTTCAAATTCTAAAGTGATCATGAAGAAGCTTTGGGAATCCTTGTGCTCCCACCACTCACTCACTCACTTCTCATTCCCCATGGCTTATCACTGGAGATTCCAATGTTATTGCCTCCCCTAGTGAGAAATCAAGAGGAGCTAAGGGATGGGATGAAGGCATCTGTGACTTCAACAAATGCACTTTCACTATTGAGGTTGAGGACCTTGCATACTCAGGTTGTCAATTCACATGGTCAAACAAGCATCATGGCAGAACCTTTATTATGTGTAAGCTGGATAGAGTAATGGAAAATATTCACTGGATGGACTCGTTCCCTGACACAAAGTGTCTCTTTGCTCCTCCTGGCATCTCTGATCATTATCCAATTGTCTTATAAATGTAGAAGGACCTCTATAAACCGAGAGTAAGCTTCAAGTTTTTTTAGTTTTGGTTCGAAGAGAAGGGTTTTGGCAACTTCTGGACAGAGTATGGGGGGCTGAGATTTAAGGGACACCAATGTTTAGACTTTGTAAGAAGCTTAAGGCACTCAAAGGTGAACTGAGGAGATTTAACTAAAGATTTTGCAGTGATCTCCCTTCTAGAGTTAAATTGGCTGAAGCACACATGGAGTGAATTCAAAACTTGTTGAGAAATTACCTTTTAAATGCATTGTTACAGGCTTATGAGAGAGATGCATGCTCCAAATTCTTTGAGCTTAGACATGCTGAAGAGAACTTCTACAGGTAGAAGTCAAGAGTACAGTGACTTCAATTGGGTGATCAAAACACTTCTTTCATTTTTCAAAGCATTAAAAAGAATAGATTCAAAACCGTGATTACACACCTGGACAATCAAGGCTCTCTACTTACATCCCATGAGGGGATCCAAGATCATATCTTGGATTACTACAAAAATCTCTTGGGTACACTATGGTTCTTGCTACTCCCTTCTAAAAGATCACTTTAGAAAGATTAGTGTCAAACATACCTAATCAGAAAGAGTTCAATTTTCTTGGTTTCCATTGCTTCTAACCCGTCTTGGGTTTGGAGAAAGCTTCTCAAGCTCAGGAGCAAGTTTCTGCCCTTTTGGTACTACTGTGAAGCTTCTTACAGATAATTGGCATCCTCAAGCTGTCCTTTGGGCCAGATTTGGGCAAAGACTTTTGTCAGGAACTTCTTGGACTATAGACTCTATGGTGAGTGTTGTCATTCAAGACAATAAATGGCATTGGCAAACTTCAAACACCTTTGAGCTTCTTGGGATTAGAAGTGTTCCAATTCCCCCTCCCCAAGCTCAAAGACAAGATGTTTGGAAATGGAGTTCAAGTCAGAATGAAGATTTCTCTCTAAGTCTAACCTATAAGGCACTGTCCCCTACAGATCAAAATTCTAAACTAACAAAAAAATTACTAACATGCATACCTAGTTGCGCACCCAAGCAAACAAGAAAATAGGTAATGAAATCAAAGGAATATAAATATAATTGAAAGAGAGAAGAAAGAAAATTCCTGAATTTATTAACTAATAACCATGTCTAGAGCTTTGAAATCACCCTTTACCAAAGAAAGACGTTAGCTACACATGGAGATATTGAAGAACATAATTCTAAACTAGAAAATAATTCAAAGTCCTCCTCCTTTTGGTTGAGACGCGCCCCACTTTTTATAGAGGTTGTCTGCTCTTCAATCTTCACAAAAATCAGCAACTTCTCCCTGGAATCTCTCCTTTCAAAGTCAGCAAAATTATATTTTTAAGACTCTAGCACAAGTAGGAGTCTTTGTCATTTATCATGAGAAGAATTTAAAATTCAAACTTCATGGTAAAAGATGATAGATTCTAGCCAAAGAGATAAGCTAAAGTGATATGAACCTCACCGTCGCTTTGCGATGAAAACCGATAACAATGATGGTTCAAGAACCCAATGATCGATTTTAAAGAAGAAGAAACCTTGACCCGTTTTCTATGACACAAAGAGAATCTTAGATATAAGACCCAAATTGATGCTTCGAAAAGAACCCATGGTATGGTTTAGACGCCACACTCAAGAACAAGAAGGAAAAGTGAGTGATAAGTCTAGGTTTTCGATGCGACAAGAATATTCTTGATAAGTCTGAAAAGTTCTAAGAAGAACCAAAGAGAAAAACTCTCACAAAAAAAATTATATTGATAAAAGTTGTTTAATAAATTGTGAAACCATGCTTAAATAGAAAAACTAGAAGCATAAAGATTCCCAGTGAGTACCTCCATTACCAAGACAAACAAATAAGGGGATATAGGATCTCCTTGTCGGATCCCTTTGGCTCCTTTAAGGAACCCTTGGAGCTCCCCATTTATGTTGATAGAGAACGTGGGGGTATAAATACACTCCATAACACACTTGGTGAAGTTCTCAAGAAACCCCAAGCAATTAAGAATTCTTTTTTTTTGGTAAAAAAATATTATAAACCAAAAGATACATACACATGTACGAAGGGCATACCCCAGGAAATATAAAATTAGAGCCTAATTAGAGGCTAGATCTGCACGCAAATTAAACTGGTAATATGTAAAGTACTGAAATTAGATATCAATGCTTCATAAGACAACCAATGTTTACAAAATACTTGGGTTAAGACCCCATCTATCCACTAAACGTAGATTAGTATCATTAGTGCCAAAACACTTCGAATCCCAAAGCCTTAATCTGACTAATTGTGAAATAGCTTCAATTAGGATCTTGGAATCTCTGATTTTGCCTTTAAAAATCCTTGCATTTCTTTTTCTCCATATATAATAGATGAAGGAAGTAAAAGTTAGCTTAACTAGGACTCCTCTGAGTGACTTCCCTTTTGCATTAGCTAACATCCAATCCACAAACTGATCTCAATCCCTAACCTGGCAGTGTAGATCACATTTGTTCACAAGTGTGGCCCATACTTTGGCTGAATAACAACAATTGATAAAAAGATGCTCATGTGTCTCCTGGTAGCCAACACAACACACACAATCAGAACAAACCCTAGTGTTTGGTCCCATTGTGCAACCCTATCTCTAGTGGAAAGTTTGTTTTTCAAAACCAACCAAGAGATAAATCTGCACCTTGGGATGTGTTTAGAGAACCATATCACCTTTGTCCACTTAACCGGTTGTCTTGTAGGGGACAGTGCCTTATAGGTTAGACTTAGGGAGAAATCTCCATTCTGACTTGAACTCCATTTCCAAACATCTTGTCATTGAGCTTGGGGAGGAGGAATTGGAACACTTCTAATCTCAAGAAACTCAAAGGTGTTTGAAGTTGGCCAATGCCATTGATTGTCTTGAATGACAACACTCACCATAGAGTCCATAGTCCAAGAAGTTCCTGACAAAAGTCTTTGCCCAAATCTGGCCCAAAGGACACCTAGAGGATGCCAATTATCTGTAAGAAGCTTCACAGTAGTACCATCTCCAATAGTTACAGAGCAAAAGGGCAGAAACTTGCTCCTGAGCTTGAGAAGCTTTCTCCAAACCCAAGATAGGTTAGAAAGAATGGAAACCAAGAAAATTGAACTCTTTCTGATTAGGTATGTTTGATACCAATCTTTCCAAAGTGATCTTTTAGAAGGGAGTAGCAAGAACCATAAGTGTTTGATTATAGCAACTTCATTAGCTAAAACCATATCCCTAAGGCCCAACCCACCTTGTACCTTGTCAAAACATAGGTCTGCCCAAGCTACCTTGGCCCCAGAAACTTATTATCTTGGCCATTCCATAGAAAATTTCTTACCAAGCATAGGACTGTGTTCACCACTTTTTTAGGGAGAATGAATAGACCACTCCAAAAGTTGACCATAGCCATAAGGACAGTCTTGATAAGTTGGAGTCTTCCTGCATAAGACAAAAACTTTGATTCCCAAGACCTGATCTCATAGTGAGTCTGTCAACCAAACCTTGACAATCTGATTTGGTAAGCTTGGTTGTAATGAGTGGGACACCAAGATATCTAACTGGAAGAGACCCTTTTGTAAAACCCAGTTCAACAAGAATGATAGAAGACAACTCTGGGCTCACCCCTGATAAGAACAGTTGACTCTTTGAAATATTTGGTTGAAGCCGTGATAGCTCTTGGAAAATGGCCAAAGCTTCCTTAAGCATAGGCACGCTGTTTTTGTCTCCTTTACAGAATAAGAGTAGGTCATCAGCAAAGCACAAATTGACTAATTTAAGCTCTTTGCACCTCCAATGGAACTGGAACTCTGAGTGTTTGGCTGCAAAGCTCAAGATCCCTGTCAAGACCTCCATGATGATGATAAAGATGTATGGAGAGATTGGATCCCCTTGTCTAATTCCTTTAGCACCTCTAAAGTAACCATGCAGCTCACCATTTATATTCACTGAGTATGAGGGAGAAGGAAGGCACTCCATGACCCAAGAAATGAAAACATTTGGGAAGCCGAGGCATTGAAAAGCTTTACCTATTAGTGACCAGTTCACACTATCATAGGGTTTCTTAAGGTCCACCTTGAGAGCACACCTTGGCAAACCAAGTGATCTATGGTAGCTTCTAAATAATTCTTGGGAGAGAAAAGTATTGTCAGCCATTCTCCTTCCTGAGATAAAAGCACTTTGGTTCTGACTTACGATGTTGGGTAATACAAGCTTGAGTCTTTCAGCAAGTATTTTTGTGATGCACTTGTAGACTACATTGCCGCAAGAATGTCTAAAGTCCTCAATACTAGTGGGATTAGGGACCTTTGGTATTAAGGTGATTGCAGTTGAGTTAACATCTTTTAGGTAAAGCTTCATACTCTACTTGGACATTGATAGGGTCCCATCCATCCATTCTGAGATCAATATCAAAGTGTTTCACAACTCTAGAGTGAGTTGATATCTCCACACAAACTCGAGCATACTCATGCTTGTGACCTTTTGCTGTCAAAGGGTTAGTGTAGAGTGGAATGCCAATAGCACTAGCAATGTGCCCCAAAGCATCAGCTGACCTAAGCTCTAAAGGGACATTCCATAACTTCACCCATAAGGAAAGTTTAGAAACTTTTTATTTACAAAATTTGATATTAGGCAGCCATTGCTGAAGAAATAATGGGTTTGCCCAAAAGGAACCAAGAACCAGCTTCAAGAAAACTCTCTCTAGCTTCAATGGAGGAGAATCTAAAGAAGAAGACATCTTTACTAGCTGTAACCTCAATAAGGTCTCTATTCTGCCAAAGCTTCATAGCAATAAGGCCTCATGTCATGGATTCTAATCCTTGTTCTTCCAAATCCAAGCCCTCCACATGAGATAAGTGATTATCCTTGGTGACACCTTAGAATCTTCTAGAACAACCTCTTTGTCATGCACGTTCATGATTTTGACTTGTAAAGCCTCTTTCATCCTTTTTGTTCTAGCTCAAGTCATTGGACCGCCAATTCCTTGTAATGGATCTTACGAGTCAGAACTTGGCTGAAGCTGGTTCAATACTGCCAGAGAGAGAAGCTCTCCCTTCTCTCTAGAAACCATGTGAGGGTTTTCTGTTGCTCCTCCTCTGGGAAGATCTGAGCTTAGTTTCTAAAATGGTGAATGATGCTTACTTTGAAACTAAGACTCAGCAAGGTTCAAAGATCCGTAAGAAAAGTTCAGGTAAGATGAGCTTTCAGTCTCATAAGTTGTCCTAAAGTTTAAAGGAGATGGGAGTTCGATGCTGGAAAACCCAGAAGTCAAATTTGCTTCTAGCTCTTCCTTGGAGGAATCTCCAAGTTTGGACAAGATTTTAGTTATGGAGAACAAAGAAGTCGGTGACAAGAGAGTGTGTGTTCGTGCACTAAATGTGGCAGAAGCACTTGATGCTAGTATTAATGGAGATGACGAGGAGCATGCTAGTTTCTCCTTCTGGCATCTCTGATCACAGTCCAATTATCTTACAAATGGAGAAGGACTCCTATAAACCAAGAGTAAGCTTCAAGTTTTTTGAGTTTTGGTTTGAAAGAGAAGGGTTTTGGCATCTTTTGGACAGAATTCGGGGGGCTGAGATTTCAGGGACATCAATGTTTAGGCTCTGTAAGAAGCTTAAGGCACTCAAAAGTGAACTGAGGACGTTCAACCAAAGATTTTGCAGTGATCTTCCTTCTAGAGTTAAATTGGCTGAAGCACACATGGAGTCAATTAAAAACTTGTTGAGAAATGACCCTTTAAATGCATTGTTACAGGCTCGGGAGAGAGATGCATGCTCCAAATTCTTTGAGCTTAGACATGCTGAAGAGAGCTTCTACATGCAGACGTCAAGAGTACAGTGGCTTCAGTTGGGTGATTCGAATACTTCTTCCTTTTTTAAAAGCATGAAAATTAATAGATTCAAAACCAGGATTACACACCTGGACAACCAAAGCTCTCTACATACTTCCCATGAGGAGATGCAGGATCATATCTTAGATTACTACAAAAATCTCTTGGGTACACCAAATGAAGAAATGGGAGTCTTTCCATTGAAGAAAATGAGGTCAAGCAAGCTATTTTCAGTATGGGAAGTGGCAAAGCTCCTGGACCAGATGGTTTTTCAGCTGGATTCTTTAAGAAAGCATGGCATGTGGTGGGTGGGGATGTAACCAAAGCTGTTTTGGAGTTCTTTACTACAGGTAACCTACTAAAAAAGGTTAACTCTACTGCGATCACCTTAATACCAAAGGTCCCTGCTCCCACTAGTATTGAGGACTTTAGACCTATTTCTTGCTGCACTGTAGTTACAAGTGCATCACAAAAATACTTGCTGAAAGACTCAAGTTTGTATTACCTAACATCGTAAGTCAAAACCAAAGTACTTTTGTCCCAGGAAGGAGAATGGCAAACAATATTTTTATCTCCCAACAATTGCTTAGATGCTACCATAGATCACTTGGAGGTGCAAAGAGCTTAACTTAGTCAATCTGTGCTTTACTAATGACCTACTCTTATTCTGTAAAGGAGAGAGAAACAGCATGCATGTGCTTAAGGAAGCTTGGCCATTTTCCAAGAGCTATCGGGGCTTCAACCAAATATTTTAAAGAGTCAACTGTTCTTATCAGGGGTGAGCCCAGAGATGTCTTCTATCATTCATGCTGAACTGGATTTTATAGAAGGGTCTCTTCCAGTTAGATTTTTTTGGTGTCCCACTCATTATAACCAAGCTTACCAATCAGATTGTCAAGGTTTGGTTGACAGACTCACTATGAGAATCAGGTCTTGGGAATCAAAGTATTTGTCTTATGCAGGAAGACTCCAACTTATCAAGACCGTCCTTATGGCTATGGTCAACTTTTGGAGTGGTCTCTTCATTCTCCCTAAAAAGTAGTGAAGACAGTCCAATGCTTGGTAAGAAATTTTCTATGGAATGGCCAAGATACTAAAGCTTCTGGGGCCAAGGTAGCTTGGGCAGACCTGTGTTTTGATAAGGTACAAGGTGGGTTGGGCCTTAGGGATCTGGTTCTAGCTAATGAAGTTGCTATAGCCAAACACTAATGGTTCTTGCTACTCCCTTCTAAAAGATCACTTTGGAAAGATTGGTGTCAAACATACCTAATCAGAAAGAGTTCAATTTTCTTGGTTTCCATTCCTTCTAACCCATCTTGGGTTTGGAGAGAGCTTCTCAAGCTCAGGAGTGAGTTTCTGCCCTTTTGCTCTATAACTATTAGAGATGGTACAACTGTGAAGCTTCTTACAGATAATTGGCATCCTCTAGGTGTCCTTTGGGCCAGATTTGGGCAAAGACTTTTGTTAGGAACTTCTTGGACTATGGACTCTATGGTGAGTGTTGTCATTCAAGACAATCAATGGCATTGGCCAACTTCAAACACCTTTGAGTTTCTTGAGAGTAGAAGTGTTCCCATTCCTCCTCCCCAAGCTCAACGACAAGATGTTTGGAAATGGAGTTCCAAGTCAGAATGGAGATTTCTCCCTAAGTCTAACTTATAAGGCACTGTCCCCTACATGACAACCAGTTAAGTGGACAAAGGTGATATGGTTCTCTAAACACATCTCAAGTTTCAGCTTTATCTCTTGGTTGGCTTTGAGCAACAAACTTTCCACTAGAGATAGATAGGGTTGCACAATGGGACCAAACACCAGGGTTTTATTTTG
Source organism: Datisca glomerata (assembly GCA_003255025.1). Classification (NCBI taxonomy): domain Eukaryota; kingdom Viridiplantae; phylum Streptophyta; class Magnoliopsida; order Cucurbitales; family Datiscaceae; genus Datisca; species Datisca glomerata. Next base: position 22,058 of record QANY01008408.1, read on the forward strand.
ATTGTGTGTGTTGTGTTGGCTACCAGGAGACACATGAACATCTTTTTGTCAATTGTTGTTATTCAGTTAGAGTATGGGCCACACTTGTGAACAAATGTGATCTACACTGCCAGGTTAGGGATTGAGATCATTTTGTAGATTGGATGCTAGCTAATGCAAAAGAGAAGTCACTTAGAGGAGTCCTAGTTAAACTAGCTTTTACTTCCTTCATCTATTATATATGGAGAGAAAGAAATGCAAGGATTTTTAAAGGCAAAATCAGAGATTCCAAGATCCTAACTGAAGCTATTTCACAATTAGTCAGATTAAGGCTTCGGGATTCGAAGTGTTTTGGAGCTAATGATACTAATCTATGTTTAGTGGATAGATGGGGTCTTAACCCAAGCATTTTGTAAACCTTGGCTGTCTCATGAAGCATTGATATCTACTTTCCATACTTTACATATTACCAGTTTAATTTGCGTGTAGATGTTGAGCCTCTAATTAGGCTCTAATTTTGTATTTCCTGGGGTATGCCCATTGTACATGTGTAAGTATCTTTTAGTTTATACAATTTATTTACCAAAAAAAAGTCTAGCTAGATAAAAGCAAATACAAATCTAAAACAAAAAAAAGCACCTAAAATGAAGTGTTGGAGTCGTTTTAGGTGCTTCTAGTGCCATATGGAGTCAAAAGACCCAATGGAACGTCTTTACGCCCAAACTAGATGAACTTTGCTAAAATTGGATCTTTTGGGCATGTCATGTAATCAAACTGAATTTTCACTCCCAATGCACGTTTGGTGTAAGAATTTGGACTGTTGGGGTCATTTTAGGTGCTTCTAGTGTCATGTGGAGTCAAAAAGACCCAATTGGACGTGTTTAGGCCCAAACTAGATAAACTTAGCTAAACTGAGATCTTTCGGACATTACATATATTCAAACTGACTTTTGACACCAGTACACATTTGGGATAAAAATTTGGAGTGTTGTGTTCGTTTTAGGTGCTTCTAGGGGCATACGGAATCAAAAAGACCAAATGGAACGCGTTTACGCCCAAACTAGATAAACTTGGCTAAACTTGGATCGTTAGTGCTTGACAAGTACTCAAACTGACTTTTCACATCCATTACACATTCGGGGTGAGAATTTGGACTGTTGTGGTCTTTCTATGTGCTTCTAGTGCCATATAGAGTCAAAAAGACCCCAACGAAACGTGTTTAGGCCCAAACTAGATGAACTTGGCTAAACTTGGATCTTTTTGGCTTGGCATGTACTCGATCTGACTTTTTGATGAGGATCCGATTGTACAAGCTCAAATGATGGATCCATTTCAAGTAACAAGCGGACCAATCACAAGAGCTAGATCAAAGAGGATGGCTGAAGCATTCAATGGGTTAATGGAGCAAGTGGAGGCCCAAACAATTGTGGAGATGACTAATTTTGGAAAAGAAGAAGTTAGACTTGTCAACCTCGTAACCTACATGGAGCATGACATGGCATCCAACATGGCAGCCTACATGGAGCATGACCTGCGTCCAACATGGCAGTCCACATGGAGCATGATGTGGCATCCAATATGACATCATACATGGAGCATGATTTGAAGTCCAACATGGCAGCCTACAAGGGACATGATGTGGAGTCCAACATGGCAGCCCGCATGGAGCATGACTTGGCATTTTAAATTATGACAAGTAATCAAGACACCTTGGCAACCCTAACCTAAAAGTGGAGCCAATAGTAGTCTTTTGGGTGGCTCACAAGTTCCTTATTTATTGCAATTAATATTTGTTTATCTTTTAAATTTAGTTTAGGTGATTTAAAAACTTTAGGACTCTTTAAAGGCTTCTAGTTTTTCTATTTAAGCATGGTTTCACAACCTATTAAACAACTTTGATCAATATAATGTCTTTGTGAGAGATTTTCTCTTTGGTTCTTCTTATAACTTTTCAGACTTATCAAGAATGATCTTGTGGCGTCGAAAACCTAGACTTATCACTCACTTTTCCTTCTTGTTCTTGAGTGTGGCGTCTAAACCATACCTTTGGTTCTTTTCAAAGCATCAATTTGGGTCTTAGGTCTTAAACCTAAGGTTCTTTTTGTGTCATAGAAAACGGGTCAGGATTTCTTCTTCTTTCAAATTGATCATTGGGTTCTTGAACCAATATTGTTATCGGGTTTCATCGCAAAGCGACGGTGGGGTTCATATCACTTTTGACATCTAACACACGTTTGGGCAAAGAATTTTGAGTGTTATGGTCATTTTAGTTACTTCTAGTGCCATATAGAGTCAAAAAGACCCAATGGGACGTGTATACGCTTAAAGTAGGTGAACTTGGCTAAACTTAGATCTTTTTTGCATGGCCTGTACTTGAACTGATTTTTCACAATACACCTTCGGGGTAAGAATTTGGACTGTTAGGGTCATTTTAGGTACTTCTATTCCATATGGAGTCAAAAGGACTCAATGGGATGTGTTTAGGCCCAAACTAGATTAACATGACATGTACTCGATCTGACATTTCTTATCCAATACATGTTTGTGGTAAGAATTTGGAGTGTTGGATCATTTTAGGTGCTTTTAGTGCCAATTATAGAGTAAAAAAGACCTAATGAGACGTGTTTAGGCCCAAACTAGATGAACTTGGCTAAAATTGGAACTTTTGGGCGTGTACTCGAACTGACTTTTGACACCAATACACGTTTGAGGTATGAATTTAGAGTGTTTTGGTGGTTTTAGTTGGTTCTAGTGCCATATATGGAGTCAAAAAGACCCAATGGAAAGTGTTTAGGCCCAAACTATACGAACTTGGCTCAACTTTGATCTTTTGCGCATGACATGTACTCAAACATGCTTTTGTTATCCAATACATGTTTGCGGTAAGAATTTAGAGTGTTGGATAATTTTAGGTACTTTTAGTGCCATTATAGAGCCAAAAATACCCAATGAGACGTGCTTTATGCCCATTGATGAACTTGGCTAAACTTGGATCTTTTGGGCATATACTCGAACTGACACTTGACACCCCATACATGTTTAGGGTATGGATTTAGAGTGTTGTGGTTTGTTTAGGTGCTTCTTGTGCCATATATGGAGTCAAAAAGACCTAATGCAAAGTGTTTAGGCCCAAACTAGACGAACTTGGCTAAAATAAGATCTTTTGGACATGGCATGTACTCGAACTGATTTTTGACACCTAATACACGTTTGGAATAAGAGTTTGGAGTGTTGTGGCATGTTAAGTTGCTTCTAGTACCATGCAGAGTCGAAAAGACCCAATGAGACGTGTTTAGGTCCAAACTAGATGAACTTGGTTAAATTTGAGTCTTTTACTCGAACTGCCTTTTGATACCCAATACACGTTTGTGGTAAAAATTAAGGGTGTTGTGGTCGTTTTAGGTGCTTCTAGTGTCATACAGAGTCAAAAAGACTCAATGGGATGTGTTTAAGGCCAAACTAGATAACTTGGCTAAACTTGGATATATTTGGGCATGACATGTACCCGAACTGACTTTTGACATGCAATACACATTTGGCATAAGAATTTGTGAAGTTGTGATCGTTTGAGGTGCTTTTGGTGCTACACGGAGTCAAAAGACCCAATTAGATGTGTTTAGGCCTGAACTAGATGAACTTAGAAAATAGGTCTAGAGCTAAAATTAATCAGCTTGAAGATCACAATGGTACCATGTTGACTGACCCTTCTGAGATTAATCACCATATTGTCCAGGCTTTCACTGACCTCTTGGGGACTCCCAACATGGAAAGAGAGGTATTCTTGGCCCCATATTGCCTAAAAATATTGGTTTGCATCAGATTGAGCTTCTCGACCAGCCTATCACCAGAGAGGAGATAAAACAAGTGATTTTTAGCTTTAATAGCTCTAAAGCTCTGGGTCCAGATGGTTTTTCAGCTGGCTTCTTCAAAAGAGCGTGGTATATCATTGGAGAGGAGGTTATTGAGGCTGTTTTGGAGTTCTTTGGCTCCCAATCTTTATTAAAACAGGTCAACACTAGTACTGTTTCCCTTATCCCTAAGGTCCCTAACCCCTCTAGGATTAGTGATTTTAGGCCTATTTCTTGTTGTAATGTTATCTTTAAATGTATTACTAAGGTTTTGACAGATAAGTTGAAGCTGATTCTCCCAGATCTAATCAGCCCAAACCAAAATGCCTTTGTTACGGGGAGAAGAATTGCTGATAACATTTTCTTATCCCAAGATCTTGTTCGAAGCTACCATAGAAAGGGCAATAGCCCAATGTGTGCCCTAAAAATTGATTTGAAGAAGGCCTATGATTCTGTCAATTGGCATCTTATTGGCAGGATCCTTGATTGCTTGGGGTTCCCAGAAAATTTCACTAACTGTGTTATTGAGTGTATTTCTACCCCCTCTTTCTCTATCAATATCAATGGTGAGCTGAAAAGGGTTCTTTAAAAGGGCCAAGGGGATCAGACAAGGAGAACCTGTTTCTCCTTATTTATTTGTTTTAGTAATGGAGGTTCTTTCTGGCATCCTTCATTTTGCTACCCAAGACCCTAACTTTGAGTTCCATTGGAGGTGCAAAGAGCTCAATATAGTTAATCTTTGCTTTGCGGATGATCTCTTCATTTTTTGCAAAGGAAATGTGAAAACCAGTCCAAATTATTAAGGCGGGTCTCCTTTTTTTGAAGCTTTATCTGGGCTGTAGCCTAATCTTCTTAAGAGCCAGATCTTCTTCTCAGGGGTGTCTGTACTGTCCAGCAACATATTTTGGAGATTATGCCTTTAACCATGGGTTCTTTGCCTATAAGATACTTGGGAGTCCTCCTTATTAATTCTAAGTTGGGAAAGACTGACTGTGACTCCTTGGTTGAGAGTATTGCGGCCAGAATCAGATCTTGGGAAACAAAATACTTAACTTTTGCTAGGAGGCTTCAATTGATCAAGTCAGTGTTGGAAACAATGTGTCAATTCTGGTGTGGGTTGTTTATTATCCCCAAGAAGGTCATTAAATTGGTCCAAGAAGCCCTTAGGAACTATCTTTGGAATGCTAATGAGGCCAAGCAATCTGGGTCTAAAGTAGCTTGGGAGGATCTTTGCTTCCCTAAATCTCAGGGTGGTCTTGCTTTTAAGGACTTGATTATGTCCAATGAAGTTTCAGCGACAAGGCACATTTGGTTCTTAATCTCAAATGATTGCTATTCCTTGTGGAAGGATTGGTGCTTCACCTTCTTATTACTCTAAAGTGAGTAAGGTGATTCTGAAATTAAGGGATAAATTCTCCATTTTTATTACTCCTATTCCTTCTACTTCTCTTGGGTTTGGAGAAAGATTCTGAAATTAAGGGATAAATTCTCTCCCATTTGCAAAGTTACTATTGGCAATGGGGAGTCTGTGAGGCCTTTTACTGATCAATGGCTCCCTTTGGGGGTTCTCATTACCAAATTTGGCCCAAGGCTTCTCTCGGGTACAGGGTAGGATATTGACTCTAGAGTGAGTAAGGTGATTCGAAATGGGTGCTGGAATTGTCCCTCTTCAAACACTTTTGAGCTTATGGAGATTAGAGATACCCCTCTCCCCCCATCCCAAGGGTCTAATGAGGGATTCTTGGGCTTGGACCCCTAGCAAGAAAGGGCAATTCTCAGTTAAAGATACCTATAAAACCCTTGCACCGGATAAGCTGCTTGGGATCTCAACCTTTTGATTTTTTAGCCTTCTTAGGGCCTGAATATGTTAATTTGTTTCTTTGTAATGTTTCTTTGTATTGAAGAGTTTGGTTTGTTTTTGTAATGGGTTGAGTTTTAGTTGGCTTATTTTTTTGAATTTAGAATTATTTTTGCTTTAGCTAGCTAGGTTTATTTCTTTTTTGGCTTTGTAGCTTTGTATATCCTGGGGTATGCCCCTTTTATATTTGTTTGTATTTTTCTGGTTAATAAATTTTTTTAGCTTACCGAAAAAAAACTAGATGAACTTGGCAAAACTTTGATCTTTTGGGCATGACATGTACTTGAACTATTTTTTGACACCCAATACACATTTGTGATAAGAATTTGAAGTTTTGTGGTCGTTTTAGGCACTTATAGTGCCATGCAGAGTCAAAAAGACCTAATAGCATGTGTTTGAGCCCAAACTAGATGAGCTTGCCTAAACTCGGATCTTTTTTGCATGGCATGCACTCCAACTAAATTTTCACACCCAATGTTTGGGTTAAGAATTTGGATGGTTGAGGCCGTTTAGGTGCTTCTATGCCATATTGAGTAAAAAACCCAATGAGACGTGTTTAGGCTCAAACTAGATGAACTTGGCTAAACTTGGATCTTAAGGCAGACATGTACTCGAACCAAATTTTCACACCCAATGCATGTTTGGGGTAAGAATTTGGAGTGTTGGATCATTTTAGGTGCTTCTAGTGCCATATAGAGTCAAAAAGACCCAATGAGACGTGTTTAGGCCCAAATTAGATTTACTTGACTAAACGTTGATCCTATTGGACATGACATGTACTCGAACTAACTTTTCACATCCAATACACGTTTGGATTAAGAATTTGCTGTGTTTTGGTCATTTCAGGTGCTTCTAGTTGCATACAGAGTCAAAAGACCCAATGGAACATGTTTAGGCCAAAACTAGATGAACTTGGCTAAACTTGGATCATTTGGGTATGGCATGTGCTCGAACTGATTTTTCACACCCAATACACGTTCGGGATAAGACTTTGGACTATTGGGGTCATTTTAGGTGCTTCTAGTATCATATGGAGTAAAAAAGACCCAATGGGACGTGTTTAGGCCCAAACTAGATAAACGTAGCTAAACTGAGATCTTTTGGGCATGACATATACTCGAACAGACTTTTGACACAAATACACATTTGAGATAAAAATTTGGAGTGTTGTGGTCGTTTTAGGTGCTTCTAGTGGCATATGGAATCAAAAAGGCCCCAATGTAACATGTTTAGGCCCAAATGGAACGTGTTTAGGCCCAAACTAGATGAACTTTGCTAAACTTGGATCTTTTGGGCTTGACATGTATTCAAACAGACTTTTCAAACCCAATGCACGTTTGGAGTTGGAATTTGCACTGTTGGGGTTGTTTTAGGTGCTTCTAGCGCCATATAGAGTCAAACAGACCCAATGAGATGTCTTTAGGCCCAAACTAGACAAACTTGGCTCAACTTGGTTTTTTTGGGCATGGCGTGTGCTTGAAATAACTTTTGGCATCCAATACGCGTTTGGGGTAAGAATTTAGAGTGTTGTGATCGTTTTAGGTGCTTCTAGTACCATACAAAGTCAAAAAGGCCCGTTGGAACGTGTTTGGGCCCAAACAAGATAAACTTGAATAAACTTTGATCTTTTGGGCATAGCCTGTACTCTACTGGCTTTTTACATCCAACACACGTTTGGGCAAGAATTTGGAGTGTTGTTGATCATTTTAGGTACTTCATGATGTAAATTTAGGATCTGAACATGCACGTAGAGATGAGCAGACACGTGGGAGTGGAGCTGACTTTGCAATAGATACTTTATCACTTCCTAGTGGCCCAATTACAAGACCTAGAGCCCAAAAATTCAAGGAAGCACTTATTGGGCTAATCCAATAAAATTGGGCAGATTCTGAAAATCGGAAGACCAAGGTGGGTCCAATAGACAAGCAAAGCTCTGTCCATGTCATCAAGGCAATTGAAGAGACTAATTTGCATGCAAAGGCAATTTAAGACGCTAATGAATCTACAAAACGTGCTCATCAATATAAGGCCAAGAAAGGGCATGAATTTACCTATTTTTAATGTCATTAAATAGGGGGATGAATCTGGTTTAGATTGATTATTCTTAAATACATTGAAAATAGTCATATAGTGATATTTAGTTTATTTTATATGTCTAAATAGGTCTAAAAATGTGGGGACTTGTTATATTAATGTTTGTGTTGATTTAAGGCTTTATTTATTACCCAACATCGTAAGTCAGAACCAAAGTGCTTTTATCCCAGGAAGGAGAATGGCTGACAATATTTTTCTCTCCCAAGAATTACTTAGAAGCTACCATAGATCACTTGGTTTGCCAAGGTGTGCTCTCAAGGTGGACCTTAAGAAAGCCTATGATAGTGTGAACTGGTCACTAATAGGTAAAGCTTTTCAATGCCTTGGCTTCCCAAATGTTTTCATTTCTTGGGTCATGGAGTGCCTTTCTTCTCCCTCATACTCAGTGAATATAAATGGTGAGCTGCATGGTTACTTTAGGGGTGCTAAAGGAATTAGACAAGGGGATCCAATCTCTCCTTACATCTTTGTCATCATCATGGAGGTCTTGACA
>QANY01008408.1:31802-43681 GCA_003255025.1 Datisca glomerata
TGGGCCACACTTGTGAACAAATGTGATCTACACTGCCAGGTTAGGGATTGGGATCAGTTTGTAGATTGGATGCTAGCTAATGCAACAGGGAAGTCACTCAAAGGAGTCCTAGTTAAGCTAGCTTTTAATTCCTTCATCTATTATATATGGAGAGAAAGAAATGCAAGGATTTTTGAAGGCAAAATCAGAGATTCCAAGATCCTAACTGAAGCTATTTCACAATTAGTCAGATTAAGGCTTTGGGATTCGAAGTGTTTTGGCACTAATGATACTAATCTACGTTTAGTGGATAGATGGGGTCTTAACCCAAGCATTTTGTAAACCTTGGCTGTCTTATGAAGCATTGATATCTAATTTCAGTACTTTACATATTACCAGTTTAATTTGCGTGCAGATCTTAAGCCTCTAATCAGGCTCTAATTTTGTACTTCCTGGGGTATGCCCCTTGTACATGTGTAAGTATCTCTTTGGTTTATACAATTTGTTTACCCAAAAAAAAAAGGCTTTATTTATTGTTTTTTCCTATTCTTGGAGGGTGTTCCAAGTATAAATATGACACCCACGAATTTGGGAATGATATTGAAATTTCAGAGTTTGATACATTGTTATCTTGTGAGGTTATTTTCCTCTTGGTTCTTTAGAGAACTTGTGAACTTATCAAGGGTTGGAATCCTTGTGGCGTTCGGTTATACCTTCTGTTCGTGATTCCTTATAATCAATGGGTCGAGGTTCATTTCCATTATACCTTCGGTTCTTGATTCTTTATAATCAACGGGTCGGGGTTCAACTAAACAAATCTGATTTTTAGCTTTCTTGGGCAATTTCCAAAATTTGTTGTTGGGTTTCAAGGCAAGTAGCCTTGAGGTTCGCATCACTTCAAGTGCTGTATGGAGTCAAAAAGACCCAAGGGAATGTGTTTAGGCCCAAACTTGATGAACTTTGAACATGACATATACTCAAACTGACTTTTGACACCGAAAACATGTTTGGGATAAGAATTTGGAGTGCTGTGGTCATTTTAGGTGCTTTTAGTGCCATACGGAGTCCAAAAGAACCAATGAAACTTGTTTAGGCCCAATAAGATTAAAATTGGCAAAACTTAGATCTTTTGGGAATGACATGTAGTCGAACTGTTTTTTGACACCCAATACACGTTTGGAATAAGTGTTTGTAGTGTTTTGGTCCTTTTAGGTGCTTCTTGTGCCATGCAAAGTCAAAAAGACCCAATGGGACATGCTTAGGCCCCAACTAGATGAACTTAGCTAAACTTTGATCTTTTGGGCATGACACGTACTCGAACTGACTTTTGACATCCAATACACGTCTGGGGAAAGAATTTGGAGTGCTGTGGTCATTTTAGATACTTCTAGAGCCATATGGAGTCAAAAAGACCCAATGCGACATGTTTAGGCCAAAACTAGATGAACTTGGCTAAACTTCGATCTTTTTGGGCATGGCCTGTACTAGAACTGACTTTTGACACCCAATACATGTTTGGGGTAAGAGTTTGGAGTGTTTGTGTCATTCTAGGTACTTCAAGTGCCATACAGAGTCCAAAAGACCTAATGGGACTTGTTTAGGCCCAAACTAGATGAACTTGGCTAAACTTGGATCTTTTGGGCAACACATGTACTCGAGCTGACTTTTGACACCAAATACACGTTTGGGTGAAGAATTTTAGTGTTTTGATCATTTTAGGAGCTTCTTGTGCCATACGGACTCAAAAAGACCCAATGGTGTGTTTAGGCCTAAACCATACGAACTTGGCTGAACTTGAATCTTTTGTACCTGAACTGACTTTTCAAACCCAATACATGTTTGGGGTAAGAATTTGGACTTTTGGGGTTGTTTTAGGTGCTTGTAGTGCCATACGGAGTCAAAAAGACCCAATGAGATGTTTTTAGGCCCAAAGTAGATGAACTTGGCTAAACTTGGATCTTTTGCGCATGGCATGTACTTGAACTGAATTTTGACATCCAATACACGTTTGAGATAAGGATTTGAAGTTATGTGATCGTTTAAGGTGCTTCTAGTGCTATACAAAATCAAAAAGACCGAATGTGACATGTTTAGGCCCAAACTAGATGAACTATGCTAAAGTAGGATCTTCTGGGCATGAAATGTACTTGAACTGACTTTTGACACCGAATACAAGTTTGGTATAAGAATTTTAAGTTATTTGGTTGTTTTAGGCGCTTCTAGTGCCATTCTGAGTAAAAAAGACCCAATGAGATGTTTAGGCACAAACTAGATGAATATGGCTAAACTTGGCTTTTTGGGCATGACATGTACTCGAACTGACTTTTGACACTTAATACACATTTGGGATAAGAATTTGGAGTGTTGTGGTCATTTTAGGTGCTTATCGTGCCATACAGAGTCAAAAAGATCCAATAGAACTTGTTTAGGCCCAAACTAGATGAACTTGGCTAAACTTGGATCTTTCGGGCATGGCATGTACTCGAACTATTTTTTGACACCGAATACAAGTTTAGGATAAGGATTTTGAGTTCTGTTGTCGTTTTAAACAGTTCTAGTGCGATGCAGAATCAAAACGACCCAAATGACACATGTTTAGGCCCAAACTAGACGAACTTGGCTAAACTTGCATCGTTTTTGCATGGCATGTACTCAAACTAACGTTTCACACCCAATAAAGATTTGGGGTAAGAATTTGGAGTGTTGGGTTCATTTTAGGTGCTTCTATGCCATATGGAGTTAAAAAGACCCAATGGGACGTGTATAGGCCTAACTAGATGAACTTGGCTATTATTGGATCTTTTGGGCATGACATGTACTCGAACTGACTTTTTTCACCCAATACACATTTGGGATAAGAATTTGGAATGTTATGGTCATTTTAGGTGCTTCTAGTGCCATACAGAGTCAAAAATGCCTAATGGGACATGTTTAGGCCCAAACTAGATGAACTTGGCCAAACTAGGATCGTTTGGGCATGGCATGTACTTGAAATGACTTTTTATATCCAATACCTGTTTAGGGTAAGAATTTGGAGTGTTGTGGCCGTTTTAGGCACTTCTTGTGTCATACAGAGTTCAGAAGATCCAATGGAACGTGTTTAGGGCCAAATAAGATGAACTTGGCTAAAGTTGGATTTCTTAGGCATGACATACATTTGAACTGAGTTCTCACACCCAATACATGTTTGGGGTAAGAATTTGGACCGTTAAGGTCATTTGAGGGGCTTCTAGTACCACATGGAGTCAACAAAAGCCAATGGGATGTGTTTAGGCCCAAAGTAGAGGAACTTTGCTTCTCATATCTTTTGGGATGGGCATGGCATGTACTCGAACTGACTTTTGACATCCAATACATGTTTGGGATAAGAATTTAAAGTTTTGTTGTCATTTTAGGTGCTTCTAGTGTCTTACAGAGTCAAAAAGTCTCAATGGGAGGTGTTTAGCCTCAAACTAGCTGAACTTGGCTAAACTTGGATCTTTTGGGCATGACATGTAGTCAAACTGACTTTTGACTCCTAATCACTCTAAGAGTGGCATTGTGATTCCTAATCGCTCTAAGTGTCCAGAAGGGAAGCTTCAAGCTCAAGAAGATGACAAGTGCTCCAAACCACCGGAGTTAGGTGAGATTCAAGCCAAGGCAGACTCAAAACTAGTGGTCCAAAGGGTGCCAGACACAGATCTGAGTTTTAAGGAAAAGCAAGACAAATTTCCAGTTTTTAAGGAAAAGGTGTTGTCCTTCCCTAAGCTGGCAGCTCCTACCTCTGAAAGAGGACGTCTTTCACCTGCAAGGGGTGTCCTTCACCTTCTAAGGGTTATCCTAATATCACTAAAATAGATAAAGGTGCTTGTCCTAGTGATCCCCAAGTTAAGCCTTTGCTTAATCCATCATTTTGCCCTAGTGAAGCCAACCTTTCTCTAACCATGGTTGATCCCTTTACTTGTGGTCAACAAGGAAAATCCCCTGAGTATGATGCTGTTGTTCAAGACCTTGAGCTCTATGCTTTTACCCAAGGAGTTCGTAGAAAGATCCCTCCCCCTCTCCCTGTGGAGAACAATGGGGTTTATGAGAAGCTTTGTAAAGCTGCCCCTTCTTGTAACCCTAATCCTAAGGGTTCTTGGGCTGAAAACGTTAAGTGAAATCAGGGGCAAAAGCTTCATTTGACTTATGAAGAGACTACAATCTTTGAAGAAGAAAGAATCACAGTCATGCTCCCAGGTTGCATATCCAAAGAAAGCTCTGCAAAGTGGGAAAGCTGCCTGGTGGGTTTCTTTGTAGGTAAGTCTTCTCCTGTGCATTTAGTTAAGACTAAATCCATGCAATTATGGGGCAAAAAGGATTACTTGAGGTCTCGGCCAATAGGGATGTTTTCTTCTTTAAGTTTAGCTCCCTTGAAGCTAGAGATGCTGTTCTAGAAGCTCGGCCTTGGTTTTTGCTTGGTAAACCCATTATCCTCCAAAAATGGCAGTCCAATGTCAAATTTTGCAAGGAGAAAGTATCCAAGATCCCAATTTGGGTTGGGCTTTGGAATGTTCCCCTTGAACTTAGGACAGTCAAGGCCTTGGGACACATAGCTAGTGCTGTTGGTACTCCTCTCTACACTGACACGTGGACAGCTAATGGAGGCAAGTATAAATATGCTTGAGTTTGTGTTGAAATCACTACCCAAACTAGGGTGGTTAAGCACTTTGATATTGACCTTGGATTGGAAAGGTGATTCCCTATCAATGTCCAAGTTGAAAATGAAGCACTCCCTAAAAGATGCCATAAATGTGACATTTTTTGCCATGATTGTGATGCAGTTCCCCTTGTCCATAAGCCTAAGCCTTCTCACCCCCTCAAAGCTCCCAAGAACCAGAACCTTTCCCTATCCCCTCCCCACTCCTCTAAAGATCCTTCTCCTCCTTCTCCTAGCCCTAATAACATCCCCACGCCCAATCTCCCTATAGTCCCCATTCCCTCTATTGATCCCATCACTTTACCTATTACCAATCCCATTGATTCAGGAGATGGTTGGACCGTGGTCACGAAGAAAATGGGTAGAAAGTACCCTTTGGTGGACAAAAACTTAGCAGTTCTCCCTAGCTCTAATGACATGGAGCTTGGATATCCCCCTAGCCATGCTCCCACTCATTGAAGATGCTCCTCATGAGGATGAAGATGTGAGTAGGGGTGTTGACCAAGAGAGTGAATCCATCACCTGTGGCCCCAAAAGCTTTGGGCCAAAGTTCTAATAGCTCCCAGAAGATGTTGAAGATGAAGAAAGGAGAAGGAACCCCTCACCCTTGTAAGGTGAAGGGGAGTTTGGTAATGAAAGATGGGATCACCACTTGCCCTATCAATCTATGATTAATTTAGCCACATGGAATGTGAGAGGCCTCAATAGTTCTCTCAAGCAAGCTGAGGTTAGGAAGTTGTGTAGAGACTTTCAAATGAATTTGTGCTCTTTGGTGGAAACTAAGGTGAAATTTCCTAAGTTCTTATCAATTGCTCAAAGTGTGTTTCCTAATTGGCAAATTCTAGCTAATTATGAGTTTGCTCGTGGAGGGAGAATTTGTGTTGCTTGGGATCCAGATTTGCTTAAGGTGGAGTCTATTTTCAGCTCTAAATTAGCAATTTTGTGTAAAATCACCTTGAGGCTCTCGGGAATGGTTTTCTTCCCTTCGTTTGTGTTTTGCTTCAAACTCTTGTTCTGAGAGAATAGAGCTTTGGAACAGTCTTGTCCAGCACCATGACACTTTTGCTCAATACCCTTGGTTAATCACAGGAGACTTTAATGAGACTTTGCATCCTAATGAGAAAGTGGGAGGCCAGTTTGGGATACTTGTATGAGGGAGTTTGGGAATTGCCTATTCAGAATTGAAGTGGAGGATCACCCCTATAGTGGCTGTCAATTCACTTGGAGTAATCATCATGATGATGGCACCTATATTATGAAAATGTTGGATAGAGCTCTTATAAACTCTTTGTGGTTAGACTCATTCCCCTACTTGCACTTTTCATACTCCTGGATAGGGAGGGGTTCTGGCCGGTGGTCTAAGAGCATGGGATATTGAGGGAAGCGGTTCAGCCATGTTCAAGCCGACTTCTAAGCTCAAATCAGTCAAAAAAGCTTTGAGGAGCTTTAATCAAGCATCTTGCAATGATATTTCAGCTAGAGTTCAGCTTGCCAGGAGTAAATTGATTGTTGTCCAAGGTACTCTTTCTAATGCCCCTACTAATACCTCTCCAAATGAGGAATAATTGGCTTATAATCGCTTCATTGAGCTTAGAAATGTCGAGGAGAGCTTTTTGAGGCAAAAATCCATAGCGCAATGGCTGAGTTTGAAGGACCAAACTACCTAATATTTTTCCCAGAAATTGAGAAACAATAGGTCCACAGCTAAAATTAATCAAATTGAAGACTCAATGGCAGCACCTTGATTGATCCTTCTGAGATTAGCCAGCACCAGGCCTTCACTGACCTCTTGGGCACTTCCAATGATGAGAGAGGGCTGGACTGGGGCATCCTCGTCCCCATCTTGCCTAAAAAGCTCGGTTTGCATCAGATTGAGCTCGTCAAGCAGCTTATTACTAGAGAGGAGATAAAACAGGCGATTTTTAGCTTTAATAGCTCTGGGTCCAGATGGTTTTTCAGCTGGTTCTTCAAAAGAGCTTGGCATCATTGGAGAGGAGGTTATTGAGGCTATTTTGGAGTTCTTTGGCTCCCAATCTCTATTAAAACAGGTCAACACTACTTTATTTCTCTTATCCCTAAGGTTCCGAACCCCTCTAGGGGTAGTAACTTTAGGCACATTTCTTGTTGTCATTTTATATATAAATGTATTACTAAGCTTCTAGAGAGAGAAGCTCTCCCTTCTCTCTTGGTTTTCTGATTTCTGATCACGTGTTTCCTCCCTTCTTGTTAGGGAGGAAACTCCATTGTTGGTGGATCTCTTTTAGCCAAGGTGGGTGACAAACTCACTTATGGGGTACTAGCCAAGGTTTCTTGCAGCCTAAGGCCCTTTCTTCTCTAAAGAATGCTCTGGTTGATCATGGAGGGAAGAAAGCTTCTCAAAGCTCTAAGCCAACTTCTGAGTTTTGAAGTTCAAGAGGGTATCTCCATAGAAGGTGGTCCTCTTTCTCTCTCAAGTAACGGCGGTGGTGAAATCACTCTTGGAGGGAGTATTCAAGGTCCTGGGCAGTCCAAGACCGATTTATCTTAAGGAGAAGCCTAGCTTGAATCAGGGAATATATCCCATTGTTATTGGGTTTCAATCAGCAAGGTGGTTGAAGATATCACTTTCCATTCATATCCCTCTTTCATGCTAAGTTGAGGATATCCACTTTTAATATCAATTTTAGTAAACAAACAAGAACCATGCAATTCATCAAGCAAATCACCTAATCTAGGAATGAGATGGTGATACTTTACAGTGATGTTATTTAGGGCTCGGCGACCAAGGCACATCGCCCATGTCCATTCCTTCTTAGTCATAATAAACATGAGAACCGCACTAGGGCTCATGCTTCTATGGGCATACCCCTTTTCTGCTCACTTGTCTTTCCAACTCCTTTGTGTCATCCGGATATCTTCTATGAGTGGGTTTATTTTGGATGAGACCTCCAAGTACAAAGTCAATTCGGTGCTTGATTCTCCTAATTGGTGGCAGCCCTTTTGGCCTCTCCTCAGGGAATACTTCTTCGAAGTGCTGCAAAAGAGATACAAAAATACTAGGCAAAGTCGAAAAAATCCTCTTTATGCAAAGTACAAGCAAATGCCGGTTGGAACTCAAAGCTCTCTTAATCTCACTCTCTCTTGCATCAAAACTTTCTTTTCTTCTCTCTTGATTTTTCTCACTCCTCTCACCCAACTCTCTATTTTTCACTCTTTTCTTTTGTTCAAACACTCCTTTTTTTGAACTCCCACTCTCTTGATCTTCCTGACTCTCTCTCTTTTTTTCATTGTCAATCTCTCTTTGTTTTTCATTCTCTCTTTTCAACTTCAATTGATCTTCTTGAACTTGTTTTGGGGTGAGGGATACAAGAGTAATGGGTTTCTTATCAATTACAAAAGTATATCTATTTTTGTAACCATTATGAGTGGCTTTTCTATCACATTTCCACGGTCTCCCCAAAAGAAGATGACTTGCTTGCATTGGCTCATCACACAAAAATTCATCATTGTACTTGCCAATAGAGAAAGAAACTAACACTTGCTTATCCACCTTGATTTCTCCACAATCACTCAACCATTTCAGCATGTATGGGTTAGGATGTTTTGATATAGGCAAGTTTAGTTTTTCCACCATGTAAGTGCTAGCCACATTAGTACAACTTTCCCCATCAATAATCATACTACACACTTTATCATTAACAAGACATCTAGTATGAAAAATATTTTCTCATTGTACCTTCTCATCTTCTTTGGCTAGGGCACTAAGAGCTCTTCTTGTTACTGAAAATTCCCCATCGACCGGTTCTTTAATGTCACTTGCATCCTCTACTGGTGGCCTGGACTCCTCTTTGGAATCACTTTTGATTTCCATATTCTTGCCTTGCAATGGTGGTATCTTCATCTTAATGCTATCCAAATTATTATCCACCCTCTCACCAAACCTATATTCTCTAGTTCCATGCCGGATTCCCCTATCTCCAACCCCATGGCTTAATTTGTGAAAGTGAGAATATTGCTCCTCTTCATCAAAGTAGTCCCAAATTCTTCCTCATACTTAACCCTAGGTGATCGTCTTTCCCTTCGATGTCCTATAGGAGCTCTAGGTTGCTCTACCCATGTTTCAACCCGATCAATCCTCTTATGCAATCGTTCCAGGCCCTCTCCTAAAATTCTCTTTTAATTCACCCACTAACGCCTCCATTTGTAACTTCAGCATACCACCTTCCGCCACACTACCATTACTATTTGACATACTTGAAAGAGAATAAGATTAGTAGAAAAATATGAAGGACCTTACAATCTATCCCTCACGTGTTTACACTCAAAGTTTGAGGTTCACTCAATTTCTCTCGTGTTTCACTCAAAATATTTGGCTTTTACCCTCTGATTTTCTCACACACTCTTGCCTTTTACCACTCTTAGTTTTCTCTTTCGGTTCTTGTTAAAAACTTGTAAAAGAATCTGGAATTTTCAAGCAACAACAAAAAGACCTAAACAAATCAAACACTATGAGAAGATAAGGAAAAGAAACAACTAATGGATAAAATTAGAGATAAGGAAACGAAAAGAGATCAACTTATATTGTTTTTACAGAAGATAAGTTAGGACAAGATAAGGTAAGGATAAGATGAGATAAGATAAGTTGAGATAATGATTAGATAAGATAAGATAAGATAAGATAAGAAAAAAGATAAGATAAGTTATGACAAGATAGGATAATATAAGATTAGATAAGAAAATATAAGATAATAATGACAAGATGAGATATGATATGATAAGATAAGACAATGATAAGATAATATAAGATAGGATGAGATAGGATGAGATAAGAAAATATATGATAAGATAAGATAAAGTGAGATAAGAAAAGATATGGATAAGACAAGGATAAGATAAGATAAGATAAGGTAATATAAGATAAGATAATTTATGATAAGATGAGATAAGATATGATATGATAAGATATGACAAGATATGATGAGATAAGATAAGATGATAAGATGATAACTAAAACAATGGAAATTCGAATTTGAAATTTGAAATTCTGAATTTTTAGATGAAATTGCGCAGAAAACTTAAACACCTCGTGAAGTGATCAAAACGATGAAATCTGGCTTCACAATGATCTTACTATTTTGACTCCCGAAATAGTATATCTCGAAAATCCGTTCGATTTGATATGTAATAATGACTATTTTGACTCCCGAATCCAAAGTTATGATTTTTTTCAGAACCACCGTCAAATCAGAAAAAAAAATCAGAATTGAATCTGACTCTAGAGAACCAAAAGCTCTGATACCCAATGATATGAACCCCACCATCGCTTTGTGATGAAACCTGATAACAAATGGTTCAAGAACCCAAGGATCGATTTTAAAAAAGAAGAAACCCACACAAAGAGAACCTTAGGTATAAGACCTAAGACCCAAATTGATGCTTCGAAAAGAACCAAAGGTATGGTTTAGACGCCACACTCAAGAACAAGAAGGAAAAGTTTGTGATAATTCTAGGTTTTAGACGCCACAAGAATATTCTTGATAAATCTGAAAAAGTTCTAAGAAGAACTAAAGAGAAAACTCTCACAAAGAAATTATATTGATAAAAAGTTTTTTAATACATTGTGAAATCATGCTTAAATAGAAAAACTAGAAGCCTAAAGAGTCCTAAAGTGTTTAAATAACCTAAACTAAATATAAAAGATAAAGAAATATTAATTGCAATAAATATAAAACTTGTAATCCACCTAAAAGACTCCTATTGGTTGTCCACTCTAGGTTAGGATTCCCAAGGTGTCATGATCTAATAGATTATTATTGGCTGTCCACTTCTAGGTTAGGATTTCCAACTTGTCTTGATTCCTTATCATCATTCAAAATGCCATGTCATATAATCTAGACACCTTGGCAATCCTAACCTAGAAGTGGATAGCCAATAAAAGTTAACCATGACGAGAGAGAGAAGCTCTCCCTTCTCTCTAGAAACCAGGTGAGTCTTTTCTGTTGCTCATCCTCTGGGAGGAGCTGAGCTTAGTTTCTAAAATGGTGATTGATGCTTATTTTGAAACCAACACTCTGCAAGGTTCAAAGATCAGTAAGAAAAGTTCGGGTAAGATGAGCTTTCAGCCTCATGAAGATGTTCTAAATTTTAAAGGAGATGGGAGTTCGATGCTGGAAAACCCAGAAGTCAGAGTTACGGCTAGCTCTTCCTTGGAGGAATCTCCAAGTTTGGACAAGATTTTAGCTATGGATAACAAAGAAGTTGGTGAGAAGAAGGTGTGTGTTCGTGCACTAAATGTGGCAGAAGCACTTGATGCTCGTATTAATGGAGATGACGTGGAGCATGCTACTTGTTTTGGCACCTTTAGCTACAACCTTAACTCACCAAATAAGGGAGGAAATGTCCAAATGGCCATTAATGGCAATGATGAGGCTGCTTCTAGCTCTAATGAGGAGCAAATCAAAGGTTTGGATGAGCTCTCAATGTTTTGTGGGCACATTTCTTTGGTCCCTTCTTCTCAGGTACACAATGACTTGTTATTACTGGATTCTAGTGCTTTAAGGGTTCCTTCATCATTTGGTTCAGCCCCATGTTTTGTAAATGAAGCCTTTACAGGTGCTTCTAAGGACAAATAGCATGTTCAGAAGCAAACAAGCTTTCCCTTGTCTGAAAAACTCTGGCAAATCACCAAGGGTTCTCTGGCCAAAGGAGGAGCACGAAGGAGAGAGATGAACAAGGGTGAAATATTTTGTCCATTGGTCAATGAGGCTGTACTTGAGAGCCAATCAACTCCTGCCACCTCACCAATTCTAGCTATCCCTAGTTGTGCATGGAGTACAAACAATGACATGCATTCTGATTAAAAAGTAAAAGGACAAAAGCAAAAGGAGAAATGACACCTACTCTTGCATACCTTAGGCAACAACAAAGCTAAAAATTTGCTTACAAGGACAGACAGCCTGCCCCAAAACCCGGAGCAAGGACAATCAGTCTTAATTGTGGCCGTACCTGAAGATAAAGGTGATTTGACATTGCCTTTACACAAGACATCCTTGGAGCACGTTATAGGTACCCTTGTACTACCACCTAAGCATGGATATGACTCATCCACATTAGCTACATCAAGGACAGACAACCTGCCCCAAAACCCGGAGCAAGGACAGCCTCTCTTAATTACAGTTGTACCTGAACATAAAGGGGATTTGACCTTGCCTTTGCTCAAGATATTCTTGGAGCATGTTTCAGG
>QANY01008436.1:0-130993 GCA_003255025.1 Datisca glomerata
TCTCAGTGCACTTTACAAGCAAACAACAGATTTTCATAGATAAACTTAATGAGACTATATCCAACCAACTTTATGTCCCCTTTAAGCTTGAGAATTTAACCAATCATCAAGACACTTCATCTCAGATGGATAAAGACCACTTGAACGTGCAAAATCAAGAAATATCTCCAATTGCTGACAACATTTCAATTCAAACAAACATTAACTAAAACATTTAATAAATGTTAAAGCACTTAAACTTGAAACAGTGCTAATTTAGTTAATTCCATTCTTTGTCATACTTAAATCGGAAAAAAGGGCATGAACAACATATTGTAGAATGAATTTATCTCCCCTAAATTTCTTTTAATTTTCTTAATACTTTTTATATCTTGAAGCCTAAGAAATATGACAATTTTGAAAGAAAAGATATTAGACATAACAGGTACAGGCTAAGTTTGACATCTGCTTTCTCTATCTTCCTAGAGACCAACTTAAAAAGCTTCAAAACAGCAAGCAAACATGCATATAATCTAAAGAAAAAGAAACAAGCAAAAATTTTATATACTACGACTTACCTTGTCTCCAACAGAAGTGAGAGAGATGAAACGGTGCCACAAATCCACTGCTTTTTAAGGAGATTATAGAAGAATTTGAAGTTTGAGAAGTGTAGGAGAAGTGATAGAGAGAGGGCGCCAAAGTGTTTGAATTGAAAAAAGGGATTGGGTTACCTGTCGAGCTCGTAATCTAGTCTTTAATGAATCTAACCGTTGCGATTTATCTAACTCTTTAATGAATCTAACGGGGGAGATTAATCTAATCATATCCAACGTCATGATTAATCCCAACATCAATGTTAAGAGAAAAACTCGTTGAACAATCAATTCAATATGTAAACGAGGAAAAAGTTTGGAAACAACCATGGTAGTTGACTGTGTCTTTTACGAACGTCAGTTAGACTAGAAAAAACAAGTATTAGAGTATGTACTAGCTAGATTTATTATAGTCCCAAAACCGTGGGATGACCTGGTAAGCAATTCGACACGCTTTTTATAGTATATCTGGTGGGACATCCTTGCTCTTATTTTTTATTTATTTTTAAGTGTAACACGAAATCTCTTTGGTCTCCCTTATTATATAAACAAAAACCTCACATCCTATTTTCTATCAAGAGAGATCAAACCATTATACATTTTCTCAGAAATCTTCCACAGTTTGCATAATTCAGCCGAACAATATGAAGGTAAAGCACATGTATTTACTTACTTCATATATAGATGACACAAATTCAATTCACTCGATCTTATCTCGACTCATGTCATGTTATACTTTTATTATGTATTATGTAATTAAAACAGGAGTGTGTACTTGAATCATACTACTTATGTGTATTCTTACACATGTTAATTTTTTCAATATTGTAGCAAAAGATTGTTGTGAAGGTCCAAATGATCTGCGAGAAATGCAGAACTAAGGCATTGAAGATTGCTGCCGAAGAAAAAGGTGTGTGACCAACTTGATTATTATTTTTTAATTGTAGTCAGTTAATTAATTTCCCTTCGAGAACTCTTTCATATTAAAAATAAATAAATAAACCTAATGATTTTTTTTTTGTGATTATATTAAACAGGCGTGAGCTCCGTCGCCATAGACGGAGCGGAGAAAGATAGGGTGGTGGTGATAGGAGACGAGGTTGACTCTGTTAGTTTGACAAAGAAGCTGAGGAAGAAGCTTGGTAATGCAACCATTGTTACCATTCAAGTATTTAAACCAAAAGATGAGACTAAGGATCAAAACGTTGTAGTCTATTCACAAGGCTATTATAACCAGTACTGTCCTCCTCTTCCCACCAATCGCTATGAAGTGATTTATCCTGATCAAGGCCCAAATTGTTCCATTATGTAAGAATGAGATTATGGTTTGAAATTGTAAATTTTCTCTGATTTTTAGTCTTTAATTTCATATGTAATTTTATTTCCTGTACACATAATTTATTTTCCATCTTTTTTTTGTATGTTATCACCATTATATTACCTTAAAAATAATGAAAGAGAGAATAAAATTTTGTTTTGTATGATCTTATTAAGTTTATATAATCAATCCCATTTAATTAATATCTTATAGTAGAGTTTATGTTAATGGTGAATTTTGAAAGTTCTTTTATTTAAAACATTTTGATATTTTGAAGCACTTCTAAAACTAAGCGTTATTTAAAATATTTTTAAATACAAATAAATATGATGACAAGTGCTTCATATGAAAATGCTTATGAAATGATTGTTAATTAAATATTATTATTTCGGTGTATAAAAACATTTCTCATCCTCCTTTGAATTAGATTATTATGAAGTGTAACACTTAGATCCTTATTAATTGGTAATTACAATATGCAGTGTAATATAATGGAGACAACTCCTTCGAAGTTAAGTTAACTAATTAACAATTGTCAAACATGTTTAGGCTATTATATAATTGAACTAGTAAAGAGCTATATATTAAAACTTTTAATGAAACACCTCGTCTTTCTGGTTGTTTTGTTTTAATTTTAAAACTAGTCTACTTTTTTTTTAAAATTTACAATTTTTTTAAGATAATGAGATTTTATGACTTGAACTTAAGTACGAGACTTAAACGCTTTGTTAATTCATTATTGAGGATGTTATAGTATTTTACATACATATTTTATTCACTATTAATCTTTTAAAAAAGTATTTCACACTATTTAACACTTTTCAAGGAAGCACAAACCCAAGTGCATTTTGGAAAAATAGCTTCGAAAAACCACGGAAATAATCTGAATTACAGAAGAATGTTTCGAACAATATATATATATATATATATATATATATATATATATATCTTATTCCAATATTGTTACGGAACCCTAACTAAGCAGAGAGAGAAGATATTATATTCATGTAGAAAAATAAAAATAAAAATTTGATAGTTGGAAGCAAGACCAAAGCTCTATCTAGCAGTCCAGACGTAGCAGTCATTGAAATAGCTTTTATTCTTTTATAAATATGAGATTTCGACTAAATTATTGGATCACTAATTCTCCGAAGAATTATGTATAAAGTAGGAAATTCGGAGGAAATGGCCAAATATCTCTCTAAAATATGTGCTTGCTTTTATGTATTTAAGATTGACATATTTTTACTTAATTTATAGGCATTTGATCATTTAATTAATATAGAATTGACCAAAAGTAAACGGTTGGAAATATGATAATATCCCATTTGGCGGTATTTGTTGATTTAATGGAGATATAAACTAAGTGAAAATCATAAATACCAAAAAGCAAGCACATTTTGACCAAAAAGGATAGTTTAAAGAGAGATTTCAAGTAAACAATTTTTAATTTTTTACACGGAAATAAATGTGTTTATGAGTTAATAAGTATGTTTAGAGGATTGAGCATAAGTCATGGGTTCAATAAATATGTTGATGGGTTCAATAAATATATTAAGAATTCAATAAAAAATTTAATATTATTATATCAAGAAAAAAAATCCTGACATAGTTACATGGTCCCTTCATTTATGATAACTTCAGTGGGGAAATTTTGTGGGTTGAAAATATGTGAAATATCATAACCAAACGAAAAATGTTAAATTAGAGATGTCAAAATTACTTGTGAGGTTCTGAACTTGTAAAGACCCATTTCTAATAAGTTGAAGTTTTGGTGAATAAATGAGTGATAAGATGGATATGAGACAATCTTAAATAAATTCGCACAGGCATGAGGCGGAAATGGGTATAATAATCTTCACCCTTTTATCCGCCCAATTTATTTTTATACATGTTTTTTCAAAATATTATAGAATATTAAAATTAAAACTCTATGTCACAACTCAATCTAACACTATTTTTATCAATCCTCCATTGCACTAATTATTTTAACCGTCAAATAAGAAAATTCATATTATTTTCTGTTAAATTATTTTTATTGCTTCCATCGACCATTATCCATTGTCGTCTTCTTTGCGTCTGTCACCGTTTCAGGCGATCACTAAAAAACTCTACACATAATTAATTTAAAGAGATGAAAAATTCATGAGTAACTTGATTTTAATGGAGATTTTCCATTCCTGTCTCGTATGGAGAATGAAATGAAGATGGGATTGACATATAAAAAGAAGGATAGAGATAAAGAAGGTAACCCGCCCAACCTCACCCAGCCCCATGGACATCCCTATGTTAAATAACCCATTTGACGGTGCATAAGTTGGTGGAGGTGGATAATTAATGCTGTTTTCTCCTCCTAAAAAAAGCAAGGACATTTTAGTTTGACTAAAAATGATATTTTCGTGAGATAGAGAACTTCCCAAGAAAACAAAAATTAGTTGACGGACTTCTCAAAAGTAAACTTCTTTCAAGTCAAACCTTAAACGTTCACACATATTGACATTGCAGACACATTCAATTTCTTTTATTTATGTTAAACAAAGATAGTAATCTAAGAAAACTAATTAAGATGATTATCTCTAAAAATGCTTTGCCTTTGCCTTTAATGTCAAATGCTTTTTTTTTCATTTATATGGAAACAAAATAAGGATTTTTTAATATCTTCTTGTCATAGAAAGAAATTAATTTTACGGGATCGAATATCAAATCACACGATACAAAAATTTATTATGACCAGCAGAACTTATGTAGTTTTTTCTTTTTATATAGATTGGAACTTATTTTTTCATATGAAGATGACTACACTGGAAATCAAGTTCATAATTTACTGTATCTTAGCATCACTAACGAGGCAATTACCTCTTGAAATTCATTGAACAAAGTAGATACCCAAAGAGTACTTCGATTGAATTTCTTAAAAGAAAAAATATATTATTAATCTTTTCCCACTTTTTTAGATTTGCTAACGCAACTCCTCCTATATAATATTCTCACTCAGTAGTACTGGTTTTCCTATTAAAACAGTGCAATTCTATGACAATACAAGGAAAAAAATTCTCACACCCTCTCATTTACTTATTTACTTAACTGAGATAGATATTCATCTAGTTTAAAAAATTATACAGACTTCTATTCATGTTATGTCTCACTTACATAAAAAACCAGAATTATTAAATGTCAACCGGACTATGTTTGAATAATACGTAATACTAAAATTACCTTTCATTTTATTTTCAATTCTAAAAACGTTAAAATCAGTTTCTTATATATTCAAATTAGAATTCACTTAAACCCATAAAAACTTGAGTCCTCTTATATTTCGGGTTAGAAAAATGATTGAATCAGATTGGTTATAGAGATGATATTGTATTTTCACACATAAACTAACATATTTGTAATAGAATTGACTTATTTGTCATTTTTCAACACGTCTGTATATATGTTATTTAGACAACTACAAAGGTATCATAAGAATTTGCCCAAGAAACAATGTTTTTATTCTTTTAAGGGTTGAAGAGAATTTTCAACAAAAAAATTAGGAGCAAGCTTTACAACCATTTTTTGAGACTGATGTTAGACGGGAAATAATAGCTAATTCGTTCAATAATTGAGGTTATATGCTATTTTGTTATTTCCCTTCGTAATCTCTTTTTTTTTTATTGCAAATGCATGACGTATGTTTCTAGTCAAGTCATCAAACCCAAATGAGCCCTGAATTAATCTCAATTAACAATGACAAACGCGGTTTACAAACTTCAAAAGTAAAAAAAAACAATATTTTCTTATAACTATATAGGATATAATTAATCATATGGAATTTATGTGTCTATAAAACTGGTACATATAATAATCAAAAGTATCATGATGCTTAATTATAATATGAAATTTTATTTATGTTCATTAATTTACATTTTAGGTCTGTCAAGTGAGACTACATACACAATGTCTAACTTATAATACTAAGTAACATTTTTCAATTATAAATAGTCATGTAGACATGAGTGATTGACAAGTAAAAGTTATATATAAAAAATGATAATTACTTTTCATTTAGAAGGTTTCTTGTTCAATAAATACTATGAGCAATAGGAGAAATGATTTAATTAATTCAATTACAAATTAATAAAGATTAGGAGACATGATTAATGTACAATATTTCATATATATATCTTGGCTTAGTTGATTGGTTCTTTTAGTGACGTCGAAGTAGTGATGCAAATTGATATCGTTGAAGCAAGTTGGAAATGTCAAATATTAAAGACTACAAAATCATCCATCAAATGCCAAATAACAATTGGTTTATATTGTCTTGACAAGATCTTCTCATATTCCACTCTAAATTATTTCTGATTGATAGTGAAAATAAATATTAATTAATGTTCGTAGTTAATACTGTTTGTTGAGCATAATAAACCTCGTTCAATCCGTTTAATTACATTTCATATTATGCAAATGATGCATTGAATAAATAAAAAGAGTTGAGGTGGGTGATAATATATGCTATCAAATCTGCGTGAAATATTACAGCATATGTCATAAGAGAACATTGCTTGACTTTTCTTGCCGGGCAATAAATCAAAGCGAAAATTTTAATATATTTATTATACAAATTAAAGATTTGTTGTTGCATTAGTTAAGTTTTCAATTATATATGTTTAGAATTTATTAAATAACACATTTTTCTTATCATCCTATTGACTTTCATCTCTCTAAAACAAGAAACTCAAAAAATTGAAAGAAGTTAGATTATAACTAGGGAGATGTTCGTGCTTCGCCTGGATTATATACAATTATATTAAGCATAATGGTTCACAAATTATGAAACATAGAAAAGAGAATGTACATAATTTATTTTTAAAAAAATCAAATACTATTTATGAAATACTAAGCTATTAAATTAAAATATGATTTTAAAACTAAATTGGTAAGATAACAAACAAGTACATAAGTTTTATTTTAAAAAAATCAAATACATATGCTCAAATAATTTATGTAAAAATCTAAATGACATAGATCATCGATTCATTGTTGAAATCTGAAAATGAAATTAGAATATTTAATAATATTTACGTTACAAATTAATGAAAAGATAGAATCTATAAATTAAGATATAGTAAACTCATACGAATTACACTTAACTCTAATCGATTATTCATATATATGTAACCAATTTATAAAAATAAATCTTTTCCTCCTACATGAATTTTTCAATCAACAATCAATATAAATGTTTAGTATGAAAGTCGAAAATTTAGACAAAAATATAACTTATCGTAGGGAAAATATTGATTATGCAAGTAGTCAATTCAATATTGACATGTCCATATAGTCAAGTTCTTCAAAATTCTGAACAAACAAAGACCGATGAATAAGCGTTTTGCTGTAAAAAAAAAGATATTATTAACAAAATTTCAGAAATATTACAGGTATAAAATATAATATTTAAGAAGAAAAAAAAGAATTTATTAATGTTATATACACATATAAAGTTGGGTATAGAGGCCTCTTATTCTGCCAAGTGTCGATATATAATTTTACCATGTGCCATGATGAGGAATATTCAATAAGTAACTAAATGTTATGTATTAATATAATATTTTATTATTTACTAATTTAACTATTGATAAATAAATCATTAGTTATATTATATTGAATTTTTGTATCGTATTGTGTATCCTACATAAAAAAATTGTTTTATGTTAATTTTAATTATTTTTGTAATTGATTGTTAATTTTCTAATTATTTTTACGTGATTAAAGTAAATATATAAAATGATATGTAAAATATCTTTTAATACTTCTTTTTGGTTTGCAGAATTTGAAACTTCAAGCGTATATAATATGTGTGTTTCTTTTTGTGGGACTTAAAGTTTGTAATGATTTTATTTGGCATAATTGTTTTATTTCTCTACAGATTTGTAGCTTAAAAACATATTTTGTTTTCTACACACATATATATATGTGTGTTCAATTGAATTTTCCTCAAGAGTAATTTAGTTTCAATTGAATTTTCCTCTCTCATCGGGGCCGTTTTCTCTCTAGAGTGTTCTAACTTTTGAGAGTCATTTTGTTTTTTTATTTCTAAGATTATTAGTAGTTATTTCCCAATTGTTCTTGAGGCTTCTTATCGTTGTACTAGCAGCATGAGTTCGGGAGAGGCTAAAGATGTTTCTGAGGAAATTGAAGAGATGACTAGGAGATTAGCCCTCACTTCTGTTGAAGAAGAGAATACCGAGATTTCTTGTGGTGCTAATTTTAAAGAAATTGAGATTTGTCGTATGAGTTTATTGGTAAAAGTTCTCACATCCAAAATGATTAATAAGATGAGTTTTTGTGATGCTTTATTAAAAGCATGAAACTTGGAGGATGGAGTGAAGTTTCTTGAAATTGAGAACATCTTCCAAATTATGTTTCAAGAGGAGTCTAACATGAATTTCGTTATGGAGAATGGTCCGTGACTTTTCGACGATCAACTAGTCCTATTTTTTCTATGGAAGATGGATTTAGACCTAACTAATAGTGATTTTTATCTGAGTCCTTTTTGGATTCAACTTCATGGTCTGCCAATTGATTGTAGGGGAAAAATGCTGGTAAACTTATTGGTCAACATTTTGGTAAGGTGACAGATGTTGAAGAAGGAGTTGTTCAGGACGGTTTTGAACAGAGGAAATTCATTAGAGTTAAAGTGGAGTTTAATGTTACACAACCATTGGTCAGAGGGGTGTTTATTCAGAATAAAGGAGCAAAAATTTAGATCTGGTGCAAATATGAGAGGCTGCCAAAGTATTGCTTTCACTGTGGTCTTATTGGTCATGAGGAATTACATTACTCAATTAAAAGAGATGGTATTAAAATAGGTGTGGAGATGGAAAGTAAGTATAGGGATTGGTTGAAAGCTGCAATTCCTAATCATAGAGGAACTTGGGGTAATAGACATAAACAGAAGGATGGGTTCTGGTATGGTTCACCATCAAGCTTTCTAACAAATTCTTCCAACCAGGGCTTCTCGACTAGGCAAGATACGGTAGTGGAAAAGAGAATTGATGGAAATTCGGGTAACCACTCTCGGAATCCCACGATTCTTGGCAAGGAAGCTGCGGCGATTTTCATGGGTTGTTCAAAAATTAGTTCTGTTGATAAAAACAAAGATAAAGCTAGAGAGATGAGGCGTGATTGTTGGGACACAGAGTGATTGTAGTAGTTCATATATTTACTCAATTGCTAAAGATAATCAAGAAATTAAAGAGATGGAGGGTGTGATTCCAGGAGGAAGGATCATTTGCGATTATTCAGAAAATTTGATGAAGAGAAATTCCGAAAATGGTGGTGCTATTATCTCGGACTTGATTCTGGCCAATCTTATGAATGTTGAGGTGGCAGATGTGGGCAAAGGCACTGGTTTTGCGGGTGGGGAAGAAAATGCTCGGTTGCTAGCTGGGTCTCCATCCGACCAGTTTAACTTGGGTCCTTCTATAGCTCGGACCCAAAAAACGTGGTCCAGGAAAAAGAAAGGGCTCTAACAGCCCAGCTCGTCTGCTTCTGTATTACTGGGCTCGGTGAAGGGCTCTAGAGTTAGCCCAAGGAGAATTAATGGCAAGCCTAAGTCTCGGACTCTCATGAACAGCAACCCGACAGTTGTTATGAATGGTAATTCTAATTTTTTATAGGGTGAAAAACGCAAGGGAGTGAGTGATTCCGGGGATCCTTTTCTCAGTGCTCTGGATCAGGGTCAAGAAAAGAGAATTAAAAAGGATATACAGATTCTACGTGATGTTACTGACATGGTGGAGGTAGCCAACCCGAATTGGCCCCAATGTTATCAATGAAAGTTCTGGGGTGGAATTGTTAAGGTATTGGGAACACCTTTTAGTTTTCACATTGCGAGGGTTAGCTAGAACCAATTCCCCAGAATTTATTTTTTTACTTGAAACTAAGAATAAGAGTAAAATAATGGAGAAACTTAAAGCGATTATCAATGCTTTGGGTGCGTTAGTTGTGAATCTGGACGGTACTAAATGTGGTCTCACGTTGTTCTGGAGGGATGATAATTCGGTTCAACTGATTAAGTACAGAAGCTTTTTTATTGAAGTTCGGGTTGTGGCTGTGGTTAATTCTAAAGTTTGGAGGTTATATGTAGTCTATATTCACCATGAGCTTGAGGTTTGAGTCCAACAATTAATCTCTCTTGGCAATCCTATTAAAGCTTGTTCTAAGGCTTACATTGTTATTGGGGATTTTAATGGTATGATGCATTCTGACGAGAAATTTGGAGGTAATGCCTGAGATCCCAACAGTTTCAGCTTACTACTGGATTTTGTGAACAACTGTAACCTGGTGGACATTGACTTTACTGGTCCGCCCTTCACCTAGATTAACAGGCGTGATTATCCGAATATGATTAAGGAGAGATTGGATAGATGTTTTATCCATCCGGATTGGCTTCATGATCATCATTCTATGAGGCTTTATCATTTAACATCTCCTGGTTCAGACAATTAATGAGAGGGTAAGATATAGACATCAGTTCAAGTACGATACGTGATGGTTTGAGTTTAAAGAGTGTAGCTAGCTGATTAAATCTGTGTGGACGGTGGAGGGGTATGATACTAGTGGTGGTAAGATCTCTGATAAAATTGCTAGAACTCGTAATTCTATTGTTCAATGGAGGAGGAAGAAAAATACTACTAATTCTAGTAGATTACAGAAGTTGACACATGCCAAGCTTACAAAAGCTTATTCTCACAGTTTGGTGGATTTTAAAGAGGCCCGTTCATTAGAAAAAGAATATTAGGAAGCAGTTATTCAAGAAGTGAGATATTGGAAGGATAGGGCTTATGTTTTATAGCTCCAAAATTGTGACAAAAACACTTCCTGTTTCACGCGAAGGTCAAGGGAAGGAGAAGAAACAATCAAATTTTTGGGTTGGAAGATAAGAATGGGGTTTGGTTCACTAATTCTAAGGCTATTCAAAATATTACCTTGGAGTATAATGAAAACCTTTTTCTTTCTTCTCACCTTGGTGCAGAGTTGATTGAGTTGGTGTTAGTGAATTTTGACAGTTGTCTTCATGATGATGACAGATTTATTCTGGATGAGGAAGTCACAATCGATGATATTCAGGTAGCAGTTTGAGGCATCCACCCTTCTAAATCTACAGGTCCTGATGGTTTCACTGCCACCTTCTTTCATCAAAATTGGAATATCATCAATCACTATGGTACAAAGGGTTTTTAATACTTCCTCTTTTCCTTCTGACATTAATCATACGCACATTATTCTTATTCCAAAAGTTAAATCCTAGGAATATGTCTCAACTTCATTCTATTAGTCTTTGTAATATCTCTTATAAAATTATCTATAAGATTCTTACTAACCATCTTAGAAAAGTCATTGATAAGATTATAGGAGTTGTTCAAAGTGCTTTATTTCTGCTCGTCAAATTATTGTTAATGTTATGATTGCACATGATATTTTACGTTCTCTTCGGATTCGTGAGAAAGAAAAAAAGAAGATGTGGCGATCGAAATTGATATGTCCAAAGCGTACGATAGAGTCGAGTTGAATTTTCTTCTGGCGGTCATGGAGAAGTTCGGGTTTTCTGATAATTGGAGGAAGTAGATTTTTGAATGCATCTCAACAGGGAGGTCCACTCTCCCCGTTCCTGTTTATTATCTGTGCGGAAATTCTTTCAAGAATGATCACTAGGTCTAGAGATATAGGCTTGATTTCTTACTTCCAAGCCTCTACATCCGGTCCTGGTATTTTGCATCTTTTCTTTGCCGATGATTATATTCAGCTTTGTAAAGCTTCTAGCGCTGAGATTGTGGTGTTATTGGATATTCTGAGTAAATATGGCACAGCTTCAAGGCAAGAGGTTAATAAATAGAAAAGTTTAATTGTATTTGGCAACAACATTTTAATAAGTAGAAATTTTAATCAGGGAAAGAGGTTAATAAGCATAAATTTTAATCAAATCTATAGCGATGGCTATCCCCAATTATACGATGTCTTGCTTCAAGTTTATGATCACTATATCTAAGAAAATTTGCAATTATCTAGCAAATTACTAGTGGAGCTCATCTCCATGCAAATCAGGTATCCACTGAGGTTCGTGGGATAGAATTTCCCGTCCTAAGTTAGAAGGAGGGTTGGGGTTTATAGACTTATCTGCTAATCTAGTGTTGTTGGCTAAACAAGGATGGATGATCATGTCTAACCCGAATTCTCTGCTTGCCTTATTCCTCAAGAGTAAATATTTTTTAGATTCTATTTTTCTTTCTGCTTCAATTAGGAGAAGTCCATCATCGGGCTGATGTAGTCTGTGTGAAGGTCGAAAAATTCTAATGCATGGCGTGAGATGGAGTGTAGGTGATGGGAGTAATCTAGAATGATGCTTCGATTCCAAGGCCTTATACTTGCAAAGTCTTGACGCCTAAGATTTTTTAATTTTTCGAAGTTAGGGATCTTTTTCATCCAGATGGAGGGGGTTGGAATATCCAGTTAAATAATTCAATTTTTCAGCATGAAGATAGTAGCATTATCAGTCAAATTCTGATTAGTACACATGACAATTCAGATATTCAAGCCTCGCATCACTCGTCATCAGGGATGTTGTTATGATTTTTCTATAATGCAAGTGTACACTATCATTGTCAAGTAATAAATTTCTATAAAAATAGAGTACCGTCTACATGATTGATTGATATTAATTATTAAAATTAACTAGACCTTAATTCTAATTGAGAATGATGAAAAAAATGAGAGTTTTAATTAAAATAAATTTTAATTAAACTAAAACGATAAAGATTTGAGAAAGATAAAAATTCAAATTTGAATAGATAAATGATCTGGGAATTCTAATTTCACCAAACCAAACATGCTCAAAATGATAAAACTCAATCAATCAATGTTTATCAAATTATTGACAACGAATTTCTCTAATGTAATTATCAATCTTTCTCAAGCATCGATAACAATGAATCAAAAATACTAATCTCACATCTCTGTCAAGATTAAATAAATTGAAACTCATTAAGCACAACAAATTATAATTGCTACACTAGATCTATAATTATCTCTAACTTATGAAATTATAATGGTGTTATAAATAAAGTTCAAATTTAATTATCACTTCACAATCTCAAAATTAAATCCAAAATCATGTAATAGTTGGCCAGACAATCACAAGTATTAAGAACAGACTATAACACTTAATAATACTAAATAAACATCGATTGACTTAAAAATCAAAATTTATTAACAATCATCGTAGCCCTAGAAAAGAAATTTAGAGCATACTAGAATAATAAGATATCCTAATAATATTCATGAACATAGAGGAAAAGAGAAGAAAAAAACTAGATTTGAGGATGAATTGAAGTTGAGATCTGTCTCCCCATTGAATCCGTCTTTGTTTACTCTCCCAAAAACTTTCTCCTCTGCCTCTCACGTCCCAAAAGTCCTCAAAAAGATGTAAAATATTCTATTTATAGAGTAGGGTTCGATAAGGATAAAATATGAGAAAAAAATGCGGAAAACATTATCGACGCTGGCTTACTACCTAGCTAGCTAGTGCCCAGCGCTGGGGCACTAGCATCTGACTGCTTGCATTTAGGTCCATCTTTTTTTCAATTTCTTCGCACTTTTACCTTCCAAGCCTTTTAAAATCAACTCAAATGCACGAGTATATTTTACCTACAAAAAAAAAATGAAACAAAAATAAATCAAATAATAACTCTAAAAGAACTAACAAAATTAAAGTTAAGATAAACTAAATTATGAGTGTGAAACACACTCATCAA
Source organism: Datisca glomerata (assembly GCA_003255025.1). NCBI lineage: Eukaryota > Viridiplantae > Streptophyta > Magnoliopsida > Cucurbitales > Datiscaceae > Datisca > Datisca glomerata. The sequence continues at coordinate 13,689 of QANY01008436.1, forward strand.
ATACCTTCAAACTTAACTTTTTGCCTGTTCTCGAGCAAAACAAAATAAAAACAACCAAATAAAGAAATATTAAACTCTAATTTAGCAAAACTGCGGATCAAGTGACGAAATTTTTTGACTAACTAAGCATGCCTCAGAGATTTCAAAATAGCGATAATCCAAGAACAATTTCTGAATTGTGAGCATAAAGAATTTCAACACAACCACAAACTTACATTACACTTTGTAAAATTCTGAGTGCGTGTATGTTACCTTAAGTCATCCAACTTCTTTATCTCAAATGAGTTTAAACAACCAAGCCTCACAAAAGAGGAACCATTAATCTATAAATAGATTAGGACTCCATAGGCCAATTTTCATGTCACTCTCCTCTAATGTAGGTAAACCAAAACACTTTAAATCATTAGGACTTTTGTTGGCGTGTAATGTATGGCTAGGGTTTAGGGTAGGATAGAGGATATTATTTCGGCTCAATCTTTACCCATAGTCATACATGCATTCTAAGAATCAACGAGCTTCATTAAATTTATCTTGTAACACCCCCAAACTTGTCATTCCACCTCTTGAATTATCAACCATGCTCAACCATTCTTCTTCCTTTTCTTCTTCTTTTTTCAATTTGATTTCTTTAAGCTTCTTTTTTCATTAACAAGCTTTTCAATTAATAGCTCACAAACCAGTTGGTCTTAGGGTATTAGGTGTTCAGACACCCCTTAGAGATTAGTTACTCAAGTCTAAGAGGTTACGAAATTAAACTTATTCATATTTTTTTTATATCGAAACTCCTCTCATCCACCCAGATTGTCATAGCTCCAAGTATTTTTCTAGAACATCCAAATACTATAAGTAAAAAGGGTTACTAGGGAAAACTTTTTTAAAATTGTGAAATTATTAAGAAAATAGTTATGCACTGGTTGGCTTGAAAAGCTCGAACGGTCCAAAGATGGCCTAAGTCATGTCCTAAGTGAAGCGTAGCCTAGAATTTTACCTCGAACAATAATCAAATTGGTTCTAGAGTTCTTCTTAGATCATAATGATTTCTTAAGTCACATAAACCTTCTCTAAGCAAAAAGATAATCAAACGCTCAAGGCTAGGTGCTCAACATATTAGGATTTTCTAGTGAAATGCAAATCAATAATTGGTTCAAACACACACCGATACATAAATTCATCATTTTTTTCAAAGTTATCAATAATTCAAAACCAATCTCATCATAAGTGTTAGAGTGGTCCACAATAGAACGCCAAAAAAATGAAATTTTAATTAAAGCTACCAGCCCCAAACAAAAAATCTTCATTGTCCTCAATGAAAAGAAAATATGTAAAATGAGTAAGTAGAGAGGACTTCCCTTAATAATGATGAGGTATCATCCTCATCATTCTCTACATTGTTCATGTTGTCACCAACTAAGGGGAAAGTGGTGCATGAGTCAAATTCGTCCATAGTTTTTTTTAATAAAAACTTAAAAAAACAAAAAGAAAATAAGCAAAAGAAAATGATTAAAAAAACTTAAAAATTGAAATAACAAAAAAAATGAAGTAAAATAATTAAAATTGGATTGTCTCATAGTAGCGCTTGTTTTAATGTCTTCATCCAGACATAATGATCATCTAGGCTTCACTCGTTGTCCACTGACTTTAGAATTCCCTTTGTGTCAGAAATTGACCAGCCTAAGACCGTTTGTTGCTCTCTCAACACCCTCAGTGGCTTGTTTTCTTATTCACCATTTAATGAAACAGAGTAATGACAGGCAGAGTGGATTCTTCTCCCATAAATGTGTACCAAAGGTGGAGGTCTAACACTAATGATTTTTCAATAACTGGTAGGTGTCTAGGTTTACCTTCTCCAAATTCTACACTATCCATTCGTAAATAACTATTCATATCATTTGAGTGTTTGATTGCTTTGAAGACATTAAAAATTACCTGATCATCTTGCACTCTCAGAATAAGTTCCCATTTTTGCACATCAACGAGAGTTCTTCCTATATCTGAAAATGGTCTACTAAGAATAATTGGAATTTCTTGGGTTTCCTCCATGTCAAGAACAATAAAATCAGTTGGGAAGATAAATTTATCCATTTTTACCAAAACATCTTCAATAATCCCCCATGAATATTTGATAGACTGATCAACTAACTATAAAGATACTGTCATAAGCTTAGCTTTTCTAAGACATAGCTTCTTGTAAACTGAATACCGTATCAAATTATACCAGCCCCAAGATCACATAAAACCTTAAACTGAATACCGTATCAAATTATACCAGCCCCAAGATCACATAAAACCTTTTCAAAATATGAATTTCCAATGGTGCAAGGAATAGTAAAACTCATAGGGTCATTTAACATCGGAGGCAATTTATTCAGCAAGATAGCACTACACTCCTCAGTAAGTGCAACTGTCTCATACTCCTCTAGCTTCTCTTATTTGATAGAATATCCTTCATGAATTAGACATTGTTTTATGGTGTTTTTTTGTCAACTTCTCTATTTATACAGCGCATATTGTTTGTTTATTTTTTTTATGTCTTATCTTTTTAATCGGTGTGTTGTGTTTATGTTATTTGTTTAGGGTTTTTACGTTATTATCTTTTGAATATAGTTGTATTTTTTTGTCATGTTCTGGTTTAGGAGTGTCCGGTTATTTTTGTTTTTCTACCCATATTCTGCGACTTGGGTTTTTATGTATCTTTTCTCTATTTCTATGGTCAATCGATGGTGTTTGTTGTTTGTTGCTGTGGTCATATTATGTAGCTCGGTGAGTTTTATTTCTTTTCTTTGTTTGTGCGTATAAATTAGGGTTCGTTATTATGGAAATTTAACTTTTCCTTCATATGCTTTTGTGTTTGTTTAGTCTTTGTTTGTGAAGGTGGGTGAAAATTTTGTGAATTGTTGTTTCATTTTTCACCAGATTACAAAACTCTCCTACTAGTCTTTGATTCTACTTTAATTTATAATTTACTGATAATGACTGGTCAAATTTGATACGATTTAGATTTTGAGCGTTCTCGTCTTTTGTTATCTCCAAGTTAGTTATTTTAAGTTGAAGCTACAGGTAAATTGGGTATTATGTCATGAAAATGCTTATGTTTTTTTATTTTTTGTTATTTTTGTGGTTGTGTTATATGATATAATTTCTTATTTTTAGAAGCTTGTTATTGTATTGTACTGTTTAGTTGTTATATTTTTATTTTAAAAGGGATGACAAAATGTTTGTTGATGATGATTATTTTGATCGGTCCATTTATAGTGGGTATGTTTTTTTATTCTTCTATGTATCTTTTGTTCATTTTCCTCATTGTTTTTCTTGTTCTGTCATCTGCTTTGCATTTTTTCTTCTTCTGTCTTTCTTTTTCTACTAAGTTGTGTGCCTTCACGTTGACTGTTACATTTGGTTGTCAGAGGTAATGTAATGATGATTGCTTTGTCTGATATTATCAATCAATCCATGTATGTGTCTGCTAATAATGTAGAATGTGTGGATGTTTGTGTTTTTGGGTAAATAGATAATAAGATAATTTGTGTCTCTTTCTCTATCTATTTTGCTTCGTATCTTTGTTCTGTAATCTGAAGGAACATAAAGCAACATAGTGCGTGGAGAGACAACAATCGATAACTTTCAGTCATCGGTATACGGTTCGCACCTCCTTCTCTATTTCTGTCTTCTTAGGTATAGCTTTTGTGTATGTATGGTTTGTACATCGTTGAATTTCCACTTGGTGATGTGAGGTTATTTTTTTTCCTTAGTAAGAAATATATTGAAATCCAAAGCAGGGTACACTATAAAATGCCCGAAGGGAAACATGTCAATTTGTTTTATTTTGCCTTGACATTTGAGCAATATTTTTACCATTACCAGTTGGTTAGATATAAACTTTTGCAATACATGTCTGCAGGCAATTGCATTGAAGGCTGATTTTTTCTTTGAAACTATTGTTTCAGGCAGCAAAAGACCTGCAGAAGCTGGTCGATTAAGCCCACCATTATCAACATCAAGCGATGACAACTTTCTTTTTCCTCATCATTTCCTTTCCCCTCTCTATGCAAAGATCAAATCAATCAAGGATTAATAAATACCCACTCCCCCACTCTTAGCTCTCCTTTCAAGCTTCTTCTATCTTCTTCTTCAACAAAAACATAATTCTTCTTCTTTTTCATCCCTTATTCTTCTTCCTCTGCTGCTTCTTTTTTATCTTCTTCTTCTTCATCTTTTATTCTTCTTCAGCTAATTCTTCCTCTTATTCTTCTTCTTCTTCTTCTTCTTCTTCTTCTTCTTCTTCTGCTGCTGCTTCTTTTTTATCTTCTTCTTCTTCATCTTTTATTCTTCTTCAGCTAATTCTTCCTCTTATTCTTCTTCTTCTTCTTCTTCTTCTTCTTCTTCTTCTTCTGCTGCTGCTTCTTTTTTATCTTCTTCTTCTTCATCTTTTATTCTTCTTCAGCTAATTCTTCCTCTTATTCTTCTTCTTCTTCTTCGTCTTCTTCTTCTTCTTCTTCTTCTTCTTCTTCTTCTTCTTCTTCTTCTTCTTCTTCTTCCTCTTCTTCTTCTTCTTCTTCTTCTTCCTCTTCTTCTTCTTCTTCTTCTTCTTCCTCTTCTTCCTCTTCTTCTTCTTCTTCCTCTTCTTCCTCTTCTTCTTCTTCTTCCTCTTCTTCCTCTTCTTCTTCCTCTTCTTCTTCTTCTTCTTCTTCTTCTTCTTCTTCTTCCTCTTCTTCTTCTTCTTCTTCTTCTTCTTCTTCTTCTTCTTATTTTATTCTTCTTCTACTTTTTCAAGACCCTGCGACCCATACTTTTTCAGCGAGACCCGATCATGCTTCTCATTCTTTTTCTTCAATTAGAGCAGACTGGTACCCATTCTTCTCTTATTTTTTACGCATAAAATGTTTCAAGTAATGGTTCGAGTAATGACATAATAAAAATAACTATTTGGACGAAACAACTACTTGAATCCTTCAAGTAGCCACTGATGTTTGGGTTGTTGATGCAAGAAAAAATAACTACTTGAAGGGTTCAAGTAGTTAGAGATCCGTTCGTAACCCTTCAAATAGTCAAGTGGTTTCTGCTTTACTGCTGCTTTACCGCTACTTTACTACTTTCATAAAAAAATCGACTACTTAAATGGTTCAAGTAGTTATAAACAACTACTTGAACGCTTCAAATAGTCATATGATCTCAGAATAAGCGGCCGAGAGAATCAAAATGACTACTTGAAGAGTTCAAGTAGTTATAAACTCTACTTGAACCCTTTTAGAGAGCATTTAACTACTTGAAGGATCCAAGTAATATTTTTTTACTACTGTAACTCTTCAAGTAGTCATATTATTTATTACCCTCAGTTTATACATAGAGCATGTAACTACCTGAATGGTTCAAGTTGTATTTTTTTATTATTTGAAGGGTTCAAGTAGTATTTTTTCCTACTGTTAGTGAGCTTCTAGATAGATAATTTGACACCATCTATAGAGTAATCAATCTGAACCCCTCATCAACAATTATATCCAATAAAAAAACTTATTATCCGCTTCCTCATCATTACCTTCTTTGGGAAGGGCGTCCTTTAAAGCCTGTATGGTCCTCTCAAAGTATACCTTCCCCCATGAGTAGCTATTGAAATCATCCAGATTATCAACTAGCATCACTCACCTCTTATCAATCTTTTTCCTTCTCTCCTTCCCAAGAAAAACATGCTCCAGTAAATAAAGTAGCCCTTACTTCACAACATCACCATCTTCAACACCTTCACTGCCAATAAAAACTTCCTCCAACCACTTGTTGTTGGTGCCATCATCACTGTTGAAGTATTGATCCCTAATCCTACTAGGGGCAGCCTTGTCATATGTCCTAAATTCAGGAGGAGTGCCACAGTGAAGGCTAGTTATCAAAGCAAATTTTCTCTTGGAGAACTTTATTGTTTTTCCAACTATGAGAAAATACATCTCATCTTTAACAATGAATTCCTTTAGCGTAGCTTCTCTGAGAAGCATGTGATGACCTATGTTTCCAGAAAATTGGATACTCCTTATATCCAGCAAATGATCGAAACATATCTTCCTAAACATAATATCATGTGATTTAGTGAGCTTTTCATTCAGTTTCATAATAACATTTAGGCTAGAGAGGCAGTTCACTTTTCCAGGGATAATTTCATCATCATTGAAGACTGGAGTCTACTGAATTTTGGAGCCATATCTATTAAAAGATGCAGATATATAGTAAGTATCATTATTTATTTATACATATAAGGGAACTTGATTGCTTACTGAAGGGTTAAAGTAGTTATATAAAACTACTTGAACCCTTCAAATAATTACTTGTTTTGAATTTCAGAATCAAAATTACTACTTGAATGGTTCAAGTACACTACTTAAACCCTTCAAATAATGAGTTGTTTTGACTTCCAGAGTCAAAATCACTACTTGAAGAGTTCAAATAGTCATATACACTACTTGAACTTTTCAAGTAGTCATTTGTTTTGACTTTCAGAGTCAAAATCACTACTTGAAGGTTTCAAGTAGTCAGATACACTATTTGAACCCTTCAAGTAGTCACTTATTTTCACTTCCAGAATCAAAAGGACTACTTGAAGTTTTCAAGTAGTGATATACTATTTTTAAGTAGTCCTAAACTGCTACTTGAATCCTTCAAGTAGCCAATAAATTCACATAGTTATCGCATTCATATATAAAAAATATCAACCAATCCAGACATGCAGAAGGTTATACTCATCAAGAGGGACAACCTAAACCCTAGAAGATTTTCTCTTAACCCCAGAACTGAAAAAGTCCAATAAGATGAACAAAAATAATGGGTACCTGAGTTTTTCCATAGGTGGGTATCGTGCCGGAGTACTTTGGAAACAGAAGAAGAAGAAGAAGAAGAAGAAGAAGAAGAAGAGGAAGAGGAAGAAGAAGAAGAAGAAGAAAAAGAGGAAGAGGAAGAAGAAGAAGAAGAAGAAGAGGAAGAGGAAGAGGAAGAAGAAGAAGAAGAAGAAGAGGAAGAGGAAGAGGAAGAAGAAGAAGAAGAAGAAGAAGAAGAAGAAGAAGAAGAAGAAGAAGAAGAGGAAGAAGAGGAAGGAGAAGAAGAGGAAGAAGAGGAAGGAGAAGAAGAAGAAGAAGAAGGAGAAGAAGGAGGAGGAGGAGGAGGAGNGGAAGAAGCGAGGAAATGAGCGTAAAAAGAAAAAAGAGAAACAGAAAGACATGAAGAAGGATTGTGAAGCAAATAAGTGACTTTTCCTACTTGATGGGCAACTGGCTTAGGCAGTATGTGAACAGTGAAGTTTGTTTGATTTAGTTGGTCAGAGTATAAATTTCTGAGTTTTGAAAAATGGGTATAAATATCCTTAAGGAAAATGAAAAAAAAATATTTATCCAAATAACCCTTACAATAAAAATGAGGATAAGCTTGTCCAAAAATATATTTCTCATTATGTATGCTTTTATATATAGCATGATATATCAAAATTGTTTAAAATATATTGTTAATGTCATATAATATATGTCAAATTCGGTTATAAATTATATTATTACAATAAATTATGATAACTATTATAAAAATAATTTATAAATAATCATTAATGTGTAACTTAAAAAATAAAATTAATTATTTAATTAAATAAGTTCATTACTCAATGGTGATATTTAATTTTAAATTGAATAATAATTTAGTGATTTTAAGAAGAAATGAAGATAAACTTGTTCAAAAATATTTTTCTGAGTTTGCATGTTTTTATATATAATATGATGATATGATAAATATTGATATTGATATTGGCGTTGATATGATATTGGCGTTGATATGATATTGAGCAACAACTAGGAACCTTAATAGTTACTACTTTAACGGATAAAATTGGTGGAATTTCAGTCATTTGATCGGCAACGATTGAAAATCTCTGTCACGCTGACAAATCAAAATTATGAGAACGAACTGTTTTTGAGGTTTTTTTGTCAAAGGATTGCTGGAGCAAATTTTGCCCGTACATCAATTTATAATAAATTCGTGAAAATGTTTCGTAAGAACAAAAGACTCGAAATAAATACGTCCTCTAAAAGGACAAAAATGAGTTGGACTACTAGACTCACTAGGACAATGTAAGATTTTAGACTCTAGATACGCATGACTATACGACAAAATATCAAAAGTAAAGCTCTAATCTCACTACATTAAGCTTCAATACCCCGTACTAGGATTTGTGCTGCTGCTGTCAAGACAGACGCTGCCGAATTAAAGGAGAAAAATCACACATCATCATCTTTTTGTGATGATTCCATAAAACCCAACCAACACCACCCGATAGATCCTAATCTATTCAAGATGCACCTCCATAAAGAGTTTTCACCACTATCCTGAAATCGAGATAGGTACACAATGTATAGGTACACAATTTATATTGGTGTTAACATTGAAAGAGGTGATATGATCATTAAAATTATTAGAAGTCATAGTAATTCAATTTAACAATTGAATTGCCGAATTTATGGGGTTAGATTTATTATTATCTCAATTGCGCAATTTATTAATTCAAACTTTTTCTATCCACGCTACAATTGTTTTATGGGATAACTACATAAATGATCATTTTTTGTCATCTATATATGTAGTTAAATGGCCGATCATATTTCTTTTAATAAATATAGCCCATATATTTTAGGAAACAGAAGCCCATATATTTCATCAGCAAAAGCTTAGTAGCGGTAGAAACAAGATACAAAAGATGGAAAAATTAGTACTGGCTATCGTGACTACTGCTAGGAAGCTGAGACCTTATTTTCAGAGGTACAATATTAAAGTATTAACAGAATTGCCTGGTAAAAATCTGCTACACTCTTCAGAGATAAGTGAAAGGATGGTGAAATGGGCAATTAAAATAGGCCAATATGAAATTCATTATGAGCCTAGAATTTCTATCAAGGGGCAGGGGTTAGCAGCTTTTGTTGCAGACTTTACCGGTGAAAAAGTCAACCCAGAATCGAGAAAGAAATTGAGAATGGATCTTGGAAATTATACATGGATGACGCTTCTAACAATAAAAGAGCAGAAGCTGTAGTAGTAGTGCAAATCCGGTTTGGAGAAACATTAGAACATTCAACGCATATGCTTTTATATATAATATGATATATCAAAATTATTTAAAATATACTGATAATGTCATCTAATATATGTCAAATTCGATTATAAATTACATTATTACAACAAATCTTGAGAATTATTATAAATATAATTTATAAATAATCATTAAATGTGTAACTTGAAAAGTGAAATAATTATTTAATTAAATAAGTTCATTACTCAAGGGTGACATTTAATTTGAAATTTAATGATAATTTAGTGATTTTAAGAAGGAATGAGGATAAGTTTATCTAAAAATATTTTTCTAAATATGCATGCTTTTTATATATAATATAATGATATGATAAATATTGATATTGATATTGGTGTTGATATGATATTGACCAACAATTAAGAACCTTAATAGTTACTATTTTAATGGATAAAATTGGTGGAATTTCAGTCATTTGATCTGCAACGATTGAAAATCTTCCTGTCACGCTGACATATCAAAATTATGTAGAATGAAAACTGTTTTATGAGGTTTTTTGTGAAAGGATTGTAGGACAAATTTTGCCCCTTCATCAATTTATAAATTCAAGAAAATGTTTCATAAGAACAAAAGACTCCAAATAAATACGTCCTCTACGTGGACAAAAATGAGCTGGACTATTAGACTCATTTGGACAATGTAAGATTTTAGACTCTTGATACTCACAACTGCACGACAAAATATCAAAAGTAAAGCTCTAATCTCACTACACTAACCTTAAATACTCCACAATCAGCTTCTGTTGTCAAAGACAAACGCTGTCGAATTAAAGTGACAAAAATCAAACATCAGCATCTTGTCGTGATGATTCCACAAAGCCCAATCAGCACCACCCGAGAGATCCTAATCTATTCAAGATGTATATCCACAAAGATCTTTCACCACTGTCCTGAAATCGAGATGGGTAAAATATGCATATTGGTATTAGTCAATGAAAAGACAACATTAAAAGAGGTGATATGATCATTAACATGATTAGAAGTCATAGTAATTCAATTTAACAATTGAATGGCCCAATTTATGGTTAGATTTATTATTATCTCAATTGTGCAATTTATTAATTCAATCATTTTCTATCCACGCTACAACTGTTTTATGAAAGAACCATATAAATGAACATTTTGAGTCACCTATATATGTAGTTAAACGGCAGATCATATTTCTTTTAGTAAATATAGCCAGTGATCTCCACTTAAAAAATTTCTATCCAGATAAATAATCAAGGCATGCCAAAGGGGGGAGGTTACCCAAACCAACAGTTCCGAATTTGAACCATTAAAGCTTGAGAATCTGAACCTCCGCACAGCATATTACATTCAAGCAAATTAAATCACATCAATTGAGCGAAATCAATCCCAAACCCTAGAGACCCAAATGCTCGAATCAATCCTGAACTCCTTGCTTGATTAATAGCTCCAAACCCAGATCACAACTAGCATGAACGAAGGCTGTTGTATTACGTATAGGGGAACCTAAAACGCAAGAGGGAAACCGGGCAGAACCAAGCTCAGTGTTGAACGAAATCGAGCTCGCGAAACAAAATCGGGTTCGCAGATTTCTCCCAAGCTCTGACGTTGATGATGAAATCATGAACCAAAATCGATGACGGAGAATTCATGCTCCAACCGACAAACTAACTGTTAAAAAATTTATTCAATAATTTGTTAAAAAAATTTCATCCATTTGATTTGAGAGTTTGTTGGACAAAAAATACCCTCATTACTTCTTAGAATTTCTTAATTGTCCTTCCTAGATGTTAATATTAAATATATTAGAAAATTTAGACTGAATTATTTATAATCAATTTTGTAACTTAAATTCAATTAGGATAATATGTATAAAAAGAAAATAAGATGTACGAAAAAAAATCTAATCAAAAGTAAATTTATTTGAACATGAATAATTCCAGTGTTTTCCACATCAGCAAGAATAAGCCAATCAGAAGAGATGCCACAGTAACATGATAAAAAAAGTTGAATTCACCACGTTGGTAGAACAAAAAATGTTGAGTTGGAATTGTTTACCTGATCAAGCAGTTAAATGTGATAGTGTAGTTAAGATAGAAGATACATGATCCTAGGGAATTTTCTTATCGTTCCCTGAATACAGTATGAATTCTTTATCTTATAGATAATTCGTAAAGATAAAGGAAGAAGAAGAAGATGACGACTTGCAGGGACTGTCTTGCCGAAGAAGAAGCAAAAGAGACGCGAGAAGAGAGAGCACATATGAGAATGGAGATGAAGATAACAAATGAGCGTAAAGAACATGAGAGACGCGAAGACTGATTATGAAGCAAGTAAGCGTCTTTTCCTACTTGATGGACAACTGTCTTATGCAGTGTGTGAACAATGAAATTTGTTTGATTCAGTGGGTTAAGAATATAAATTTCTGAGTTTTGAAACAAAGGTATAAAAATCTTCAAGGAAAATGAAAATGGTATATTTATCCAAATAACACTTACAACAAATCATGATAACTATTATAAATATAATTTATAAATAATAATTAAATGTGTAACTTAAAAAGTAAATTAATTATTTAATTATGTAGAACTACATTATTTAATTATTTAATAATTCAATCATTTTCTATCCACGTTACAACTGTTTTATGATAGAACTACATAAATGATCATTTTGAGCCACCTATATATGTAGTTAAATGGCCGATCATATTTCTTTTAGTAAATATAGTCAGTGATCTCCACTTAAAAAGTGGCATTCATTGTGTTGTTCCCATAAAAAATTGTGGGGACACGTGTTTTAAAAAGAGAGCACTATGCGAGCACTGTTCACGTTACAAACGCTTGCATCATGAACGCCCACAGTGTTGTCAAAAAAATATTTTTTAAAAAATGCATTGACCTGAAAATAATATATTTACTTTATGTAATAATTTGATACACCGCGTAATAAACTAACTTGATTAGAATAACTAATTTAATGGTGCTACATACTAATTTAATCGTATCACATAAATGTCTTCACTTAATGTATACTATGTAACTATTTTTCTAAAATGTAACCCCTCTTTGATATGTACATTGATAGTAGTAATTTACTCAACATGTAAATAAGATATTATGTACTTGTAACTAATTATTCAATTAAAGCCCATAAATTGAGTATATAATTGAGTAATATTGCAAGTACTACGTCCATAACTCAAATAATACATTGGGAGAGTAAGAAAGTTATAGATATTGAGTAAACAAATTATCAACATGTAACTAATTTATTTTCAGGAACAAAACAGAAGGTCATAATTCATCCATATGCTCTATTATTTTCAGAATTCTCAGCCTTCAATCAAACGACACCTAGGCCACTTCCCACGCTTTGACCAGACCATAAGTGCTAGTGCTACAATCATACGCTTCACGACTCCTCCATTTGAAATCTTCACAATTCCTCCATAGATTTCAGCCACCAAGCCCAAATTGAATTCAAGTCTCCATACATAAGATAAATTATGCTAATGTAGGCATGTAGGACCAACATGTCAGAGATAATTCACATCCATTAAAAAGATATTCAAAGTAGATCATATGGAATCCATTTATTAATCATCCATTTCATTGTGGTTTTAACCTAACCTTTGTTGCAACTAAGTCATCAGTCACTCTTTTGCTGGCGAGATAAACTCGTCCAAATGCCCCTCTGCCGATCAATTTTATTATTTCAAAATCTTCTTCTCTCGATGTTCACTTTTTGGAACATGGATTGATCGGGCTAGTACGCAAACTACGAGCATTATCATCTTCTACTGTCAAACCATTTTTCCCGGTCGCCATTGGTCTCAAAATCTTACACAGACTACTTAAAAACAACAAAATCATGGTGGTTTACTGTTACTATCAATAATTTGTTAAGAAAAATTCATCCATTTGATTTGAGAGTTTGTTTGAGTTAAAGACTCTCTCTTCTTATCTTAAAGTATATATAAATGGGGTTAAAAGGAGGAGAAATATTTTTGGATAAAAATTACCCTCATTACTTCTTGGAATTTCTTAGTTGTCCTTCATAGATGTTAATATATAATCTATTAGAAAATTTAGACTGGATTATTAATAATCAACTGTGTAACTTAAATTCAATTAGGATAATATGTATGAAAAGAAAATAAGACGTACGAAAAAAAATCTAATCAAAAGTAAATTTATTTGAACATGAATAATTTCAGTGTTTTCCACATCAGCAAGAGAAAAGTCAATCAGAAGAGATGCCACAATAACATGATAAGAAAAGCTGAATTCGCCACGTTGGTGGAACAGAAAATGTTGAGTTGTAATTGTTGACCTAATCAAACAGTTAAATGTGATAGTGTAGTTAAAATAGAAGATACATGATCCTAGGAATATTCTTATTGTTCCTTGAATATAGCTAAAATTCTTTATCTTATAAATAATTCTGTATTTGTAAAGATAAAGGAAGATCTCCCATATTGATTCGAAAAAAGTCCTATAAATAGTGGCCAATAGTAAGCGTAAACCATCGAATACAAACCAGTGAAAATGACTCGCTTTCATACTTATTCTCTCTACTCTCATTATTTTCTAGTGTGAGGGAAAAACTTCCTCTACATGTTTTGTGCTTTCATTGAGATCTGAGAAAAAAGCTCGATAAACCCACCCATAATGAAATCATTGGAGCAAAAAATAGTAATGACCAAGCAGATCAATCGACCCCACCAGCGGAGATACTCCAGACAATTATAACTGGAATGCGAGAGATGGAAGAACGGAATGATGAAAGCGCAGCGTGATGCATGGAAAGATATGCAAGACCAAATCCATGCTCTTCAATAAGAGATGGCTCGAACACGTGCTGAAGTCAGCCAAAGGGCAAACAATTAAGAACGGGAAATCCATTCAGAGAACAACGCATGTGTATTGACATTTTGATATGAAATTTAAAAAGAATTACATTTTTTCTTATAATTTTTTTAAATTATTGTTCCATATTCATTAATGAGACTATGATATTGTATTAGTACAGGAGGATTAAGGTAATAGATAATGAATAAAATTTTCAGCAACATATTAAAGTATAAAATTTTTAGTGAATGGTTGCTAGTACGGTTCACTAAGAATTAAGAAATGCGTGCATCTAGATCCAGATCATTGATATGGATATACATCTTAGTGAATGTATTTTATATAATAAGATTATATATGATAGGACCTATGTGAATTAATATCTTTATCAACGTGATGTTCGTCATAAAGATTTAATATACATCAATTCGATAATCATATGTAAATCAGTCTGAATCCTGAGTAGTCATGAACTCTTATGCATGTCTACATGATCTTTTGATTCACTCGTTAAGGTATGTTTGTTAATCAGACTAATGATTTTTATTTTGGTGATTCAGTGATGTGGATGGTTCCCTTAAGTGTTAATTCTTGAACTGAATGGTTATTGAGCTCAAATTTATAATAAGATCATAAATTAGCCATTCACTAGTGGATTAATGGTACTTAAGGATCAAGAGGTAATTAGAAGGGTAAAACGATAATTTTGACCAGTTCTAATTTATGAACCAATAATTGGAGGACAGAACTGCATGAAATGATTATGTCAGTGGGCTACATGAGAATACTCTGTAAATATATTATATAATCTCTAAGAGTGTAATTTCATATTTATAGTGGAGTACTAAAGGAATTAATAAATTAGATTATTTAATTAAAGAGATTAATTTATAATCTAGTTTATTGGAGATTAGAATTATAAGTTCATACTCCCCAAGTCACCTCTATACTACACTATCTAGAGTGTGAATATTTCAAGATATGAGAAAAAGATTGACTTGCAAAAAGAATTTTTATTCTGGGACAAGTACATAATTATGAGATAATTATGAATGATTAATTAATTGAAGTATTAATATATTTAAATATAATTTTCAGAAATTATATATGTAAATAATTATATTTTTTTAATTATCGATAAATGAGACAGAATATTTAATTTGAGAAATTAGATAATTAAATTATTATTAGATAATAATTTAAATATACTAAATATGTTATTTATGAAATAACAGATAAATTAGTTGATAAAGATATTCAGATATGTTAATTTTTAATTAACTGATATCTAGATACTTATCTAATTAAAATAAATATTTAATTTGCAGTAATTGCCACGTGTCAATCACTGATAGGGTATCAAAAATTGACACGGACTACTGTGGTGTCACGCGACACTATAGTAGTGAATGTGCAACACTATAGTGCCAGGTGGCACTGCAGCTGTGCACAATTGCAGTGTGTCCCACTACAATTGGTAATTTTATAATTACATATTAATTTAGTTTATCCCTAAATATCTTATACGCCATTATCTAGAATATATACATATATTATTCTAATGGCCTTGGTAGTTGAAAGAAAAGGAGAGAATCAGTTGATCAAATCATCAGTTCGTCAATCAAGAGTTGAATTGAGAACATGATTGGTGCTGAAATAGATTTTCTTTTGTGATTAAACGTTAATCAAATCTCTAAAACAATAATCATAACATTTTTAAGAGAATCGTCTCACTAAAGTCATTCTCAGTAAATCTATAGATCTCAAGTGTTGAGCACATCTAGAGACAAAAAAGTATCATATAAAATTTTACGTGTCTACACACTTGCTAGTGCGTTGATGATTGACTTGGAAGATCTTGGTGTAGATCTTGGAGTATACTAATCGTTGGAACAATTTCATGGGAAAGGAGAATCGATTGATTTTTGCAAGGACACTTGATATAGACTACAAGAGGTATATAATTCCTAACTTTGTATGTTGTAGATTTAACTTATAAATATATAATGGATCCTGACTGATTAAAAAAACTTTTCAATAAAAGCTTTTATTTTGTTATTGTGGCGTTGCGCAAGTATATTTGATTAAAAGATTCATTTTTATTAAAAGTTTAATTTTTACAAGACCACGCATCTCCATGCTTTCGCCGCGCACAAGCCCCGACGACCAGCAAGTGGTATCAGAGTGGTTTTATATATTTATATGTTAAATGTTGTGTTGGTTTTCTTACATTATTCATATAATACGAGATATGTACGATGATGAATGATTATGTTTTTAGAATGTATGAAAAATAATGGATAGTCAATTGTATGGTGATTATTGGGTTGAGCTTTGTTTTAATTTATCTAGATCTTGTGTAAGCAGAATAGAGGCGTAGGAATTTTTATAATTTTATTTTAATTATTATTATAATTATTTTGAATGCGAGAAGATGAAGAACGCACGAGACGAACGACAGAAATTTACTGTTCAGGTAAAAACATTGTTTATCCGTGAAAACACTGTTCATCCGTGAAAAAACTATTCATCCGTGAAAACACTGTTCACGCCATAAATTTACTGTTCCGACGGAGGGGAACAGTGCCTACAGTACTGTACCGGTGGTGAACAGTATATGTTCGACGGGGCAGGTTGCTACCGGTGGTGAACAGTATATGTTCGACGGGGCAGGTTGCTACCGGTGGTGAGACGGGCAGCGGTGGTGATGAGCGATGAACGGAGACTCCTATCATTCGTGACAATTGTTATCACGTTTTAGGAAAATTTTCCAACAAACCATGCAGCCAACTCTATCACCTAAGTGTTTCATTAAAACCCAAACTCTTTTAATTATCCATTTAAATTTTGAAATTAATGTAATTTTAAAATTAATTATTAATTTTTGATTTTATGAAAATTAAAAATTAATCTGTTGATTGGGTTGGACTCAAGTTTGGCCAAATCAAATAAAGTGTTCATTTGACTAAGTAAAAATCAACTATATTAAAAGAGATAATTATAGAAATTGTTTTAATTAAGAAAAATAGTTTTTATAATTAAAAATGGTTTTGTTCAAAGCTTGAAGATTATGAAGATGGACATTAGCAGGAGAAGGTAATATTTGGAAAATATGTATTCTTGAAGTCTGCTTTGTAATTTTATTCTTTTATTTCAAGTGTTGTAATTTAGAAGTACCTAATAGTCACTCGGTTTAAAATTAAATATTATTTCAGTTTATCCCTAAAAATCTTATACGCCATTATCTAGAATATATACAGATGTTATTCTAATGGTTTCGTAGTTGAAAGAAGATGAGAGAATCGGTTGATTAGATCATTGATTCCTCAATCAAGAATTGAATTGAGAACATGATTGGTGTCAAAGAGATTTTTTTTATTAAACGTTAATCAATTCTCTAAAAGAATAATCATCACGTTCTTTTAGAAAATCATCTCATTAAAGTTTTTTTTAATAAATCTCTAAATCTCATGTGTTGAGAACATCTAGAGACTAGAAAAAGTGTCTTGTAATATTCTACGGGCCCACACATGTCCTAGTACGTCGAGAATTAACTTGGAAGATCTTGGTGTGGATCTCGGAGTTTACTGATCATTGGAATGATTTTGTGGAAATGAATGATCGATCAGTTTTTGGAAGGACACTTGATATAGACTACAAGAGGTATATGATTCCTAACTTTGTATGTTGTAAATTTAACTTATAAATATATAATGGATCTTGACTGGTTGAAAAAACTTTTCAATGAAAGCTTTTATTTTGTTATCGTGGCGTTCCGCAAGTTTTATTTGATTAAAAGATTCGTTTTTATTAAAAGTTTAATTTTTACAAGACCACGCATCTCCATGCTTTCGCCGCGCACGAGCCGTGACGTTCAGCAAGTGGTATCAAGGTGGTTTTATATATTTATATGTTAAATGTTGTGTTGGTTTTCTTACATTATTCATATAATACGAGATATGTACGATGATGAATGGTTATGTTTTTAGAATGTATGAAAAATAATGGATCGTCAATTATATGGTGATTATTAGGTTGGGCTTTGTTTTTGTTTTATCTAGATCTTGTGTAAGCCGAATTAAGGTGTATGAATTTTTATAATTTTATTTTGAATATTATTGTAACTATTTTGAACGCGAGAATATGAAGAACACACGAGACGAACGACAGAAATTTACTGTTCAGGTAAAAACATTGTTTATCCGTGAAAACACTATTCATCCATGAAAACACTGTTCACACCAGAAATTTACTGTTCCGAGGGAGGTGAACAGTGCTAGCGGTACTATATCGGTGATGAAGAGTGACTATTCGGCGTGGGAGGTGGCTGCCGGTAGGGAGATGGGCAGCGGTGGTGATGGGCGGTGATCGGAGAGTCCTATCGTTCGTGACAATTATTATCACGTTTTAGGAAAGTTTTCAACAAACCATGCAACCAACTCTATCACCTAAGTGTTTCATTAAAACTCAAACTCTTTTAATTATCTATTTAAATTTTAAAATTAATGTAATTTTAAAATTAATGTAATTTTAAAATTAATTATTAATTTTTGATTTTGTGAAAATTAAAAATTAATCTGTTGGTTGAGTTGGACTCAAGTTTGGCCAAATCAAATAAAGTGTTCATTTGACTAAGTGAAAATCAACTATATTAGAAGAGATAATTATAGAAATTGTTTTAATTAAGAAAAATAGTTTTTCTAATTAAAAATTATTTTGTTCAAAACTTGAAGATTATGAAGATGGACATTAGGAGGAGAAGGCAATATTTGGAAAGTATGTATTCTTGAAGTCCGCTTTGTAATTTTATTTTTTTATTCAAGGGTTGTAATTTAGAAATACCTAATAGTCATTCGGTTTACAATTAAATATTATTTCAGTTTATCCCTAAAAATCTTAGACGTAATTATCTAGAATATATACAGATATTATTCTAATGGCCTCGGTAGTTGAAAGAAGATGAGAGAACCAGTTGATTAGATCATCGATTCCTCAATCAAGAGTTGAATTGAGAACCTGATTGGTGTTAGAGAGATTTTTTTTCTTTGATTAAACGTTAATCAATTCTCTAAAAGAATAATCATCACGTTCTTTTAGAATATCATCTCATTAAAGTCCTTAATAAATCTATAAATCTCATGTGTTGAGAACATCTAGAGACAGAAAAAGTATCTTGTAATATTCTACGTGCCCACACACGTTCTAGTACGTTGAGAATTAACTTGGAAGATTTTGGTGTGGATCTCGGAGTTTACTGATCGTTGGAACGATTTTGTGGAAACGAATGATCGATCAGTTTTTGTAAGGATACTTGATATAGACTATAATAGGTATATGATTCCTAACTTTGAAGTTGTAGATTTAACTTATAAATATATAATGAATCCTGACTGATTGAAAAAGAGTTTTCAATAAAAAATTTTATTTGATTATCGTGACGTTGTGCAAGTTTTGTTTTATTAAAAGATTCATTTTTATTAAAATTTTAATTTTTTAAAAGGCCAAACTCCCCTTTATTCGAGGACTTGTCCAAAAAGAAACCTTTGTTTATGGCAAAAACTTTCCTGCGAGCTCAGACTTACATCATGTTGGAGGAAGGAAAAAAAGTATATTGAAAACAACCAAACAAAAAAAGGAAGAGTCACATAAACGAGAATGAAATTCCAGATCAGAAAGGAAGAGAGCTAACAGAAAGGAAGAGAGCTGACAGAAAGGACATGGAAGACGAAAGGAATAAAAAATGAAAGAGAACAGAATATCAAAGACAATACTCAAATAGAGTACATCTAAAGGACAAAGTCTACACGTCGTTGACCCTCTTAGTAAATCGGATATTTGAACAGATCAAGGATAAGCCATGGCTGAAAAGACCAGCTCCACTCACAAAAGAGCCAAATTTCAAGGATAAGGATAAGTACTGTTCTTTTCACAAGAGTAGTAGGCATTACACCATGGATTGCTTCCAGCTCAAGGACTATATTGAGGAACTCATAAAAGATGGATGCCTCTGCCGATTTATGAAAAGAGAATAGCAAAAGCAGGAAGTAGAAAAGGAAGACCGCAGTGATTAAAAGCGTGACAACGGGAGCTCCGCATTATCAAAACCATCATTGCATTGACAGAACATGAAGGGACAACATGAAAGGAAAGTACTGTAAGAAATTAATGTTGGAGAAATACTTGGGAAGTCACTCACCTGACAATGGGAATCTCCCACTAATTTTTTATGATCTAGATTTGAAACATGACGGACACCACAATGATGCCCTTGTTATTTCAATACAATTTGGAAATTGCCTTTTGAGAAGAGTTTTGGTGGATGATGGGAGCGTAGTAAACATACTGTACCGAACCATATTAGAAGAGATGTTAGTGAGAGAACAAAAGCTGCAAGGAATCTCGCAACAATTGATAGGCTTTCAAGGAGCTATCAGCTACTCAGAAGGGACTCTTATTCTCCCTGTAATTCTTGAACCATTTAATTATATGACTGAATTTATGATTTTAGATACTTCATCTCCATACAATGCTATTCTGATAAGAACGTGACTACACAAGATGAAGGCTGTACAATCAACTTTCTATCAAGTGCTGAAGTACCCCTCACTGGAAGGAATCAAGACCATTAAAGATGATAAGGTCATTGCCCGCATATGTTTCGTGACTGCATTCGAGTCTGCAAAGAAAAGACTTACAGAAAAGAAAACCCCAAGCAGCCTGAGGAAGCGACTCAATAGCAACCACATGATGATGGGTAAGATGGCACGGGATATGAGGCAGGAGAATAAACAGAATCTGTGTGCCCGGAAGAAGGAACATAAAAATGATAAACATCGGCACCCACCTCGAGCAAGCAGAGAAAGACAAGTTGATAGAATTTCTATGAAGGAACAAAATGTATTTGCAACTACCGCGCAAGAAATGCCAGGAATTCTGGAAGAGATCATATGCCACAAGTTGAACGCAGATCTGACAGCAAGACTAGTAAAATAGAAGAAGACGAGAATTGCACTAGAACGAAACAGAGCAGTAAAGGAGGAAGTTGATAAGCTCCTAAGCACTGGATTCATTAGAGAAGTTGACTATTCGAAGTGGTTGGCCACTATGGTGATGGTGCGAAAAAAGAACAGCAAATGGAGGATCTGTGTGGATTTCACCGACCTGAATAAAACTTATCCAAAGGATGACTATCCGCTTCCCAGGATTGATCAAATGGTAGATCCCACATCTGGACATGAGCTCCTCAACTTTATGGACGCCTATTCTGGATATAACCAGGTGAAACTGTTCCAACCTGACAAACAAAAAACTTCTTTTATTACTGAATATGGCATCTATTATTATAAGGTAATGCCCTTTGGGTTGAAAAATGAAGGGGCTACATACTAAAGGCTGGTGAACAAAGAATTCCATGATCATATAGGAAGAAATATGGATGTATACGTGGACGATATGCTGGTGAAAAGTAAAGAACGAGGATATCATATCCAAGATCTTGAGGAGGCTTTCTCAGTCTTAAGAAAGAACTCAATGAAGATGAATCCACAGAAATGTATCTTTAGTGTCGCTGCAGGGAATTCCTTGGACACTTAGTAACCCAACGAGGGATAGAAGTCAATCTAGATAAGGTGAAGGCTATAATGAAGATGAAGTCCCCAAAGAACAAAAAAGAAATTCAATGACTGGCAGGAATACAAGCGACACTCAATAGATTTATTTCCATATCGAAAAATAAATGCAAGCCATTCTTTGATAAGCTGAGGAAGAACTCAGTTGACAAATGGGACAAAGAGTATTGTAAGGACGCTTTCAACAAAATCAAAGGATACTTAGTAACTCCTCCGTTACTCTCAGAACCAATGGTTGGTGAGCAACTCCTATTATATGTTGCCATGTCAGAGATAGTTGTAAGTGTCGTACTCATTAGAGAGGAAGAAAGGAAACATAAGCCTATATATTTCACCAGCAAAAGCTTAGTAGCGGTAGGAACAAGATACAACAAGATGGAAAAATTAGTACTGCCTATCAGGACTGCTGCTAGGAAGTTGAGACATTATTTTCAGGGACACAATATTAAGGTATTAATAGACCCGCCTGTTAAAAGTATTTCAAACTCTTCAGAGATAAGTGGGAGGATGGGGAAATGGGCAATTGAACTAGGCTATTATGAAATTCATTATGAGCTTAGAACTTCTATCAAGGGGTAAGTGTTAGCAGATTTTGTCGCAGGCTTTAATGGTGAAAAAGTCAACCCAGAACCACAGAAAGAAATTGAGAATGGATGTTGGAAATCAGACGTTGATGGCGCTTCTAACAACAAAGGAGCAGGAGTGGAGTAGTGGTGCAAACTCTTTTTGGAAAACATTCTAACATTCAATTTCCTTTGGATTCAATGCATCGAACAATGAAGTCGAGTATGAGGCGCTAACAACAATAGTATCTTTGCTATGAGAATATGAGGTAACTGATGTAAAAATATTTTATGATTCCAAAAGATGAAAGAATGATAAGTTATTTACAATGAGCGAAAGAACTACTGAGCTCGTTTAAAAACTATAAGATTCAACAAATCCCAAGAGCCGAGAACGGACACGCAAACGTGCTAGCAAATTTGGGATCGTCCGTACAAGTCTCGTATAAAAGAAATGTACCTATGGAATTCTTAGAGAGATTGAGCAGCATTGCTGAAGTGTGAATTAAAATGGAACCTAGCTTGCAAGATGATGTGACCCTCTACCTTGAAAAGGAAGTACTCCTCGAGGATAAACTCCATGCGAGGAAAGTACATCAGCAATGTGCTAGGTACACATTAATAAATGGATTATTGTATAAAATATCATTTCCAGGTTCGTACTTAAAATGCTTGAAGGAGAAAGAAGTGCAATATGTCATAGCTGAAATTCATGAATGAATATGCAGAAACCACACCGGGGGAAGATCGCTAGCTCACAAAGTTTTAAATGAGAGAATATTATTGGCCTAGAATACATCAAGATGTCAAGCAATGTGTAAAGAAATTTGATAAATGCCAACGATTTACCCCAATCACCAGAATGGCTCCAGGAGAACTAAACACAGTAGCAAGCCCACGACCTTTCATACAGTGGGCACTTGACATCATTGGTCCACTCTCAATGGCCAGCTTAAAAGCACTTCTTGCTAGTGGCTACAGACTACTTCAGGAAATGGATCGAAGTGGAGGCTTTCACGAGAATCCAGGAAGAAGAAGTCAAAGGGTTTTTGTGGAAAAACATAATATACAGATACAGAATACCCAATATATTAGTCTCGGATAATGGACTGTAGTTCATAGAGAAAATCATTAAAGGCTTTTACGAGGGACTGAAAATCATTAACCATTTCTCTACACTATACTATCCACAAGGAAATAGGCAAGTTGAAAGATCAAATCACATCATACTTGATAGCATGAAGAAGCGACTGGAATTCGCAAAAGGAAAATGGTAGATGAACTTCCACCCACGCTATGGCATATGGAACTACTCCAAGAGAAGCAACTAGAGAAACGCCGTTTGCTTTAGTACTTGGAGAGGAAGATGGAATTCGTGTTGAAATTGGAAGCCCCATAATGAGATCAGAACTGAATGAACAACATAATGATGAACTCCTCAGAAGAAGCCTTGATCAATTGGAAGAATGAAGAGAAGCTGCCCTAATCAAGATGATGCATTATAATTAGAAAATGAGACCCTATTTTCAGAAAGGAATAAAAAATCGAGAGTTCCAGAAATGAGACTTAGTGCTGAGAAAAGTCTTCCAAACGAAAGGAAAATTTGGGCCAACTTGGGAAGGACCATATATCATTTGTGGTGTGGGAGGAACCAGGTATTATTACTTAAAGGTAGGGGAAGGAGGAGACCTGGCAAAACCATGGAATGCATCTCATTTAAAGAATTATTTTGTTTAGTTGTAATTTTATTGTGAATATTTTCCCCGTGGGTTTTTCCCGCAAGGGTGTTCCACATGAAAATCTCTAGGGTCAACTCTCTATCTCTTCTACCAGGAAAACAAATTAAAGAAACTAAGGACATAAGTAATTGGGAGGGGCAATTCATAAATCCTACTCTTGGAAGGAACTAATAGTGTAGGTCCTTGGGAGGGGAAATGCATAAGTCCTACTCTCAGAAAGAACTAAGGGTATAAGTCATTGGGATGGGCAATTCATAAGTCATACCCTCAAAAGGAACTAATGGCATAGGTCCTTGGAAGGGGCAATGCATAAATCCTATTTTTCAGGAGGAACTAAGGGCATAAGTCCTTGGGAGGGGCAATTCATAAGTCCTACTCTCCGAAGAAACTAATGACGTAAGTTCTTGGGAGGGGCAATTCATAAGTCTTACTCTAAGAATGAACTAATGGCATAAGTCATTGGGAAAGGCAATTTATAAGTCCTACTCTCAGAAGGAACTAAGGGCATAAGTCCTTGAGAGGAGCAATTCATAAATCCTACTTCCAGAAGGAACAAAGAACGTGAGTCCTTGAGAGAGGCAACACATATGTCCTACCTCGAAAGGAACTGAAACACAAGTCACGATGGATAAAGGATGAGAACAGAAGAAAGAGAATGGACAACAAAAAAAGAAGAATTTCAGAACATAAATACGTTCAATGAGAAGCTAACCTGAGTAAAGAAATGTGAAAAGAAAATCTGAGCTGAGTAAAGAAAAGCTAGAAAAGAAAAGAATTTCAGAACATAAATTCAGTAGAAAATAAAAAAGAAAGGAAAAGAATTTTAGAGCAGAAATTCGGCAGAAAAGAAAAGAAGAGCAAAGAAGATCACGTTCAAACCCTTTAGAATAGGAAATTCCAGAAAGCTGTTGCTTCACTTCAGAATGGGAAAGCCAAAAATACTGCAGTTCAGAATGGGAAAGCTATTTTAGTCCTTCACATGGACTTTATGAGGTAAAATCTTTAAATAAATTTTGCAAGTTAAGTTAGCAAATTAAGTTTTAATTGTTGTTACTTAAGAGTAGGAAATGAACGAGAGATACAAAGAACTTCTACATTGATAAATGAAAGGAAAGTACAAGAAAAGGCAATGAAGTTACAACTAAAACAAAAAGCTTAAAGAGAAGCATTGTCCTCATCAAACATCTCTCTCTTTCTGTTCCAGAGCTTGAATTTTAACTGCTTCAGCAGCAGTCAAAGACTCTTCAGCAGTCTTCAACGCTTCCTTTGTGGCCTCTAAAGATTCAGTTAGATTTAAAATCTCTGCCTTAGCCCTATCAGCTTCCACGACTTACTTCTCAACTGTCTCATGTAGCTCAGCCTCTAACCCTTTCAACTGATAGACTTCTCGATGGAGACCTTCAATAATGCTAGCACAGTGAGTAACATCCCTTCGGAGCTTCTACAGGGCCAAGTGTCGAGCAGCGTGATGCTCTTGAAGAGCATTATGATGGATAATGGCCTGAAAGGAAAACAAAAGTAGTAAGAACAAAGTAAGGAAATAATCAAGAAAAAAGAAAAGGATGAAGAACCATAGTCTAACTAAGTCATGACTGAGAGAAGAAATGAGGTCGTCAATCCTAGTATTACGAGTCTTGACCAAGTCAGCATCGAAGTTAATCCCACGAGCAACAATGTGACAAGAATTAGCGTCATCTATAAAGTAAACCATTGCTGGAATATCAATGAACTTTCTAAACCGCCAAGGATAAGAATCTTCTGTTGTTCCCTGAGATCCAGAAGTAGTTCTTGTCTAGTGACTAGCGGAACGAGAATAGGAACAACTGGAGGAGGATGAGGAGCTGTAGAACGTGAAGGTAAGTTCTCACCTTGAGTAGAGGGAACGTCCAGAATGATAGGATCCCTTGAAGAGCTAGTTTCATTTGTTCTCAGACGAGTTCGTCTCCCAACCTTGCCAACCATAATGCGTAGATGCTTTGACATATCCTAAAGAGTCTGAATCAGAAACGCTAAGAGAAGAATGGCTAGGAGAAGCGTGCATGTCTCTTGTAGGAAGGGAGGATGATGACGGGGCAGATGTAGAGGGTGAAATTGAAGAAATGACTACAGGAATGCCACGCGGTGGAGAAAAGATGATAGTAACATCACCACGAGGATTTAGAAGTTCATACCATTTTGGGTACTGACAACGGAAGGCTAGGATGAGCTTTTCTTTAGTCTCCCGCGTTATGAAGGGTTTCTTGTTTTTGTGTTTATCTACAAGGAAGAAATAATCAATCAGGAAATTGAAGGAAATCACAAAAGACAATAATAGATTTAGGAGGAAAGAAAAATAAAAAAGGGAAATGAGGCTTCTACTACTTACTGAAAGTCCCTCAGTTCTAGGAAATTCTCTAGCGGCCATTACCACCCCAATTCTCACTAATCACAATGACATCCTTCTCCCAGTTTTTATCACCAGGGGAATACTTGTTACCATTGGCCCCCTCTTTTCTAAAGTTCGTGCAGAGAGATAATAGGTTTCATTCCTAGGCTTGACTATATAGCAACACCTAAGCTCATCAACTCCTAAGTCCAAGCCATATCTCCGATTCAAAGCTTCAAAGTTGAGAAGAACCCTATAGGTACTAGGAGTAAATTGAGAAGGGGCACTACCACACCAACAGAAGAATTTTTGAAATAAATGGGAGAAAGGAAGTTTGAGACCCAAAGCTATGCACATAGGGCTTAAAGTTATTTGGTATGAAGGACTATAGGGATAACCTAGGTGTCTACTTTCACCTAAACCAACTACAACATCAGAGGGAAAGACATCATGACAAATGGATAGAAAATTCCTAAGTTCAGTCGAGTCTCTAACTAAAGGGACATAGGGTTTAAACTCGACTCCACCCTGGGTCATGGCTACTGAAGTCACTAACAGAAAAGAAAAAGAAAAGAGAAGTAAAGGAAACAAGAGACTGATGAAGAATGAGGAAGATAATAAAAAAGATGAGAAAAAGGAGGATTTATATAAGCTTCGGATGCCAAAGACTTATAGAAATGAATTAGAAGAAATGAAATGATGTCTGACATATTCTTGATTGGAGGGAAATCTGCAGAAAAGATGGATCGTCACTACCAGTGACAATTGAAAGGTTGACAGCTAGTGAGAAGGATGGCATGCTCTGCCAAAAAAGGACAATAACAGTCATTAGTCCTGAGTACGGGAATGAAAAATGACAAAAGAAATGTATTAAATACCAAAATATGAAGCGCCAAAAGAGAGAACGGAAATGTGAATCGTTAGAACGGATCATTAATGAGAACATGAAGATAGAACGACATAAAAGAAAGTTTACACAACTATCAAATGCACATCCATCTTGGTAAAGCAACCATTATTTAAATTATTGATATTTTTGTATGTCATTATTATTCAGGTCCCGATAAACAAAAGAAGAAAAAAGAAGGAAAGAAGAGAGGTGATGTCAGAAGATCATTTGTAAAAAAGGCTACTCTAAAAGGTAGTGGCACCCATGAACTTAATGTTGAAGTAAGGAATTCACATCATTACACTTGTATGAAGAAAAAAATTCATTAAGTGTAATATGGGAAAATGAACAGGAATAATTCCAGTGTTTTTCCACATTAGCAAGAGAAAAGCCAATTAGAAGAGATGCCACGGTGAGAGGATAAGAAAAGCTAAATTCACCACGTTGGTAGAATAGAAAAGGCTGAGTTGGAGTTGCTGACCTGATCAAGCAGTTAAATGTGATATTGTGATTAAAATAAAAGATGCATGATCTTAGAGAATATTCTTATTGTTCCCTAAATACAACTGAAATTCTTTATCTTATAGATAATTCTATTTTTATAAAGATAATCGTAGATCGCCCAATTTGATTCGAAAAAAGACCTATAAGAAGTGGCCAATTGTAAGCCTAAACCATCAAACACAAAGCAGTGAAAATTATTCACTTCATACTTATTCTCTCTACTCTTATTATTTTCTAGTGTGAGGGAAAAATTAATTTACTTTATTATTTGAAAAACATGCAATTAAATAGTTTATAATTTGAAACAACTATATAAATAAAATTGTATGTTATAATATGTTGTCACTTTTTTGACTTAATTCACTGTGACACTTCCCGTTTCACATGGATTCATCTTATGAGTTTTAAATGTGAGACGTAGTCATCATTAAAAAATTTCTTGTGTTGGAACTCAATTTCATTATGTGATTGAAGCTCTTCATGCAGATAATAAGCGCGTGCGTTCTATTCTTGATGATTATGGCATCATTTTTCAGTATTCTTGCATTTACACACCTCAACAAAATGAAACCTTAGAGTGTAAACACATACATCTATTAATCATAGAAGGTTTATAGTCAGATGTAAAGGGAAAAATTGATGGATAGTAGTAAATTCGAAGTACAATGAATGAAATAGAACTTCAAAATTGGTTTCAATTTTTCAGAAGGCGAATAAATTGTGTGAGTTTTATGGTTATTTGAGGTTTAAAATCACAAACTCTAAGCTATTTTTTTGTCCAATGAGATTTTTTCTATTATTTCCCCTTTTATATTTTACAGGTTATTAGTTTTAGAATAAATGATATATAGGAAAATAAAAAGTTTGTGGATTCAAATGTAGTATCCAATTAAAACATGTCGCCTACAGAATTTTGAGGCCGTTTTCAAAAACATTAGGAATAATTTTTTGATGGAATCCATAAAAATGTCTCTCAAAAGACATCAATCCTAAAAATAAATAAATAAAACAATAATATTTGTAGTGATAACAATAATGATGATGATAAAATAATAATAATAATAATAATAATAATAATAATAATAATAATAATAATAATAATAATAATAATAGTAATAATAATAATAATAATAATAATAATAATAATAAGGTGAGGGGGCTGACCATTATATAAACAGTTAATCAAAATGACAAAACAACTCATTATTAGCACGTCTGTCAACGTTTTATTTAGGTCAACAGTCCTAACGTAATCCTTGCTCAACGGACCTTACCAATACGTGACTTGGTGGACGTCCCACTAATTATTCATTGATTATTCCCTGCATTTTTTGTAGATACAGTGATTGTTTTCTCAACCTAAACAACTACATATTGAGTGCCTTTGAGTTAGCATGGATCATGAATACTAAGGGTTATAATAATGGTTATAATCAATTCAAATTATGGCATACATGGTCTCATGAACAATTACTGTTTAAAGAGAAAACTTACAGATGAAGGAGCTTTATAGAGCTCCTGATATATCTTCAATGTTTAGTAGTTCTTCAAGAATTATTGTTGCGGAAGTAAGATGAAGTATATGAGAGAGAGCTTAAAGAGACAAGTTAGAGAGAAGAGAGAGCGTATTGTTGATTTTAGCTCAGCACATGAGCATTCTGCCATCAACAAAGGGTGAAGCTTTTATACTACAAAAAGTAAAATATACAGGGAAAGATAAAGTGGTGTGTCCTGGATGGGTTGGAGTCGTGTATCCTTATCTTCTCGTTGCTTTTTAAGTGGGAATCTACTTTATGAAAAGTAGATTTATCCTCTTTTGATCATGAGGTCTACTATATAAAAAGTATATGTCTCTTTTTCTGTTAGTGGATCTACTATTGTTTGTCGCTGCTGGAAGTGGGAGACAAGATTAGGCATTTGCTTTACCCTTCTTGTCTTTATCAATTTGGTCTGAGATGACAGTGGTAAGAAAATCCTAGAAATCAGAAATAGTGGGATCATGTATTTCTGGATCAAAAGCTTCGGGGTCTTGGCTCTCACCAACTAAGATGCTGACAGTATTATCCTCAATATCAGAATCTTTTTGTTGACTGGTAGAGGGTTTCATGGAGGTATCCTTAGGAACAAAAACATGAAAAATTGGTCTTTGATAAACTCCATGGTTTTGATCATTAATTCTTTTTCAATAAGATCAGGAAATTTATGTTTAATTATAGTATGGGCATTTAGAAAA
This sequence comes from Datisca glomerata, assembly GCA_003255025.1. NCBI lineage: Eukaryota > Viridiplantae > Streptophyta > Magnoliopsida > Cucurbitales > Datiscaceae > Datisca > Datisca glomerata. Next base: position 43,526 of record QANY01008436.1, read on the forward strand.
TGATTTCTTGTTGGTGTTGGAAGAGTCTTAGGGATGGCTTCAAAGCAGACATGGGAATGTGCTTTGATGGTTTTGATGAGTTCTGTTATGTTGGGGTTCATCCCCTTATCCCACCATTTGGTGAAAAAGATTCATTTCAGTTGTGGGATACCATTCTGATAATCACATTTTAAATCTCATTTCCAGATCCAGGGGATACTGAATCGGATAATAAAGTGAAATAGAGATTTGGATACTGTAATATTTTTTTTCTAATAAAAGAGAATCGGAAGCATGCCATTCACTAAATTCTGTTTGAATCTTCTAGGGTAAAGTGTCAAAGGTGATTCTAAATTTATCCCACCAAACTAAGAACCAACTTGGTAGGCCAGTGGTAAGGATTTCGGGAAAAACACGAATAAACCATGTATGGTTGTGAATAGGGTTCTGGTAATAAAATATGTAGGTAAATGAATCAATATAATCTCAATAATTGTATTTTATCTCTTTTTGATTTATGTCAAGAGTTCTGGTTGTATGAGGATGAAGACCCCATTGGGCTAATGGACATGATACTTCTGATAACAGCCTTACTGAATGTGATAGGGCTGGTATTTTTGTTAGAATCATGGAGGGTGTCTGATCTCCATAGCATCGGTTTGTACTATGATTGCCTCATAGAAGTATCTGTATTGCTCAAATCGAGTCGGATGTTGTTGGGTCTAGAGATATCTTCTTTTAATCTCTCATGGATCAAACATCCATTTTTCATCTTCTGGTTTGATAAAGAGAATAGTCTCTTCAAAAATACTGTTAGGGATATACTATTCTAGTGTTAAGAGGATATCCTTAGTAGTTTTGCAAGTATTGGCCTCTTGAACACTAGGGAATTATGTTGGCCAAAAAATGTCATCTTATTGTTGTGTTATATTGTTTCATCCTCTGCCACGGCCACGTTGGCCTCGGCCATGACTTCTATTACTCTTGCTGTTATTATCCCTAAAATATTCCCGAGTTCAGAAGTCGGAGAGAAAATTCTGTTCACCTTTAATATATTCAATATCAAAATCAAATACTGATAAAATGCTTTGCCAAGAGGCAAATATCTATTTAGAAGCAAGATTTTGTACGTCTTTTTTAAATATTTGTTTAGCTACAGAACAATCAACTTTTATTTGAAAATGCTGGTTAAATAAATCATCCTAAAATTTAAGAACACTTTTAACAATTGCTAAACATTCCTGTTTAATGGTTGGATGATTTTTAGCTGGTCCTTTCCAAGTTCCTGAAGTTAACCTTAAGAGTTATTCCTTCTGTTTTATAAGAATTTGCCGGTTTAAGAATACCACCATAACCTTGGTTGGAAGCATCTGTTCTAACAATTTTTTTCCATTTATGATTGGGCAAAGATAAACTATATAACTATTTAATTTTCTCTTTGATTTTCTTAAATAATAAAGTATGTTTTGTTGTCCAAGGAGTAGAATTTTTCTTAAGCCTATTATACAAAATAGAAGCATCCTATGATAACTGTAGATAGAAGTCTTGAATATAATTAAGACTACAAAAAAACCTCTACAATTTAGTATTTTTTCTTTTATTTCATCTGGGAATTTAGAAGCGAATTCAATAATTCAGTTAATAGGGATAATAGTTCCATTGAAAATATTATGACCTAAAAATCTTACTACAGTTTAAAATATTTTCATTTTTCTAGCTGAAAGAACTAAGCCATTTCTGATAATAACATGCTTGAAAACATTCAAGTGTTTGATATAATGAACTATAGAGGATGAAAATATTAAAACATCATCAATATAACAAATAATAAAATCAGTATAAGAATTGAGTATATCATTCATGATATGTTGGACTTCTGAATGACCATTCTTGACTCCAAATGATAAGACATTCCATTCATAATGGCCAAAATGAACTGTAAAAGTAGTTTTATATCTATCCTGCTCAACTATCTATAATTACCAAAATCTAGATTTTAAATCAAAATTTGAAAAGACTACGGAATCATGAAGTTTGTCTACATGATCTTTCTTATTCGGTACAATATACCTTATCCATTATAAAGCAACGTTAAGAGGTTTATAATCAATCACAAACCTAGGTGATCTTCTTTCTATTTCAGCATTTTTATTAACATAGAAAGCAGTAGAACTCCAAGGAGATTTACTGGGTCTAATTAATTTTTTTCTATAATAGGGAATCTATTTCAGTTTTACATATCTTTAAATATTTCTTTTTCATTTGGCTGGGTCTAGATTTGGTAGGAATATTTCATCATCTAAGAGTTCCTATAAAACCATTAACAAGAAATCTGCAGATTTGGTGATTAGTATTATCATTCTATTTACAAACTGAGGAGTACATAATCATCTGGTATATAGTTTCAAAAACTTAATATTTAGTTTTTTCATCTATGTTCCATTCATAAATGGTTTTACCGTGATAAAATCCTTGAGTATGAAGGAAAAATTCTTCATACAATCTATATATGAACCCATAGGATCTAATGGATTTGAGAATTCCTTCATCCCTGACGATTATATCAAAGGAATCCACATATCTGATAACCAAATACCTCATGGTGTTTATGAATCTAACAGAAGACCAAATGGCCCAATTGCCAGTGACATGCAATTTAATCTTTGATGGATTTTAGACCTAGAAGTTTATTAAGACAAAGTTTTCACCAGGATTTTATGCAACCTAAGTATCACGATTTTAGGAATTGGTATTTCTCAAACCATAATCATCAACAAATTTTAGATCTAAAAAATCATTATTATTACCAGTTAGAAAAAGATCAGCGTCTTTAGTCTTTTCTTGAATGGTATTATCAGTTTACCATACATGCTTCATGATGACCAACGAATACAAGTTCTTTCCAATATGCAAAAGGCTTGGATAATCACAGGTTGTCGTACTTACTAGTCTACCCATCCACCACTTTTATCCTTAGAGCTTGCTCCAGGAAATGGGAATAAAAAACCTCTAGTTATAAATCCTTATACGGAGATCCTTGAGAAAAATCGTCATGGAACCTGTGAGAATTAAGGATATTCTCCCCTTAACCAAATAGAATAATTACACTAATCTTTTCCTTTAAACTGTAAGAACTCATCTAACCCGTATTGAAGATTCTCTTGACCAAATACAAGATACTAAGACTCAACAAAATCTTGTTGATCAGTAGAAGCTTACCCTTGAACTTGTCACTACAACCCCCTCCCCCCCACCTCTTGAAGTTTAGAAATTTTAATTAAAATCTAACAAGAAGGAGGATGATTTTATGGAAACTCTTATGGGAAAAATAAAAAATCTTAAGATTTTCACACCAGAAACTTCAGAACAACTGAATATGATGAATCAGGACGATTCACCTCATCAGGAAGAACCCGACGAATTTTCTCTTTCCTAAATATTCGATATTCAGAAAAATTTTGATGACACTATCAACAAACTTTCTTATACCTATTCTAAACAACCTACTATTCGTATGGATTTAACAGGATATAATAGATATTATTATCCTAGACCTACCCCACATGACCTATTATATGAAGAAAATTTCCTTCATACTCAAAGATCTTATCATGGTAAAACCATTTATGAGTGGAACATAGATGGAAAAAATGAATATCAAGTTTTTGAAACTATACACCAGATGATTATGTACTACTCGGTTTGTAAACAGAATGACAATACTAATAACCAAATCTGCAGATTTCTTGTTAATGATTTTACAAGAACTCTAAAAGGATGGTGTGACAATTGTCTCACAGAAAGTCAGAGAAATTAAATTTTAAACTCCTTTAAACAAGACTGACATCTTGACGGGTACCCAGACCAGAAATGAAGATGCTTGCTATACGATTGCATAGTCTATAATTCATAATTTTCTTGGACCCAGAGTTATTTATACTGACAGACATAAAACATTATTACAAAATCTTATATATCCTTCCTTAACCCATTTCTGTTGGTATAAAGATGTCTTCCTCATGAATGTCATGCAGAGAAGTGATGCTAACAGTGAACATTGGAAGGCCAAGTTCATAGATGGTCTCCCTAGTCTATTTGCAGAAAAGGTTCGTAAGAAGCTTAGGGATAAACATGATCAAATGGATATTCCTTATGACCAGTATACTTATGAACATCTTTTTGCCCTTGTCATTGAAGAATGATTAGCTCTTTGCAAAGACATGAAATTATAGCATATGATGGAAAATCAAAATCTTAATAACAGAAAAGAATTGGGTAAATTCTATGATCAATTTGCCTATGATACAAAAATATAGTATCCTTCTACCTCTCAACCTCATAGAACTTCCAAGCCCTATAAATCTCATAAAAAATATTTATCTAAGAAGAAATTCAGACACAAAGATTCCCCTCAGAATCTTAGTAAGAAATTTCCCTCCAGAAAGCATAAATCTAAAGGCACCTGTTATAAGTGTGGATTACTCGGTCACTATGCTAATAAATGTCGATCTAAATTTAAGAAGAAGCTGAATGAGCTATCAATTGATGAGGAACCCAACAGAAAATCATAAATTGGCTATCTATTGGCAGTTCTAGAGAAGATAGCACAAATGATGATTTTGCACAACTTTATGAACCTGACTCTGACTCCTCTACTACTTCTAAACAACCTTGTTTTTTTCTAAATCACGCAACATGATAACTGAAGCCAACTATTGGAAAGCCATAGTTGAGATGAACGGTCTTGATATGAATGGACCAGTATCAATGTTCTAATTGACACATAACGATCTCTTCTCACTACTGCGGACCAGATTACTGACCCTGAGATGCAATTAAGATTCTTAGAAACCTGCTATAAAGCTTATGGCACTCTTGAGGTCATCCCTATTGAAAATTACAGTATGAAAGAGCTTCTGACTCGTATCCAACAGGATTCTTTATCCGCTAAACTTGTTACCATTTCTTATCTTAAAATGGAAATTTATACCATTAAGTCTGAAATTCAGCAGTTGAAAACTGCTAATTAAATCATTTTCCAGGATCTCAATCTCCTCAAATAATCTACCACTAACTGTATGACTCCTCTCGAGGCACCTAATACTACCCCCTGGAAAATACTGGACCTACAGAGAAACTGACTCAAACTGATAATCCTTATTTTTTTCTTCTGAACCAAGTTACTTTCCAAAAATGGTATACTAAAATTACTTTAATTATCAAACTAGACTTCATATTTAAAGATTTCATTGTCTTAGTATAGTGGTGCTGATATGAACTGCATTCCTGAAGGATTAGTTCTGAAAAAATATTTCTAGAAAATCACTCAATCTCTTATTAGTTCTAGTGGTAACTTTATGTGTATTCAGTATAAAATACACAAAGCACTTATTTGCAAACAATGTATTTATTTATTTTTATATAAAAAATATGACACAAAGTATAATTCTTGGCAGACCGTTTTTAAATTCTATAATGCCTAATAAATGAATTGATACGTTAGGTTTCCATACCACTATAGACAATACTAATATTATATTTGATTTTGTCACAACACGTTATACTAAAGAATTAGATTTGATAAAACATCTATTCCTCACATGATACCTTGGTATCAGAACCATGAATAGTTTTGGTCATAATAGTGTTTATAGTCTCTTTAAATTATTTATATATAGTCACCATACAAACTTGTCTGAATTAAGTGCTCCTTCTATCACAGCAGTAGCTAATACAGTAGCACCAACCTCAAAAGTTCCAGAAGTAGTAGCCTATCAAGATGTTAAAGAAGCTTTGGATAAATGGACTATACCCAGAGTTAAACAAGAAACAATTTACAAAATTCGTACTTTTGATTTTACCAGTAGAAAGATCATCACAACTTTTGAATATGCTATTCCTTTACAGAATAATGATGATATAATTTATTTATTGCATATTCATGATTTATATCATTTTATGCAAAAAAATATTAATATTTACATATAGGACTTGTGCAAATTGCTTTCAAGCCCTTGACTTTATTAGAACAGAACACCAACATACAATGCACTCTTCTTGATGGTAGATGCCTAAACTAGAAAGCCTCACTTGTGGGAGACATAGAGACCAATTTATCTCATGGACCAGTTTATTTTAATATATATATTTTAGAGTTGTTCTTTCTGACAGTAATTTAGTCAAAGTTCTTGAACTCAGAGTTCAGTGGCATGGCTATGACTATTTACCAAGATTTTTCCTTTTGCCATCTTAATCACGATCCACCTTAAGGTTCTTTCCACCTCAAGTCCTTACACCTGCAAGCAGAGTGAGCAAGGACATACTCTCCTTATTGATACTAATATAATTAATAACGAGATAGATATTCCTCGCATGATACCTTGGGTTGATATTACTTTTCCTGAAACATGGTAAATCTCTAATGACGTACCAACCAAACCTATAAGTAGACAAACTATTGAAGATGTCATTCAAACCAAATGAGGTAATGTTTATCTTCATTTTCAAAAACCCTTAACTAGAAGCCTTTCTAGTCTAAGCAACATAAGTATTCCTCCTTATAAAGTTGATCTTCCTGAATCATCCAGACAATCTATATCTGAACCCATAGGATCTATGGATCTTAAAATTCCTTCATCCCTGAAGATTATATCAAAGGAATTCACATATTTGATAACCAGATACCTCATGGTGTTTATGAATCTAACAGAAGGCCAAATATCCCAACTGCAAGTGATATGCAATTTAATCTTCGATGGATTTTACACCTAGAAGTTTATTAAGACAAAGTCTTCACCAAAATTTTATGTAACCTAAGTATCACGATTTTAGGAATTGGTATTTCTCAAACCATAATCCTCAATAGCTTTTAGATCTAAAAAAATCTTTATAATTACCAGTTAGAAAAAGATCAGCATCTTCAGTCTTTTCCTGAATGGTATTATCAGCTTACCTTACATGTTTCATTACATGATGACCAGCAGATACAAGTTCTTTCCAATATGCAAAAGACTTGGATAACCACAGGTGGTCGTACTTACTAGTCTACCCATCCACCACTTTTATCCTTAGAGCTTGCTCTAGGAAATGGGAATCAAAAACCTCTAGTTATAAATCCTTATACGGAGATCCCTGAAAAAATTCGTCATGAGGAACCTGTGAGAACTAAGGATATTCTCCCCTTAACCAAATAGAATGATTACACTAATCTTTTCTTTTAAACTGTAGGAACTCAGCTAACTCGTATTGAAGATTCTCTTGACAAAATACAAGATATTAAAACTCAACAAAATCTTGTTGATCAGTAGAAGCTTACCCTTGAACCTGTCACTATAAAACACCTTCTTGAAGCTCAGAATTTTAAATTAAAATCTACCAAGGAGGATGATTTTATGAAAACTCTTATTGAAAAAATAAAAAATAAAAACTTAAGATTTCCACACTAGAAACTTCAGGACAACTGAATATGATGAATCAGGACAATTCACCTCATCAGGAAAAACCCGACAAATTTTCTCTTTCCTAAATATTGGATATTCAGAAAAATTTTGATGATACTATCAATAAACTTTTTTATACATATTCTAAACGACCTACTTTTCGTATGGTTTTAACAGGACCTAGTAGATATTATTATCCTAGACCTATCCCACATGACCTATTGCATAAAGAAGATTCCCTTCATACTCAAAGATCTTATCATTGCAAAACCATTTATGAATGGAATATAGATGGAAAAATTGAATATCAAGTTTTTGAAATTATACACCAGATGATTATATACTCCTCGATTTGTAAACAGAATGATAATACTAATCACCAAATCTGTAGATTTCTTGTTAATGCTTTTATAGGAACTCTTAAAGGATTATGGGATAATTGTCTCACAGAAATTCAGTGAAATGAAATTTTAAACTCCTTTAAGATCAAGACTGACGCTTTGACAAGTACCCAGACCAGAAATGAAGATGCTTATTATACACTTGCAGAGTCTATAATTTATTATATTCTTGGACCTGGAGTTATTAATACTGACAGACATCTAGAATCATTACAAAATCTTGTATGTCCTTCCTTAACCCATTTTCATTGGTATAAAGATGTCTTCCTCATGAAAGCCATGCAAAGAAGTGATGCTAACAGTGAACATTGGAAGGCCAAGTTAGTAGATGGTTTCCATAGACTATTTGCAGAAAAGGTCTGTAAGAAGCCTAGGGATAAACATGATCAGATGGATATTCCTTATGACCAATATCTTATGGCCATCTTGTTGCCCTTGTCATTGAAGAAGGATTAGCTCTTTGCAAAGACATGAAATTACAGCATATGATGAAAAATCAGAATCTTAATAACAGAAATGAATTGGGTGAATTCTCTGATCAATTTGCCTATGATACAAAAATACAGTATCCTTCTACCTCTCAACCATATAGGACTTCCAAGCCCTATAAATCCCATAATAAATATTTCTCTAAGAAAGAATCTAGACACAAAGATTCCCCTCAGAATCTTAATAATAAATTTCCTTCCAGAAAGCATAAATCTAAAGGTACATGTTCTAGTGTGGATTACCCGGTCACTATGCTAATAAATGTCAATCTAAATTTAAGAAAAAGATGAATGAGCTATCCTTTGATGAGGAGACCTAACAGAAAATCTTAAATTGTCTCTCTGAAGGCAATTCTACAAAAGATAGTACAGATGATGATTTTGCTCAACTTCATGAATCTGACTCCAACTCCTCTGTTACTTCTGAACAACCTTGTTACTCTATATCGTGCAACATGATAACTGAAGCAACTATTGGAAAGCAATAGTTGAGATGAACGGTCTTGATATGAATGGACCGAGTATTAATGTCCTAACTGACACCCAACGATTTCTTCTTGCTATTGCGGACCAGATTACTGACCCTGAGATTAAAATAAGATTCTTAAAAACCTACTATAAAGATTATAGCACTCCTGAGGTCATCCCTATTGAGAATTACAGTATGAAAGTGCTTTTGACTCGTATCCAACAAGAATCTTTACCCGCTAAACCTGTTACCATTTCTTATCTTAAAATGGAAATCAATACCATTAAGTCTGAAATTCAGTAGTCAAAGACTGCTAATCAAATCATTTTCCAGGATCTTAATCTCCTCAAACAATCTACTACTATACGTATGACTCCTCTCGAGGCACCTGAGACTTCTCCCCCCCCCCCCCNNNNTCCCCCCCCCCCCCCCCTGAAAAATACTAGACCTATAAAGAAACTGACTCAGACTAATAATCCTTATTTATTTCTTCTGAACCAGGTTACTTTCCATAAATGGTATACTAAAATTACTTTAGTTATCAAACCAGGCTTCATAATTAAAGATGACATTGTCTTAGTTGATAGGTGTGCTGATATGAACTACATTCATGAAGGATTATTTCCTAAGAAATATTTCCAGAAAACATCTCAGTCTCTTACTAGTGCTAGTGGTAACTCTATGCGTATTCAGTATAAAATACCTGAAGCACTTATTTACAAACAAGGTATTTGTTTATCTGTATCATTTGTTTTAATAAAAAACATGACACAAAGTATAATTCTTGACAATCCTTTTTTAAATTCTATAATTCCTATTTACATGAGTTGATATGTCACGTATCGATACCACTATAGACAATACTAATATTTTTATATTTGATTTTGTCTCAAAACCGTAAACTAAAGAATTAGATTAGATAAAACATCTAATTTAGAATAAAAATAACCAGTTAAATTTAATATAGAAAGAAGTTCAATTTTTTACTATTGGTCAACGTATACAACAACCTTCACTACAAAATAAAATAAAAACAATTATGTATGAATTTCAAACCGAAATCGGTAGTGACATTCCAAATGCTTTTGGGAACAAAAAGAAACATATCATATATCTACCTTATAATCACGATTTTGATTAAAGAAATATTCGGACCAAATCTAGACCCAACCAAATGAAAAAAATAATATTTAAAGATATGTAAAACTGAAATAGAATCCCTATAACTATAAAAATCAATTAGACCCAGTAAATATCATTGTAGTTGTACTACTTTCTATGTTAATAAAAATGTTGAAATAGAAAAAGGATCACCTAGGTTAGTGATCAATTATAAATCTCTTAATGAAGCTTTACAAAGGATAAGGTAACCTATATTGAATAAGAAAGATCTTTTGGACAGACTTCATGATTCCGTAGTCTACTCGAAATTTGATTTAAAATCTAGATTTTTGAAAATACAGATAGCTGAGCAAGATAGATATTGCTTTTACAGTACCTTCTGGCCATTTTGAATGGAACGTCTTACCATTTGGAGTCAAGAATGGTCATTCAGAATTCCAGCATATTAGGAATGATATATTTAATTCTTATACTCAATTTATTATTTGTTATATAGATGATGTTTTAATTCCTTTCATCCTCTATAGATCAGTATATCAAACACTTGAATATTTTCAAGTATGTTATTATCAGAAATGGCTTAGTTCTTTCATCTACCCAAATGAAACTATTTCAAACTATAGTAAGCTTTTTAGGTCATAATATTTTCAATGGAACTATTATCCCTATTAACCAAAGTATCGAATTTGCCTCTAAATTCCCACATGAAATAAAAGAGAAGACTCAATTACAGAAGTTTCTTAGTAGTCTTAATTATATTCGAGAATTCTATCTGCAACTATCACAGGATGCTTCTATTTTGTATAACAGGCTTAAGAAAAATCTTACTCCTTGGACAATAGAACACACTCTAGCTGTTAAGAAAATCAAAGAGAAAATCAAATAGTTATGTTGTTTATCTTTGCCCAATCCTAATTGAATTTTTTTTTTGAAACAGATGCTTCTAACCAAGGTTATGGTGGTATTCTTAAACAGGTAAACCCTGATAAACAAAAGGAAGAACTCTTAAGGTTTACTTCTAGAACTTGGAAATGACCAGCTAAAAATTATCCAACCATTAAACAAGAATGTTTAGTAATTATTAAAAGTGTTCTTAAATTTCAGGATGATTTACTTAATCAGCATTTTATAATAAGAGTTGATTGTTCTGAAGCTAAACAACGTACAAAATCTTATTTCTAAATAGATATTTGCCCCTTGGCAAAACATTTTATCAGTATTTGACTTTGATATTGAATATATTAAAGGTGAACAGAACTCTCTCCCTGACTTCTTAACTCGTGAATATTTAAAGGGATAAGAATTATAGTCTTCAGGTCACACGATTAAGGAAAATCATTCTATTCTCCCTATATCTCATCATTAGAGAGAAAAGCAGATAGGCTTGATCAAAGAAGACTCTTTGATAGATAATCGTGTAGATCTGAAAGACCAACCGCTCAGCTCTAAATTACAATCTACTATCATAGATTCATGTACGCTTCCGCTTTAATAGTTATTTGATTCTTGGTGTGTTCAATGTGAAGTCTTGAGGTTTTAAGATACGGTTTATACCGGAAATATTTTTTTTCTAATAAGTGGTATTAGAGCTATTCATGTTGAATAATTGAGAATCATATTTATATTTAGATCCATGATTATATATTTATGAATGTATTTTGGAGTTCTTTAATTTAATAATTGTATGTTTGAATTATTATATTTAAGAACGAATTTTGGCAAGGCAGTCACGATAGTGAGGGGTGGTAGCCAATGGTCGCCACTTACCCTAGGGTAGTCCAATACACGGGCCTCCTCAGAACTGTGACTAGATTGGGCTGCGGGTTGTTAGCCCGCAGTAGATAAGTTTAATAAAAACAAAATTGGGTTCGCCCACAACCATAAAGGAAAATCTGTGGGCTTCACCCATAGGCAAATTTTTAGAAGGAAACATTAGGTAATTAAGCTAGTTTAATTTTAACTTTTCGTTAGTGTCCTTTATTTTGTTATTTTACAGATATGGCTGGTTTTAAGGAAAGCTAAATTAGTTAGCTATGATTTTCTATGTAGATTACTTATATGCCCTTGTTATAAGTGATTTTGTCTTTTAGGTTTTTTCTTTTTCTTCTTCCTTTCTCCTCTCACAACTCTTCGTTCGTGCCTTTCCAAGATTCAGTTGTATTACAGATAACGAATCGTATTTTTTTTCTTCATCAAATGAAAACAAGCACGATGCAGTTTCCAAAATAAAAACTTTTATTGAAGACATTTTTCAATCAGGATCCATTATATATTTATACACTAAATCTAAGACATACAAAGATATAATCATATATCTCTTGTAGTCTATATCAAACGTCCTCGCAAACCAACAATCATGCATTCCCATGAACAACGGACTTTGAGATCCACACCAAGATCTTCCAAGCCAATCCTTAAACGCACTTGGACGTGTGTGGGCACGAAGAATAATCAAATACACTTTTCCTGTCTCTAGATGTACTCAACACATGAGATCTAGAGATTTACTGAAAATGATGAATATTCGTGAGACAATCTTCTGAGACAACACGATGATACGTCTTTCAGAGCTTTTGATTAGCTTTTTATTCACAAAGAAAACAAACCCTGATAGCAATTATGTTCACAAATCTCTTTTAATACTGAGGCCAACAGAATAATATTTATATATTTTCTCGATAATGGCATATCAGACTTTTAGTAATAATCTCAAAATAATATTTAATTTTAAAATTATCATTACACTAGAACCCGCTGTATTTTGTGCACAACTGCAGTGCCACACGGCACTACAATTGTCGTGAGCTATCACAGTGCCTCACTTATATATAAATAATTCAATTATATTTGTAATTTCTGAAATTTATATATAAATAATTCAATTAATTAATTTTTAATTAATTAATCACCTATAATTATCTCATAATTACGTACTTGCCCCGAAATAACTTTTTTTTACAAGTCAAGCCTTTTCTCATGTGCTGAAATATTCACACCTTAGACTGCATAGTACAGAGATGACTTGGAGATCATAGACCTATAATCTTAAGCTCCAAAAAAATATTATTATTAATTAAGTATTTTAATTCAATAATCTTATTTATTAATTTTATTATTACTCCACTATAAATATGAAATTGCATTGCTAGAGATTATAAAATATATTTATAGAGTATTCTCGTATAGTCCGTTGATATAATCATTTCACATAGTTCTGTCCTTCAATTATTGGTTCGTAAATTAGAACTAGTCAAAATTACCATTTTACCATTCTAATTATCTCTTGATCCTTAAATACCATTAATTCACTAGTAAATGGCTAATTTATAAGCATATTATAAATTTGAGCTCAATAACCATTTAGTTCTAGAATTAACACTTAAGGAAACTAATAAACGATCTGTTAGGAAAGTTTGGATTCTAAATCTTGTAAAATTATATTCATAGTTATCCATATCACTGAATCTCAAAAACAAAAGTCACTAGCCTGTTTTATAAAAAAACCTTAACGAGTGAATCAAAAGATCTAGTAGACATGTATAGGAGTTCATGACTGCTCAGGATTCGGACTAGTCCACATATGATCATCAGATTGATGTGTATTGAATCTTTATGATAAATGGTACGTTAATAAAGATACTAATTCACATCGGTCCTATCATATATAATCTTATTATATAATGTACATTTATTAAGATATCTATCCACATCAATGATCCGGATCTGGATCACATGCATTCATTATGCTTAGTGAACCATACTAGCAACCATTCATTAAAGATTTCATACTTTAATATGTTGCTGACATTTTTATTCGCTATCTATGATCTTAATCCTAGTCTCATTGATGAATATGAAATTTTCATATGTTTGTATAAATTATTCGATAATAATTTAAAAGAACAATTATAAGAAAAATATAATTTCATTAAATTTCATATTAAAATGTCAATACACATGCTTTGAGGGCATAACCTCCAACACGTATAAGTTACTAAAAAGCTTGGTGGACCAAGAATGGAGCTCTTTATATGATTTGTGGTTCTCCGGACACGTTTTATGCGATATTACCTTCCTATTGCTTTCACTTGTAGAAGAATAATCTTGGTATGGTAACTTGTAAATTACTCTACATATATATGTATTTACTGTTACTATTTTATGTATTATTAAAAACCGGTTTATTTATTTTAGTAAATATTTTTTTATATATTTTAGGTATTGTCACACATTTTCATACTGATAGTGATGGTAGGCTAAAATATTTTTTCATGACGTTTGGGCCTTTTTAAGTGGTAGTCGGCATTCTAGACCCGTTAATAGATGTTGACGGGACATTTTTGACGAATAAGTATCATGATACACTTATGCTTGCTTTAATGCTTGATGGTAATGACTTAATTTTTTCATTAGCATTTGCAATTGTTGATTCGAAAAATGATTTTGCTTGGGATTGGTTTATGCAGAAGTTGAGTTGTGCCCTTGAATATCGTGATGAGTTGATAATTATTTTTTATCGACATAATAGCATTCCAAAAGTTGTTGCAAAGTATCTTTTGGATGCTCATCATGGTTACTGCATGCAACATCTGCTTAATAGTGTGAAGAAGATATATAAAAGGTTCAAGCTTGATAGTTTATTCTGTAAATCTGCGAGAGCATATAGGACTGTAGATTTTGAGTTACATATACGGTATTACTTATGGAAGGCACTCGCTCCAAAGGGGATACTCGATGGCAGTTATTCTGCTCTGTCTGAAGACGATATATAAAAGGTTCAAGCTTGCTCCTTTCTTTTGAGATGAATTCATGAGTTGAGAAATGGGCTTGTGCGTACTTTATTAGATGTATATATAATGTGATGATTTCAAACCTTGTGAAGACATGAAATTCTATTCTAAGGATTCTAGATCAATGCATGTTGCTTGCCTTATTGAGTATATATGACAAAAGTTGCAGCTATGGTTTTATGAAGGTCTGCTGCTAGTTGTATGCTTACGTGTTTGATGAAGGAAGAGGAGAAGTATCTACGTGCTCAGTTTGAGCTAGCCCGTACTATGGATGTGAGATTTCTTATGTATATGCTTCTTTTCTTATTCTTTATTGTTTTAATATTTAATTATTTTGATTCATTATTTTGTAGTAATTTTATTTTGTAGTAATTTTATTTTATTATTGTAGGTTTACATTGCTGATATTAATACATTGCAAGTTATTGATGGTGATATTGAAAATGTTGTCAATATTACAAATAGGTGTTGCACTTATAATATGTGATAGCTAGATCTACTACATTGTACTCATGCGTGTACAACACTTACAAGGAAGTGCTTAACACCATATCCATACACATCTAAGTAATATACAAAGAGTGAGCTTGAAGGTACATATGCAGCATATGTTATCTAGTTGGCAATGAATCTGATTGGTTAGTTCCTAATGATGTCAAACATCAAAGGATTTTATCCCCACGTGTGAGGCGTTCTTCGGGTAGATCAAAGAAGAAAAGGTACTTGTCTTCTGGTGAAAAGATACCTAAAATTAGATACAATACTTGTAATATTTTGGGTCATAATAAGAAGACTTGTAAGAATCCTGTTAAAGATAGTGAATGAGGTGCTTCGAAGAAGAAATGCTTGACCTGATTTAGGTTGATGGTTATATTTTTAGTTTTGTTAGTAAACTAGTCTTGTTTGATGGATTTTGTTCTTCGTTAGTATGGAGTTAACTTTATATTTACTTGTTCAATTTTAACTCGGACATATTAACGGCCAAGTGAATGTTATGGATATTGATTATATACTCATAGGCACGCATAGTATATAGATATATAATTATACTACATCATTTTATGAATCATATAATTCTTTTCATATATATTTTTATGTACTATTGTAGTCATTTATTTAATTCTGCCTCATAAATATTTGCAAGTTCCACTTGTATTTACAGAGATATTTTATAGAACTTATTGATATGAACTTGTTTTGTTGAGTCAATACTATGGTAATTCATTATAGACTCAGAGTATATGAACATTTATTCACCTATAAATACTTTATCAAACCAGTCTACTTCAAGATAATTTTCATAATTTTCTCTTGTTTAGCATTACAATAATTATTTTCAACAAGATCTTATGTATTGATTCAATCATATTTAGATAACTGAATACTATGGGTATTGGTGATTTACCCATAGTACATGAGCATTGTCTCACCTATATTGTATAATAAAACAATATTTACCAAATGAATTTTCATATCTTTCAAACTCTTCAATATCAAATTCCATCAAAACCTTCAAAATCAGTGAATGATTCATCAGACTATCAGCATCTATCACCTATTCATATACCAATAATTAATCATAATGTCATAAAAAAATACTATCCACCTATGTGTTCTAGCAATAATTTAGCAAGTTCTAATCTTGATAATAATTATCCAAAAACGTTTAAGACAAGTTCATTCTTCAACATCCGGAAAGGGCTGGAAAAATAAGTCAAAGCTATGAACATCAGATTCCTGTGGTGGCATCATTGGTTGTGCTGCTGGCTTGTTTAGAGTTGTTGTTTGTGTTGCTGGCTGTTCATTTTACACTGTTGGCTGCTCTTTTGGGGCCATGTTCATTACTCGTTGTGACTTCTTTATATAAGTCACTGTTGTCTTAACACGACATCTTTTTTCTTGTTTTCTGCATTATATACATGTGAACATTAATATAGTACATAACAGTCAGTAAGTATATAAGCTACACTATCAATAATTATAGTACATAACCGTCAGTACCTTCACGGGCTGCCCTTCAATTGTAGTCAAAGGCTAATCAGCTTCCTATAAATATTATTAAAAATATAGTAGTATAAACCGAGTCAATAATTATATACATACATTTCTGAATTATTTTCACCTTTGTTCTAACATTGTTGCTATAGCTCTTTGTCTTTTTGTCTAGCATCTTTTTGTCTAGCATCTGTATTTACATCTTCTTTGCTTCCAGCGGAACTATCAGCATTCGCAACTATACCATTAGTGTTGATGTTTCCTCCAACATTATCATTATTAGCTCCATCAACAGCAGCATTATCCTTTCATGAATGTGAATGCAACACAATTAGCATGCATAGTATTTAAATTTAGCTATGTTAATTATCTATACGTAGAATATAAATTAATTTACCTTTTCAGCTTCTTTCTGTTATGCAATCTTGAATAACATAGTATTAATCTTTCTTATTTTTATATCCACGCTTACCATGCATATGTTCATTTCATTTTGGGTTTTTTCCAACTTGTCAAGCTTTTTTGCCAAGACAATCGTTGCCTCTTTGTTCTGAAATATTTTTGGTTTTCTCATCAACAAACCTAATGATTCACATTCTGATTTTTTTTCCCCTTTACAAAATGTGCCATTTATGGTGCTTTTGTCTCCAATTGTGTCATGACAATTGGTTCAACTATAAGCTGTATTGAAATCAAATATTACTTCAATAACAATAAAAAAAATACTCATTACAAGCTCAAAATAAGAAGAAGAAAAAACTAAATGCCATTGTGTTTTTACTATTGGTAATCATCAATATACTACTTCAATTATAGTTCATTTTATAAATAAATAGTATAATTCTACTAGACAGTTAATGATTATATACTGGGAGTAGACATAAATATTCTACTGCCTATATAATTTATCAAATACCACAAAAATAAGCATAGAAATTGTGACAAACGTTTCTCTAAGAATACAAATTATTCTAGAAGAAAATTTAATAAAAACTTTATTGATTTTGAAGTATTGTGATTGCAACGATACGCAAATGATATATATTTATATGTCTATAGTATATAGTCATATATTCATTTATTGTTTGTTATAATATGTATACGCCTATAGTTATTTGTAAGGTTTAATGTATTACATATAAACGTCAGAATATTTAATGTACAAACTTACTACTGTGAAGTATTATGTTGTAGTAGTATTATGACTACAATGACAGATGTATATGCCTATAATATATTTGTATATGCCTATAGGATATAAATATAAATATATATATATATATATAATTTCNTGTGTGTGTTTGTGTGTGTGATATGTGTGAATTCAATGAACAATATTGCTTTAATATTCATTATGTTAGAATGCTTAAATGTATCTGAAAATTTTACAGAAACACAATAGGGGGAAACCGTAGTGCTACCAAAAAATTATCACAAACAATAAAAAGGCGAAGACAGAACAAAGTAAACAAACTGAAAAAAGTCTCTGCATCAAAGGTAATTATATACACATCACACTAATTTTGCATGTTAGCATATTTTTACGTTATGATGGTTGAATACATTTTTATTTTAAATAGACACGACCAAGGAAAGTAAGAGGTCGCAAGCAGCTGAGACATCTACGATGGCAAGGAAAAACACACGAGTACCAAAGAAAAAACCACAACAAATAGAAGACAAACGAAGCTGAGGAGACGCAAAGGACTGCCACTAGTGAACTTCAAACGAAGCCAAATTTTTCACAAACCCCCAATCAACGAGTAGCAACGGTCGAGAATGAGGTAAATAAATTAAAACAGTAACTTAAAATATGCATATTATAGCTAGATATATATTATTACTATGGTTTAAAATATATTTGTTATTTAATATTTTACAAGAATATCCTGTTTTTATTCACCCTGATCTGTGGAAAGCGAACAAGAAAGTAAATATTTACTAGAAGATGGAATATTTGAGCACACTTAGATGTTTAGGTAACATGTTAAACATTAAACTTTCCAAAATACCTCCACAATTACTATTACATTTAGCTAGGAGGCAATGTTTCAGCAACAATAACGATGAACTTTGTTTCAATGTAGAAGGTCATGTAATTAGATTTGGCCTTAAGGAAATCGTTCTAATCATTGGGTTAAAGTGTGGTCCTTATCCATCTTTAAATAAAGATAATTTACCGACGATCAATTAATAGATGAAGCTTTTCCAAATATAAAAGCCATGTCTAGAGAGAGCCTCATTTTTCTTGTAATGTCTTCAGATATGCATGCAATTCAGGAAATTAAAATAAATTTGGCTAAGAATTTTTGTCTAGAAAACGTACTTCTACCAAAGCAATTGGCAACCGGAATCGATATTGACCATATGAAAATGGTCGATTTCGATGAGGTTTTTGAAGCTTTTCAATGGGGAAGATTATCGTATGAAATGATAATTGGCTTTATTAAAAGTGTTGTGAACAATCCTTCGGCCGATGGGTTTATTTTTTGAGGCTTCCCACTTGCTTTAATTGTGTGGGGTTATGAAGTGATACCTACCCTCACCAATGCAGACAATAACCTTGCACAATCATCAGGGAAGGGAATCACGAGGATGTGCAATTGGAGGGGGAGGGGGNTTGGAAAGAAATTCAAATGAAAGTATTCGGCTCCGAAGAGGTAACTATTTTTTGTTACATAATGTATATAAATAGTAGAATATGCATGTCGATAGCGGGATGAACGTTTTTAAGACGATTCAGAAAGACAATCACTCAATCTTCTCCTCAAGACAAGCACTTGCATACAGAAAGACCCGGAACCTTCGCAATGCTTTATACCTTCATGCGACAACTAGAGAAGGAGGGCGGTGCCCTGAATCAATCAAAAAGCTTATTTCTTTGATTAAAGGGAACTAAGACTCTTTATTAGCTTAGCTAGCATTCTGGGAGAATCTAGTCATTTAGCAAGTTCATAACAATCTCTATAAAGCAAAGGGCAAAGCTTCTATGACAACTTCCCCCTCATATAGTCGTCGGCCTTCCCCAGCCCGCCCTTTACTGTTAGTATATATTTAGTGAGTGCTATGTTATAGTTTTATGTAATTCATTATCAAATTTGTATAGAAAATATTATATAAATGCTAACTCACAATATATATATAGAAAGTGATTGTTGATTAGAATATGTGTGTTAACATAACAACTAAAATTATATTTTGTAGTGGTATGTTGATAGTTACTCTAAGTATATAGGCATTTTATATAGGTAAGTATATTAAATATTTCATATTTTCACATAACAATATGCAATCACTTATACCCATTTTAGCATACAGTCAAGCAATTTTACACAATGAACAATATGCAATCACATGAATCGATAACTAAATATTCCAGTAAATTCAGTAATATACTCATTTATTGTTTAATGTATAAGGCAATATAGAATGAAAACCATAGAGTACATTGAAGTTAAAAAAATCAGTGAGAACAAAGACAAAAATATAACGTGATTTAGAGATTTTCGTGATTAAATCTTTGAAATATACGATTTCATACAAAAAAGAAGAACAACGATATAGGATGAAAATGAAAAATAAAATTTCAACTTACAATCATGTTTTTCAACTTATATATTGTTATATAATAAAACAAAAAGAGAAACTACAACTTACAATCATGATTTTTTAAACGTTGCATTGTTAGATGTAGATTCGCATCGATTTGGTGTGATTGAGGCTCGGGATGAAGATTTAGAAAGATTCATGAAGGAGATTTTTGAATGTTTTACGTAGCGTTTACATCGCCTCGAAAGAGATATTTGGGGCTAGGGTTTCACAAAATGAGAAGTGAGAGAGGCAAGTCTCTTTGTGAGTATGGCAATTTCGACAGTTCACTATTGCTATTAGGTTTTTAAGTTAAGCTATTCTCTTACTTATTTTTCAGTAATGGGCTACTTCCCTAATTAAACCTTTTTAGAAGGTCTGAGGAGGCCCGTGTTGTACTCGATTGCCCTACGGAAACCCTAGCCCGCATTTTTAAATAAAAATTGTTGTATTGCTTTATTAAATTAATTTTAAGAATCATTTACTAAATTGATTTGATTCTACATATGATTTGATTAAAATAATTTCAAAACAACTTTTTTTAAGGATCACAAAATTAATTATTTATCAATTAATTTAAGGTTTGATTACGATATAATTTTAAATTCAAACATTATTATGTTATATATTTTTTTAGATGAATTAATTGAAGTAACATGTCGTCAAATTGACCTCTCTTGTGGAAATTAATTTTATCTTAAAATATAAAAGATTATGTGCGTGTAACTTATGTGAATATTTACCGGTCCAAATGAAGGTAAATATATGACAGAATTACATGTGCTTCTGTGGTAATAAAATACGTGATGATTATTCGAATTTACATGTAAACAATAAATCAGCCCAAATGAAGGTTTCTTGTTCGATATGTTCTTTATCATCAGTATTTGATTACTATACTAAGACATCACTTACAAGTTAATAATTTTGACTAAGTTAAAATATTAATGGAGTGTCAAGTGTCTTGAGATGGAGTTTACTTTTGTTTGAATTTATTATTGGTATTTGGGATTTATGTGAGCCTGTAGGTTGGTTAATTATTCTGTATTAAGTTATCACTCAAGTTAATGCCAACATCAAGTAAAAATAAAGTATAAAATGGCTCAAACTTCAAGTCCTAGAAAGATAATCTCTTGATAGTTTTGGAGTTATGGATCTTGATCTTGCATTGAGGACTAACTCTCATTCACCTCCTACGGATAAGATTACCTCTGATGAAAAGAGGGATATGAAAATGTGAGAGAAATCAAATCGTATGTGTATACTGATCATGAAGAAGGTCATTCATGAGCACTATATCAGAAAAGATTACTACGGCGTGGATTTCCTTATAGATATTGAAAATAGGTTTGTCAATAACGAAAAGGCAGAAATTGGTACACTCTTGTCAAACCTAATTTCAATTAGGTATAAAGGTAAAGAAAATATCAGGGAGTACATTATGAAAATGTCTAACATTGTTTCAAAGTTGAAAGTACTAAGGCTTGAACTCTCTGAGGACCTGCTCGTGTATCTAGTTCTGATATCTCTTCCGGCACAATTTAGCTAGTTTAAGGTGAGCTACAACTGTCAGAAAGAGACTTGGTCTCTGAATGAATTCATCTCACACTGTGTTCAGGAACAGAAAATGGTGAAACATGAAGATAGATAGTGCTTACCTGACCTCTACCTCTAAGGATACGGGCAAGGGAAATAAAAGGAAAAATGATAAGATAGTTGCAGATACAACACCATACAAGAAACAACAAAAAAAACCAGTTGACCTGGAAGACAATAGTTGTTACTTTTGTGGAGCTGAAGGGCATAGGAAGAAGCAATACACCAACTATCATGCTTGGTGTGCTAAGAAATGTGTACTTAAATTTGGTTTCTTTTGAGATTAATTTAAGTTTGGTTCCTTGACACACGTGGTGGATAAATTTTGGTATATCAATTCACATTAGTGTGCCTATACAAGGTTGTTTGACTTGTCAAAGGCTAATTGATGTTGAAAGATACATCTATGTGGGCAATGGCAAGATGGTTAAAATTGAGGCATTAGGGAAATTTTGATTATTGTTAAAAAATGGATTCTATTTGAATCATAATGATACATTTATTGTACCTCCTTTTAGACAGAATTTGATTTTTGTCTCCATTTTGGACAAAGCTCGTTACGTTTGTTCATTTGGAGATGAAAACTATGATTTGTTTCGTGATTCAAATCCGGTTCGTTCCAGCTATTTGTCAGGTTACGATAATCTATATTTACTTGATACAATTACTCCAATTAAGGAATCCTTGCAAGTAAGTACACGAGGTACTAAAAGAAAATTAACCAGTGAGAATTCGGTTGTGTTATAGCACAAGAGGTTAGGTCATATCTCCAAACGAAGAATAGAGAGACTTGTGTTAGACAAAATTCTTAGTCCTTTAGATTTCACAGACTTTGATGTTTGTTTAATTGTATTAAGGGTAAACAAATGAATAAAAGGAGATCGAAAGCCAACAGTACTTAGGACGTCTTAGAACTTATACAAAGGGATATTTCTGGGTCATTCCCTTCGATTACTTGGAATGGTCAACAATATTTTATAACATTCATAGAAATTTTTTTAGATATGGCTACATATATCACATTCATGAAAAGTCACAGTCATGAGACGTGATAAAAAATTGTAAGGCTGAAGTTGAGAACCAACTCAACAAAAGGATAAAAAGCGTCAGGTCTGACCGTGGTGGTGACGAATATGATAGATATGACGATTCAAGTGAACAACGCCCAGGACTATTTATTGAATTCCTAGAGAAATGTTATATCGTCCCACAGTACACTATGTCATGTTCGCCTACTATGAATGGTTTTGCTAAAAGATGAAACGGAACTCTAGAGGACATGGTGAAGAGTATGATTAGTCATTATACCTTACCAGAATCACTCTAGGGTGAAGCATTTAAGGCTGTAGCATATATCCTTAATAGAGTTCCTACTAAAGCAACTGCCAAGACCCCATATGAACTTTAGACTGACAAGAAGCCTAGTCTAAAGCATTTGCACGTTTGGAGATGTCCAGCTGAGGCAAAGTCTTATAGGCCTGGTGATAAGAAACTAGACTTAAGGACTGTGATTTGCTATTTTGTTGAATATTCTGAAAGATCCAAGGGTATAAGTTTTATGATCCCATGACTAGGTCAATTTTTGAAATAGGAAATGCCTGGTTCTTTGAGGGTGCCGAGTTTGTGGGGGTAGATATAGTTAGGGATTTTGTCTTTTAAGAGAAATATGTTAATATTCCCACATGTGTTATTAGTATTGGTCAAGATTGCATTATTCATGACATAACATATCAAAAAAAAATATCGGCGAACCTCACATTCAAGAGACTATTCCCAAAGAACAAACTCTAGCATATCAAGAACTTATGACATGAAGGAAATCCACTAAAGAGAGGAGAAATGCAGTGCCAGACAATTACATTGTATTTCTTTAAACATGAGGTAGACATCAAAGTGATGGAAGATAACTGGATCAACTTTCGTCAAGCCATGAAAAGTTCTAACTCTCAGAAGTGGATTGATGTCATGAATGAGGAGATAAAGTCCATGAAGAATAATGACATGCAGGATCTCGTCCCATTACTAGAAGGTGTGAAACTCATAGGTTGTGAATAGATTTTTAAAACTAAGAGGGGTTCAAAATGTAATGTGGAAAGATACATGACTCATCTTATCGCAAATGACTTTACATAGAAGGAAGGCATTGACTATAAAAAGACTCTCTCTGGTTTCGACGAGAGACTCTTTCAGGATTATAATTGCATTGGTAGAGCATTTCAATCTTGAGCTAGATCAGATAGATATGAAGATGGTGTTTCTCAATGGTGACATTGAAGAGATGATTTATATGGTGCAACCAGAAAATTTTATGTCGGAAGACCCAAAGAATATAGTTTGCAAACTAAGAAATTCATCTATTGACTCAAGCAGGCTTCTCGACAATGGTATTTAAGTTTCATCACATGATCATCTCGTTTCAATTTTGAGATGAATTCGGTTGATGATTATATATA
The DNA here is from genome assembly GCA_003255025.1 of Datisca glomerata. Taxonomy (NCBI): domain Eukaryota; kingdom Viridiplantae; phylum Streptophyta; class Magnoliopsida; order Cucurbitales; family Datiscaceae; genus Datisca; species Datisca glomerata. The sequence continues at coordinate 67,846 of QANY01008436.1, forward strand.
CCATAAGTTCTGTGGGAGAGAACATATTTTTCTGGTTTTATATATGGATGACATCTTGCTTGCCAGCAACGTTATAGGCTTATTGTACGACACCAAGAGATTTCTAGCTAAGAATTTTGAGATGAAATATCTCGGTGATGTATCTTTTGTATCATGGATTCAAATACACAGAGATCATTCTTAGGGTACTCTTTGATTATCACAAAAGAGCTATATCAAAAAGGTCATTAAAAGATATGCCATGCAAGACTGTAAACCATGTGATACCCCTGTGGTTAAGGGAGACAAGTTTAGTCTCAGTTAGTACCCTAAGAATGATTTTAAGAAAAAAGAAATGCAGAAGATCTCTATGCCTCAATAGTACAGAGTCTGATGTATGCACAAGTTTGTACACGTCCAGATATTACATACGTGACTGGGATGTTGGGCAGATTTATAAGCAATCAAGGCATAGACCATCGAAAAGTAGCTACACGGGTCTTGCGGTGATTATAGAGAATAAAATACTACATGTTCAACTATCGGAGGTTGGATCAGATTGAGACCATTAGGTATACCGACTCCAATTTTGTTGGACGTCTAGATAGTATGAAATCTATGTAGGTTATATTTTTCTGCTAGCTGGAGGTGCTGCCTCCTAGAAAAGTGCTAAACAGTCTCTTATAGCTTATTCTACCATCGCACCAAAGTTCATAGCATGTTCAGAGGCATCCAATCACAGAATATGACTGTAGAATTTTGTCACAGGGCTACGGATAGTGGACGGTATTGAGAGATCACTCAAATGATTTTTTTATGATAATAAGTCAACGATTATGTATTCCAATAATAACAGGAGCTCGATAAAGTCAATGTATATAGATATCAAGTTTCTAGTTGTTAAGGAAAGTGTTTAGAGTGAATAGTTATCTATAGAGCACGTCAGAACAAACTCCATTTGCGGATCCGCTTAGTTAGGGATTTCCACCTAAATAGTTTCACGAGCACACTGCTCTTATGGGTGTCATATCAGTTGATGATATTCAATTTTAAAGGGAGATTGTGCTTTTGGATGCACTTCTTTATTGACATACTTTTAGCTAATTTATGCAAAAATAAGGTTTTTGGTTAATTCACACTATGACTCTGGTATGGTTTGATCTCATTAAGGTTTTTGGTGGACCGGTTGAAAATAAGCATGTTAATATCACATTGCATGAAATTTTCATGCTACACATTCACATCATAATCCATGTCATTCAGTTGTGTTGACATACATGACCATTGATGGGTTGAGTTACGATTGATGTAACGAAGGCCGCTTTGATACTATGTTGGTATGATTGATGGATCGGATTGGTTATAGATACATTTCGATAGTGACAGTAAAAAGAGCTGGTTAAGTTATTTTTGCAAAGCATAATTAATTATAAGGTTACACATATAGTCTAAGTGGGAGATTGTTAGATCCTTAATACAACTTTAGATTTATATGTGAATAATTATGTGTCACAAACTGTCAAATAAAGTTAAGCCCAACTAAAAGTGATCGGCTAAGGTTTTGATAATTTGAGTTTTAATGTATCTGATAGGTTGTGGACCTTTTAATTTGTAGAGACTTTAGGATAATTTTTACTTTTATGATGGGCTAAAATAAAAATATTAAAAGATAATAGATATGTTATCTCTAAGTGGTTATGGTTCTCATGTCACACGATTAAGAGCAACCATTTTATTCTTCTTAATATCTCATTATTAAAGAAAAAAAACAGAGAGCTTAATCAAAGGAGACTATCTGATAAAAAATCGTGTAGATCTAAAAGGTCAACCGCTCGGTTCTAAAATATGATCTACTATTATAGATTCAGATGCGCTTTCGCTTTAACAGTTATTTGATTCTTAATGTTCAACATGAATTCTTAAAATTTTAAGATACGATTTATACTGAAAATGATTTTACCTAACAAAACACACTAGAAATTATTATATGAATATTATGGGTCTTTGGTAATGAAGCTTTAATACGAGGATTGAGATGGTACTAAAAATTTTCAGCGGGGTCTTTTAACACCTCTTCATGTGCATTGCACCTAAACAAAACTGGTGACTTCCATATCAGAGGCAGAAAATGATTCACGGCATCCGCCCATTTCTCCACAACTTCAAGATGAATACATAACACCTAAATTTATACACCAATTAGTAATAACTAATTAGTTCGATGGTAATATCGATTTCGTGGGAAACACTTCATTCAAGAGAGATGAAGGATGGGGAAAGAGGATTTGGGAGAGAGATTAGGATTTTTTTTAGAGAAAGAAATGGTTAAAAAAGTTAAAAATGTTTAAAAGAGTAATTGGTAAAATATATGAGTTGGATGAGAGAAATGATTTTTTTGTTGATAATTGTGCATTTATGAGCCTGACGCATACTACATTAACACTTACCGTACCACATCAGCATCTCCATCAAATTCAGTTCACATAAAGTGACAAAAAGATTAAATTGAGACGTTAAGTAAATTAGAATGGTCAAATTGAAATTTTTAAAATCTGATGGTCAACTTAAAAAATCAGGTCAACTACAATTGTCAAATTGATAATTTTTCCTTAATATTATGTATTCTCTCTAGCATTGATAAAGCAAACCAATTACAAATCCAATGTCATAACCTCCTCCTCCAGCCAAGAAGGAAGAATAGGCCCCAATTCACCACTAAAATAGAAAGGCACAGGCTCTATCAGCTATAATCTGAGCTGTTTCATTACAGCCATTATTCACCAAAACAAAAACAATAGAAATACAGTCATAAAGTTCTTTAAACAAGTCCCAACAAAGTGAAAACTCTTATCACCAGCCTTGCAAAGAAGTCATAAATCATAGTTAGACATTTCAAGCTCAACATTAAGGAGAAAAAGTGATTTCATAGCCCGGAGACCTTCCACTAACGTTGCAGCTATAACCTCCATTTGCAAAGAAAAGGGATTGACTGAAACCCAACCAATTCTAATATATTCTCCTAAACAACCTCTACTAAGCCAACCATCAACCAAGGATTGAGAGTCAGAAGGAGAAGAAATATTAACATTAATTTTTATATATGATTGATCGGGCGGATACCACGAAAATCCACCAATTTGTAACCATAATTCTCCACAGGACCTCTTGACTTCAAAACTGGTTTGCAAAGAAGATTGCAACCACCATCCTTTGCTTGCTTGGTAGCCACAAATCCAGATATGGAGAGCTTCCACTTCTTTAACAAACTTTTCAGATTTAAATTTTTCTTATTAAACTAATTTTCATTATGTGCTAGCCAAATCCACTAACACAGCCATAAGCATACTCTATAAACATAAAGGATTTCTCAACAGGATGGCAATTCTTAACCAAAAAACTCCAAATAAAGTAGAAAGAATTACCTCTATTAAGATCAAATTTGATATGAATATCAGAGGGCACACCAGAACGCTTTGGCAAACGGACACCGAATAAGCAGGTGCAAAATAGATTCTTCATTTTCCTCGCACATGAGGCAAACTGCATTACTTATTTGACAATTTCTTCTAATCAGAACAACTTTAGTTGGAAGACATCCTTTGAGACACTTCCAAATGAAGAATTTTATCTTCGGAGCAGCATCAATCTTCCACACGTCTCTCCAAATATATGGCCCAGTCCCCCACGAAAACGAGTTTCCACTCCTGCCCGCTGCAACACGCGCCAAACTAAAACAGGCATAAGCCAACCTATATCCTGAACTTACCATATACAATCTTATTTTGATAGGCCCACTAGAGAGAATCTCGAACGGGATGAATGAAAAGCGGAATATTCGTAATAATGTTCACTTCAAACTGATTAAAACTGCTGACCAGCTTTCTCCGATCCCATTCCTATAAGTTATCGCAGAACAGATCCATCACAATAACAGTCGTGTCATTCTGATGAGATTGTACTCTCAATGCATTTCTACGCAAAATCCACCGGTCTTGCCAAATTCTAATGCTTCTCTCATCCCCTATCTTCCACAAAACTCCCATATCCATAATTGCTTTCCCCACATCAAACTTCTCCATCCCCAAGAAGCATTACCATTCACTCTAGCTTGTAAAAAATCATATTCATGGTAATACTTGTTTTTAAGTTCCTGGGCAATAAACATGCTGGATCATTCAATATTCACCACCCATTTTTAGCCAAAAAAGCCTTATTCATGCTCACAAGGTCTTTAAAATCTAATCCTTCTTCTCACTTCGGCTTCTTTAATTCACACCATGACATCTAACGAATTTTCCTCCTAGACGATGATGATCTCCACCAGAGATGCGCCATAATCCTTTCCAAATCTTTAATAAGGGCGGAAGACATTTGAAGCATCACATGTAATATGCAGGAAGCGCAAGAGCTACAGCCTTAAGCAATACCTCCTTTCCTGCATTAGATAAAAACCTTTCTGTCCATCCACTAATCCACGCATCCAGTTTCTTTCGAAGATCATCAAATACCAATTTCTTGGACCCCTTAATCACTGCATGAATGCTCAGATACTTACCAAGTCCTCCGCAATTCGTAATGTTCAAAACTCCAGCTAATTGATTTTGTACAATAGGGGGAGTGTTAGGGGAAAAACATATAGAACACTCATGGAAGTTCACCTGCTGCCCCATACGTTCCAAGAATATTCTGTATGCACGTGAACTCCTCCATTGATGCTCTACAAAACAAAATTGTGTCATCTGTAAAAAAATAAATGGGATATAGATGGACGCATCCCTATCGACGAGAACCCGTGTATTAAACCTTCCCTTTCAGCCCTAGAGAAAGCTTTCGATAACACTTCTGCACATAGTATGAACAAATATGGGGATAACGGGTCCCCTTGTCTTATACCTCTCAGTGAAAGAAAGCTATCGAACAACTCTATCGAGATTCCGTAAGGAATCGTACGAATGCACTCTCCTATCCATTTTCTCACGACCGGTTAAATTGAAATTTCTTCAACACACCACAATGAAAGTCCATTCTAGCCTATCATACGCTTTGACCATGTCCAGCTTAATGATAGCCTCACCCCTCCTCCCTCTCTTCCTTTGTTTTAATGAATACAGTGCCTCATGCATAATCAAAATATTGTCACATATTTGTCTCTCTTGTATAAAAGCTCCTTGATATTCACCGATTATAGATGGAAGGATGGTTTTTAGTCTATTTCTTAAGACTTTTGAGACGAGTCTATAAGCAACATTACAAAGGGAAATGGGCCTAAAATCCTTAATAGAGCTCGGCTCCCCCTGCTTGGGAATTAACACAATTTGTGTTTCATTAAACCCTTTTGGAAGCCTGCCCGTGCTGTAAAAGCTATCAAACAACTGCATAAAATCATTTCTAACCAACTGCCACCGCTGTTGATAAAAACCCGCTGTTATGCCATCCGGACCCAGGGCCTTTGAGGAGTGCATTTGATGAAGTGCATCCAGAATCTCCTACTCCGAAAAATTTCCGGAAATATCATCCATTTGCTCCTGACTCACAAACTTCGTTGAACTTAGCCTGAAAAAATTTCGTATTTTGATCTCCCAAACGAAGCCAATCCATCCTAGATTTTTCTCTCCAGTACCATTCTTCCTCTAAAATCGCTGCCTCCGTCTCTTTTTAGTCTTCCAAATTTTATCTTTATCAAAGTTTCTTCCATTATAAAGCTCATTTAACTCTTTGGCAAGCTGTACAAATTTTTCCTGCGAGTTAACATTGGCTTTTCTCCTCCATTGAACCAACTTTCTTAATAATTTATTCTCCCCATCACCTGAATTTCGAGCACTCCAAATCTGGTTGATAATTGCCCTGCAGTTTTCTTCCTTCAACCAGCGAAGATCAAGTTTAAAGCGCTGCTTAACACGCCTAACTGCAACCTCCGGGTGTGTGTTTAAGATTAGCATCGAGTGGTCCGAACCCACAACTGAAATGTCTGCACTACTAATTTACTATACTGCACAAACCAATCATAAGATCAAAGCATTCGATCTAAGCGGCAACGAATTGTTCCCGCTTCTCTCCGATTACACTATGTGGACGGGCTTCCCGTGAACCCCAAATCCATAACGTTACATTCTCGAATCATACTTCGAAGTATTTCTCCATCCTTAAAGCTAACTGGATTCCCCCCTTCTTTCTCCCAATCAAAGAAAATTTCATTAATGCTAATAATATAAGAAAATTCCCAGCAAGCACTTTTTCTTTTAATATCCCAAATTGAATACGTCTCACCTTACTATCATGATTCCCATAAACTCCAAAAAATTTCCATCCACTCCGAAAATGACAGTCCCAAATTTCAGCTTCCACCATAAAGTAAGCAAAATTACTAACCTGAACCAGTAGTGGGTCTCTCCAAAGCAAGAATAAACCCCCTCAGATTTCAACCAGGTCTACAATCAAGCAATTCGGGTAACCCACGCTCTGTTTCACTCTGTCAACTCTCCATCTCTTGTTTTTAGTCTCCTGCGAAAAAACAATATCCCGGGAATGCCTTCTCACTGCCTCGGCTAGGCTATGAACTGTCAGGGGTTTCCCGAACCCCTGACAGTTCCAGCTCAGAAATTTCATGGCTCCCGCGGAGACCTTTGAGGGTCGGTCTCCATAACCCATGTTTGTGTTTCAACTGATTCTCTTTCTCCTCTGACCCTGCAGCATTTTCGCTCCTACTCAACTTAAATCCCTCTTTACTGCATATAATTCTTCCCACGCCAATTTATGAGGTCGTTTTTTGCTCACTGTTCCTGTATTACTCTGTTTAACTTTCAAAAGCGCCTTACGATTAATGAGAATTTTCCTCCTACATTTTCTGGCCTCTGAGCTCGATGAGTTAAACTCAAACTGACCTCCATCACTTGGCCCAGCAATAGGCGCGTGCACTTCTTCCATTGGGCCTACTTCAGAAAAACTCAGCCCATACCCCACATTGTCACTGAAAAGCTGGCACACCCTATTATGCAAGAAATTTTTTTCCTTTGCCACAGAAATCTGATCTGATGCAGCACGTGAGTCCACTAAGTTCATAGGTGGCATAATTGCACTTTTAGCTTCTGTGCATTCATCATTGCCTACTTTGTCTCTTTCTTGCAAATTAACTCCTAGAGACATGCAGGCTACCTGTTCCTTTTCTTGATGGACCCCACGCCAGCTCCCACCTCTTCCACTGGAAACTTTCGAGCCTCTGCGTCTTCTCCGGCCACCGGACTTACTACCGTTGGCTTCTTCTCTCCTCCACCGGAAAAATACTAGTCACCTTCTTCCCTTTCCTATTTAATTCTACTTCTGCATTTGACTCCTCAGAGTTGTTGGAGTGGACGTTTCCCCCACTCGTCTCCTTGAAAAATGTCTCCGACCGGTATTTGAATTAATCTCCTCCCCAAACTGAAAACCAGCTTCTTCCCCAACCTTTGGTCCATTCTTATTTGCTGGAAAAACTCATCCTCATGTCCAATACGCCCACAATACAGATAATATCTTGGCAAACGGTCATACCTGTATGCAATCCATAACGTATGCCCCTCATTAGATATAATACGGTCCCGTTTAAGCGGTTGTGTGACGTCAATGTCTGCTCGAACACGAAGATACCTCCTCTGCTCTACCCCACCCGAGTACCTTCCTCTCTAGCCTTTTGATCTTCATAATGAAGTGAAGATTGAATGCATGCATGCAATGGACAATTCACAATATATATAGTTCTATTTACGAAAAATTCTATTAATTATAGTCTAAAGATGATTTATTTACTTCTCAGACACATTCTACCACTATATATCGAGACTATTCTCAAAATGATTCAAACAATATTATTTTGTTTTGTGTTAGTTTGCTTTTGCAATCTAAACTTTTTATGGTAGTGTATGTTCTCTTTATTTTATTGGACGTCAGTAGTCTCTTTCTGGGATGTTCAAAATTATCAACCTAATTGAATCGAATTAATATGAAAATGGCCGGTTTCATCAATTCTTGATATGTGTTCGGTTAAGAAAAATGAGAGAACTGAAATTTCGGTTCAGTTCAAAATTTTGTTGATTTTCATACTTAACTGAAATATTAAATTTATATTATTTTCTTATATATATAATTTTTTATAAAACTGAACCGAGTCAAACGGAACCGAAACAAAACTTTAATTTTTTTTCAATAATATCGTTTAAAAATTATTTTTAACTAATAATACTGAACCAAAAAACCGAACTGAACCGAAACTGGTTCTTTTAGCATGAACGGTTCGATTTTATCACTAAACTGAACCATGAACACCCCTATTCTCTTTTATATTAGACTGCTTACTTCCTCCCTCTGGCAATCTTCTTTCGTTCTTTAGCTTTTAGACTTTTGTCTCATTTTGCTCTCGAGTTTGCTTCCTAATAACGTGGTAGCAGGGATATATTTTTGTGTAAAGATTAATTGTTTATTTGTTGTCATACAATTTAAGGTAACTACACATAATTTATTTTGTGTTAGTTTACTTTTACAATCCAAAATATACGGTAGTGTGTGTTCTCTTCATTTTATTCTTTATTAGTTATTAATTATTCATCTATTTAATTTAACTATAATCATTGTTCTCTTTTATTTGTTGATTTAGTTTAATTCTTTATTTTATCATACAAATCCAACTCACTATTTTTTGTCTATACAGGATGTATGTGACTAACAAGATTAGTATAAATGATCACAAAATGGTGAGAATGCAATGAACAAGTAACCCAAAAATAAAGTGCAAGCAAACTATACAAAGGTGATACATAAAATGTGATTATTTAATTAATGTTTTATCCATTACTTCAAGTGTCATTAGTATATAATTTTATGAGTTCTAGTATGTCTATTATTTTATTTGCATTCATCTGAAACTTTTATTAATTTTATGAAATAAATGTTGTGTTGGTTTTAAACTAAAAAATGATAACACAAATTTTCTCTAATCATTATTGTTCATAAGGCCTTAAAATTTTAAGGCGAGCAATATACGAGCAACATGTATAGATAACTAGTATATGAAAAAGAAAGATAAAGAAAACTTATCTATTGATATTTTAATGAATGTGACTTTTATAAGAATAAGAATGATTTAATGATTGTAAGAATCGTGAAAAGAAATTTTTATTTTCGAAGTCTAGATGAAATGTTAACATGGATCAGTAGGTGCAACACTCGTAAATTTTAACTAGTATACAAAAGGGTAGAATGTTGGAGAGACATTCATTGGACAATATCATCCCGACATATTTCTGGAAAAAAAAACCCAAAAATAGTCATCAAATGGAATCATCTTATTTGTTGTCTAATAATTGATGCATATTAATAATTGATAATAAGTCTTTATCCTTTAACTAATCAATTAACGTTGATAATTTAAGTGTAATTATCATTATTATGACATTTTATACTTTTTATTAACTATTTTTTAAACAAGATTCAAAAAGGAAACAAAGAGGTTTTTATAGAGAATGTTGCACCTCTCTCTAGAGACTTCTTCTCCTAACCCTAGCCACCGAGGGTGTTCTCAAACAGCATCCTTTGAGCTCGACAATTTTTTGGGAGGTGATGAAAGGAGGAGCGGCGATGGTTCCCCATTGCAGGGCTCTTCGCTATGAGCATCTTTACAAATATGATACTTTCTGAGTATTTCTAATAATATCAAGTCTTATTTCTATTTTGATATTTCTAATTTCTAGAGTTTTAACCCCAGTTAGTAGAAAGCCAGAGAAACATTTTAGTTATGAAAAGGGTTCTCCCAAAATAGAACCCTAGTCATCAACCTTTTCTGCTTCGCATCGCCAGAATAAAACGGTGTAAAGGGCTTCGTGATAGAGGGTTTTCGCTACTCTGTTTATGTCATGAGTTTGGTCATCGGCTTTCTCCTCTATGGTGGTTGTCAAAGATCCGGCTAGGTCTTCCTCTATTTGGAGCGAGGACTTGCTGCTTCTCTGTCCTCCTTGGTTACATCCCCCTAGCATTTGAATCTCCTGGATTTTGCTCGAGGTCCAAACTCACCACACTAACAGTGTCTGGTTATCGAGAAAGGTCACCCAGCTGAGTTGCTCCATGTACTGGTTTCCTCAATTGTGCCACACAAGGCTAAAGTCTCCTGAGATTCAACCATTGTCAAGGGCCTTTCGGTTCAATCGCTTTGGTCGTTTTGATGCATTGGCCATTGTTTCGTTCTTGGTTTTTGGTTGTCTAGTATTTGTGCGATTAGGCTAGTTTGTATTGTTTCTTGTGGTACGTGTTGCTATATCTTTGAGGTGATTAGTTAGGTGGTGGATTGAGTAGACTGTGATAGTCAGATTGTTTATGTTGTGCTCTGGTTAGGTGTAGATTAATTGATTTGATTTGTCATGTGTGATCCTTGGTACGGGTGTCTTATCTCCTTTGCGGTGCAACTATTTAATTTAGTTTTTGTCATGTTTGTTCATTGGTTTACAGTACAGTGTATTTTCACTCTTTATCTAGCTCTGAGCTTAGCACTATAGTGCATGTTATAAATTTAGGGGTATGACCCTAGGATAAGTATATTTTTTTGGCTGAATATATTTAATATTTAACTCCAAAAAATTAACTATTTTTTATCAATATTGTATTAGTAAAATATATAATAGTAATAATGATGATGATAATAATAATAACAATAATAATAATAATAATAATAATAATATAGTGGTCATGAATAGTTTTGGTTATAATAGTGTTTATAATCTCTTTAAATTATTCATACATGGTCACCATACAAACATGTCTGAATTAAGTGCTCCTTCTATCACAACAGTAGTTAATACAGTAGCATCAACCTCAGAAGTTACAGAACTAGTGGCCTATCAAGATGTTAAAGAAGCTTTTAATAAATGAACTATATCCAAAGTTAAACCAGAAACAATTTACAAAATTGGTACTTTTGATTTCACCAGTAGAAAGAGAACCAAAACTTTTGAATATGTTATTCCTTTACAGAACGATGATATAATTTATCTATTGTATATTCATGATTAATATCCTCTAATGCAAAAATATCAGTATATGCATAAAGGACTTGTGCAAATTATTTTCAAGCTGATGATTTTATTACGACAGAACATCAGCATACAATGCACTCTTCGTGATGGTAGATGCCTAAACTGGAAAGCCTCACTTATGAGAGCCATAGAGACCAGTTTATCTCATAGACCAGTTTATTTTATTATATATCCTAATTTGAGCATTACTCTTTCTGACAGTTATTTAGCCAAAGTTCTTGAACTCGGAGTTCAATCGCATGGCTATGACTATTTACCAAGATTTTCTCCTTTTGCCATCTTATTAAGGATCCACCTTCAGTTCTCTCCACTATAAATACTTACACCAGCAAGCAGAGTGAGGAAGGACATATTGTCCTTATTGATACTAATCTCTTTAACAGTCATGTAGCTATTCCTCTCATGACACCTTGGGCTAATACTACTTTTCTTGAAACATGGCAAATCTCTAATGTCGTACCGACCAGACCTATAATTAGACAATCTATTGAAGATGTCATTCAAACTCAAGGAGGTAATGTTTATCTTCGTTTTCAAAAACCCTTAACTAGAAACCTTTCTAGTCCAAGTAACATAAGTATTCCTCCTTATAAAGTTGATCTTCTTGAATCTTCTAGACAATCTATATTTGAACTCATAGGATCTAATGGATATGAGAATTCCTTCATCCTTGAAGATGATATCAAAGGAATCCAATAATCTAATAACCAGATAACTCATGGTGTTTATGAATGTAGCAGAAGGCCAAATAGCCCAATTGCCAGTGATATGCAATTTAATCATTGACGGATTTTACACTTAGAAGTTTATTAAGTCAAAGTTTTCACTAGGATTTTATGCAACCAAAGTATCCGGATTTTAGCAATTGGTATTACTCGAACCATAATCCACCACAACTTTTAGATCTAAAAAAACTTTATTATTACCAGTTAGAAAAAGATCAGCGTCTTTAGTCTTTTTTGAATCGTATTATCAGTTTACCTTACATGTTAAAATACCTGATGACCAGCAAATATAAGTTCTTTCCAAAATGTAAAAGACTTGGATAACCACTAGTGGTCGTACTTATCAGTCTACCCACCCACCACATTTATCCTTAGAGCTTGCTCGTGGAAATGAGAATCAGAAACCTCTAGTTATAAATCCCTATACGAAGATCCCTGAGAAAATTCATCATCAGGAACCTGTGAGAATTAAGGATAATCTCTCATTAACCAAAAAGAATAATTACACTAATCTTTTCCTTCAAACTGTAGGAACTCAGTTAACCCATATTGAAGATTCTCTTGACCAAATACAGAATACTAAGACTCAATAAAATCATGTTGATCAGCAGAAGCTTACCCTTGAACCTGTCACTATAACCCCCCCCCCCTTGAATTTCAGAATTTTAAATTGAAATCTACCAAAAAGAGGATGATTTTATGGAAACTCTTATTGGAAAATGAAAAACCTTAAGATTTCCACATCAGAAACTTCAGGATAACTGAATATGATGAATCAAGATGATTCATCTCATCAGGACGATTCATCTCATCAGGAAGAACCCGACGAATTTTCTCTTTCCTAAATATTGGATAGAAGAACTTTGATGATACTATCAATAAACTTTCCCATACCTATTCTAAATGACCTAGTACTCGTATGGCTAACATGACATAGTAGATATTATTATCCTAGATCTACCCCACATGACCTATTGTATGAAGAATATTTCCTTCATACTCAATGATCTTATCATGGCAAAACCATTTATAAATGGAGCACAAATGGAAAAACTGAATATCAAGTTTTTGAAACTATACACCAGATGATTATATACTCCTCGATTTGTAAACAAAATGACAATACTGATCACCAAATCTGTAGATTTCTTATTAATGATTTTACAGGAACTCTTAAAGGATGGTGGGACAATTGTCTCATAGAAATTCAGAGAAATGAAATTTTAAACTCCTTTAAGATCAAGACTGACCCCTTGAGGGGTACCCAGACCATAAATGAATATGCTTGCTATACGCTTGCACAGTCTATAATTCATCATTTCTAAGAACCGGAGTTAATAATACTGACAGACATCGAGAATTATTACAAATCTTAGATGTCCTTTACTTAACCCATTTCTGTTAGTATAAAGATGTCTTCCTCATGAAGTCATGCAGAGAAGTGATGCCAACAGTGAATGGTGTCCCTAGTCTATTTGCAGAAAAGGTTCGTAAGAAGCTTAGGGATAAACATGATCAGATGGATATTCCTTATGACCAGTATACTTATGGCCATCTTGTTTCCCTTGTCATTGAAGAAGGATTATCTATTTGCAATGACATGAAATTACAGCATATGATGAAAAATCAGAATCTTAATAATAGAAAAGAATTGGGTGAATTCTGTAATCAATTTGTCCATGATACAAAAATACAGTATCATTCTACCTCTCAACCGCATAGGACTTCCAAGCCCTATAAATCCCATTATAAATATTTCCCTAAGAAGAAATCCAGACACAAAGATTCCCATCAGAATCTTAATAAGAAATGTCCCTCTAGAAAGCATAAATCCAAAGGCACCTGTTATAAGTGTGGATAACCCGGTCACTATGCTAATAAATACCAATCAAGATTTAAGAAGAAGCTAAATGAGCTATCCTTTGATGAGGAGATCCAACATAAAATCTTAAATTATCTTTCTGAAGGTAGTTCTACAGAAGATAGTACAGATGATGATTTTTCTCAACTTTATAAATCTGACTCTGACTCATCTGCTACCTTTAAACAACTTGTTGCTCTAAATATGCAACATGATAACTGAAGCCAACTATTGGAAATCCATAGTTGAGATGAACGGTCTTGATATGAATGGGCCAAGTATCAATGTCCTAACTGACACCGAACGATCTCTTCTTACTACTGCGGACCAGATTACTGACCTTGAGATATTTTAATTTTGCTAGCTGAAAGAACTAAGCCATTTCTGATAATAACATGATTTAAAATATTCAAGTGTTTGATATGCTGATCTATAGAGGATGAAAGGAATTAAAACATCATCTATATAACAAATAATAAATTTAGTATAAGAATTAAATATATCATTCATGATATGCTGGAATTCTGAAGGATCATTCTTGACTCCAAATGATAAGACATTTCATTCATAATGGCCAAAGGGTACTGTAAAATCAAAGTTATATATATCCTGCTCAGCTATCTGTATTTTCCAAAATCCAGATTTTAAATCAAATTTTAAAAAGACTACGGAATCATGAAGTCTGTCTAAGAGATCTTTCTTATTCAATATAGGTTACCTTATCCATTGTTAAGCATCATTAAGAGATTTATAATTGATTACTAACCTAGGTGTTCCTCTTTCTATTTCAACTTTTTTATTAACATAGAAAGTAGTAAAACTCCAAGGAGATTTACTGGGTCTAATTTATTTTTTCTGTAATAGGGATTCTATTTTAGTTTTACATATCTCTTAATATTCATTTTTCATTTGGTTGAGTCTAGATTTGGCAGGAATATTTCTTTCATAAAAATCGTGATTATAAGGTAGATATATGATATGTTTCTTTATGTTCCAAAAAGCGTTTGGAATGTCACTACAGATTTATGTTTGAAATTCATATTGTTTTTATTTTATTCTCTAGTGAAGGTTGTTGTATACGTTGATCAATAGTAAAAAATTGAATTTCTTTCTATATAAAATTTAACGGGTTATTTTTATTCTAAATTAGATATTTTATCAAATCAACTTCTTTATTATACGGTTTTGTGACAAACTTAAGTATAATATTAGTAATGTCTATAGTGGCATGGATACCTGACGTATCAATTCCTGTAATAGGAATTATAGAATTTAAAAACGGATTGCCAAGAATTATACTTTGTATCATGTTTTTTATTAAAACAAATGATACAGATAAACAAATACCTTGTTTGCAAATAAGTGCTTCAGGTATTTTATACTGAATACGCATCAACTTACAACTAGCGCTAGTAAAAGATTGAGTGGTTTTCTAGAAATATTTTGGAGGGATAAATCCTTCATGAATGCAGTTCATATCAGCATCACTATCAACTAAGACAATGGCATCTTTAATTATAAAGTCTTGTTTGATAACTAAATTATTTTTAGTATATCATTTCTGGAAAGTAACCTGGTTCGGAAGAAATAAATAAGGATTATCAGTTTGAGTTGGTTTCTTTGTAGGTCCAGTACCTTCCTCCAAGGGGGGGGGGGAGAAGTCTCAGGTGCCTCGAGAGGAGTCCTACGGCTAGTAGTAGATTGTTTAAGAAGATTGATATCTTGGAAAATAATTTGATTAGCAGTCTTCAACTACTGAATTTCAGACTTAATGCTATTGATTTCCATTTTAAGATCAGAAATGCTAACAGGTTTAGCGGGTAAAGATTCATGTTGGATACGAGTCAGAAGCTCTTTCATACTGTAATTCTCAATAGGGATGACCTCAGGACTGCTATAAGCTTTATAGCAGGTTTCTAAGACTCTTAATTTCATCTCACGGTTAGTAATCTAGTCAGTAATATCGAGAAGAGATCACTGGGTGTCAGTTAGGACATTGATACTTGGTCCATTAATATCAAGACCGTTCATCTCAACTATTGATTTCCAAAAGTTGGCTTCGATTATCATGTCGCATGATTTAGAGCAACAAGGTTGTTCAGAGGAGTCCTACGGCTAGTAGTAGATTGTTTGAGAAGATTGATATCCTGAAAATGATTTGATTAACAGTCTTCAACTACTAAATTTCAGACTTAATGGTATTGATTTCCATTTTAAGATTAGAAATGCTAACAGGTTTAGCGGGTAAAGATTCCTGTTGGATACGAGTCAGAAGCTCTTTCATTCCGTAATTCTCAATAGGGATGACCTCAGTAGTGCTATAAGCTTTATAGCAGGTCTTTAAGCATCTTAATTTCATCTCAGGGTTAGTAATCCGTTCTGTAACATCGTGAAGAGATCGATGGGTGTCAGTTAGGACATTAATACTTGGTCCATTAATATCAAGACCGTTCCCCTCAACTATTGATTTCCAACAATTGGCTTCAGTTATCATGTTGCATGATTTAGAGCAACAAGGTTGTTCAGAAGTAGCAGAGAAGTCAGAGTCAGATTCATAAAGTTGACCAAAATCATCATATATACTATCTTCTGTAGAACTGCCTTCAGAGAGATAATTTAAGATTTTATGTTGGGTCTCCTCATCAAAGGATAGCTCATTTAGCTTCTTCTTAAATTTTAATCGATATTTATTGGAATAGTGATCGGCTTATCCACACATATAACATGTGCCTCTGGATTTATGCTTTCTGGAGGGACATTTCTTATTAAGATTCTGAGGGGAATCTTTGTGTCTGGATTTCTTGTTAGAGAAATATTTATTATGGGATTTATAGGGCTTGGAAGTCCTATGCGGTTGAGAGGTAGAATGATACTGTATTTTTTATCATAGGCAAATTGATAATAGAATTCACCCAATTCTTTTCCGTTATTAAGATTCTCATTTTTCATCATATGCTGTAATTTCATATTATTGCAAAGAGCTAATCATTCTTCAATGACAAGAGCAACAAGATGGCCATCAGTATACTAGTCATAAGGAATATCCATCTGATCATGTTTATACCTAAGCTTCTTACGAACCCTTTCTGTAAATAGACTAGGGAGACCATCTATGAACTTGGCCTTCCAATGTTCACTGTTAGCATCACTACTGTGCATGACTTTCATGATGAAGACATCTTTATACCAACAGAAATGGTTTTAAGGAAGGACATATAAAATTTTGTAATAATTCTCGATGTCTGCCAGTATTAATAACTCTGGGTCCAAGAAAATGATGAATTATGGACTGTGCAAGCGTATAGCAAGCATCTTCATTTCTAGTTTGGGTACCCGTCAGGGGGTCAGTCTTGATCTTAAAGGGGTTTAAAATTTCATTTCTCTGACTTTCTGTGAGACAATTGTCCCATCATCATTTAAGAGTTCCTATAAAACCATTAATAAGAAATCTGCAGATTTGGTGATGAGTATTCTCATTTTGTTTACAAATCAAGGAGTACATAATCATCTGGTATATAGTTTCAAAAACATGATATTCATATTTTCCATCTATGTTCCGTTCATAAATAGATTTACCATGATACGATCTTTGAGTAAGAAGGAAATCTTCTTCATGCAATAGGTCATGTGGGGTAGGTCTAGGATAATAATATCTACTAGGCCCTATTAAATCCATACGAGTAGTAGGTCATTTGGAATAGGTATGAGAAAATTTATTGATCGTATCATCAAAGTTTTTCTGAATATCCAATAGGAAAGAGAAAATTCGGCAGGTTCTTCTTGATGAGGTGAATTGTCCTAATTCATCATATTAGTTGTCCCTAAGTTTATGTTGTGGAAATCTTAAGGTTTTTTATTTTTCCAATAAGAGTTTCCATAAAATCAACCTCCTTCTTGGTAGATTTTAGTTTAAAATTCTGAACTTCAAGAGGGGGTTTTAAAGTGACAAGTTCAAGGGTAAGCTTCCACTGATCAACAGGATTTTGTTGAGTCTTAGTATCTTATATTTGGTCAAGAGAATCTTCAATACAGGTTAGCTGAGTTCCTACAGTTTGAAGGAAAAGATTATTGTAATTATTCTTTTTGGTTAAGGGGAGAATATCCTTAATTCTCACAGGTTCTTGATGATGAATTTTCTCAGGGATCTCCGTATAAGGATTTATAACTAGAAGTTTCTGATTCCCATTTCCAGGAGCAAGATCTAAGGATAAAGGTGGTGGCTGGGTAGACCGATAAGTACGACCACTTGTGGTTATCCAAGTCTTTTACATATTGGAAAGAACTTGTATTTGCTGGCCATTAGGTATTTTAACATGTAAGGTAAGCTAATAATACCATTCAGGAAAAGACTGAAGACGCTGATCTTTTTCTAACTGGTAATAATAAAGATTTTTTAGATCTAAAAGCTGTTGAGGATTATGGTTCGAGTAATACGAATTCCTAAAATCCTGATACTTTGTTGCATAAAATCCTAGAGAAGACTTTGTCTTAATAAACTTCTATGTGTAAAATCCATCAATGATTAAATTGCATATCACTGGCAATTGGGCTATTTGGTCTTCTGTTACATTCATAAACACCATGAGGTATCTAGTTATTAGATATGTGGATTTCTTTTATATAATCTTCAGGGATGAAGGAATTCACAGATCCATAGATCCTATGGGTTCAGATATAGATTCTCTGAAAGTTTTGGGAAGATCAACATTATAAGGAGGAATACTTCTATTACTTAGACTAGAAAGGCTTCTAGTTAAGGGTTTCTAAAAATGAAGATAAACATTACCTCATTGGGTTTGAATGAAATCTTCAATAGATTGTCTAATTATAGGTTTGGTCGGTACGGCATTAAAGATTTGCTACGTTTCAAGAAAAGTAATATCAGCCCTAGGTACCATGCGAGGAATAGTTACCTGGTTGTTAAAGAGATTAGTATCAATAAGGATAGTATGTCCTTGCTCACTTTGCTTTCTGGTGTAAGGATTTAAGGTGGAGAGAACCTTAAGGTGAATCCTGAATAAAATGACAAAAGGAGAAGATCCTGGTAAATAGTCATAGCCATGCGATTAAACTCTGAGTTCAAGAACTTTGGCTAAATTACTATAAGAAAGAGCAACGCTCAAATTAGGATATATATTAAAATAAACTAGTCCATGAGATAAACTGGTCTATATGGCTCCCACAAGTGAGGTTTTCCAGTTTAGGCATCTACCATCATGAAGAGTGCACTGTATGCTGGTGTTTTGTCCTGATAAAGTCAAGGGCTTGAAGGTAATTTGCACAAATCCTATATGCAAATATTAATATTTTTGCATAAAAGGATATAAATCACGAATATGCAATAGATAAATTATATCATCGTTATCCTGTAAAGGAATAGCATATTCAAATGTTTTGATTATCTTTCTACTGGTGAAATCAAAAGTACCAATTTGGTAAATTATTTCTTGTTTAACTCTGGGTATAGTCCATTTATCCAAAGCTTCTTTAATATCTTGATAGGTTGCTAGTTCTATAACTTCTAAGGTTGATGCTACTGTCTTAGCTAATGTTGTGATAGAATGAGCACTTAATTCAGACATGTTTGTATGGTGACCATGTATGAATAACTTAAAGAGACTATAAACACTATTATAACCAAAACTATTCATGGCTCTGATACCAAGGTATCATGCGAGGAATAGATGTTTTATCAAATCTAATTCTTTAGTATAACATTTTGTGAAAAAATCAAATATAATATTAGTATTATCTATAGTGATATGGATATCTGACGCATCAATTCCTGTAATAGGCATTATAGAATTTAAAAATGGATTGCCAAGAATTATATTTCATGTCATGTTTTTTATTAAAACAAATTATGCAGATAAACAAATACCTTGTTTGCAAATAAGTGCTTCAGGTATTTTATACTAAATACGCTTAAAGTTACCACAAGAACTAGTAAGAGATTGAGTGGTTTCTGAAAATATTTTGTTGGAATTAATCCTTCATGAATGCAGTTCATATCAGCACCACTATCAACTAAGACAATGACATCTTTAATTATAAAGTCTAGTTTGATAATTAAAGTATTTTAGTATACCATTTCTAGAAAGTAACCTGGTTCAGAAGAAATAAATAAGAATTATCAGTCTGAGCCAGTTTCTCTATAGGTCCAGTATTTGTTTTTTAGGGGAGTCTCAGGTGCCTGGAGAGGAGTCATACTGATTAGTAGTAGATTGTTTGAGGAGATTGAGATCCTGAAAAATTATTTGATTAGCAGTCTTCAACTGCTGAATTTCAGACTCAATGGTATTAATTTTTGTTTTAAGATAAAAAATGGTAACAGGTTTAGCAGGTGAAGATTCCTGTTGGATACGAGTCAGAAGCTCTTTCATACTGTAATTCTCAATAGGGATGACCTCATGAGTGCTATAAGCTTTATAGCAGGTTTATAAGAATCTTAATTTCATCTCAAGGTCAGTAATCTGGTCTGCAGTAGCGAGAAGAAATCATTGGATGTCAGTTAGGACATTGATACTTGGTCCATTCATATCAAGACCATTCATTTCAACTATAGCTTTCCAATAGTTGGCTTCAGTTATCATGTTGCATGATTTAGAGAAACAAGATTGTTCAGAAGTAGTAAAGGAGTCAGAGTCAGATTCATAAAGTTGAGCAAAATCATCGTCTATACTATCTCCGATAGAACTGCCTTGAGAGAGACAATTTAAGATTTTATGCTGGGTTCCTCATTTAAGGATAGCTTATTCAGCTTCTTCTTAAATTTAGATCGGCATTTATTAACATAGTGATTTGGTAATCCACACTTATAACAAGTGCTTTTGGATTTATGGTTTCTAAAGGGAAATTTCTTACTAAGATTCTGAGGGGAATCTTTGTGCCTGGATTTCTTCTTAGAGAAATATTTATTATGGGATTTATAGGGCTTGGAAGTCCTATGCAGTTGAGAGGTAGAAGGATACTGTATTTTTGTATCATAGGTAAATTGATCATACTAGAGAAGTCTCGGGTGCCTCGAGAGGAGTCATACGATTAGTTGTAGATTGTTTGAGGAGATTGAGATCCTGAAAAATGATTTGATTAGCATTCTTCCACTGCTGAATTTCAGACTCAATGGTGTTAATTTTCATTTTAAGATAAAAAATGGTAACAGGTTTAGCAGGTGAAGATTCCTGTTGGATACGAGTCATAAGCTCTTTCATACTGTAATTATCAATAGGGATGACCTTAGGAGTGCTGTAAGCTTTATAGCAGGTTTATAAGAATCTTAATTTCATCGCAGGGTGAGTAACCTGGTATGCAGTAGTGAGAAGAGATCGTTGGGTGTCAGTTAGGACTTTGAGACTTGGTCCATTCATATCAAGACCATTCATTTCAACTATGGCTTTCCAATAGTTGGCTTCAGTTATCATGTTGCATGATTTAGAAAAACAAGGTTGTTCAGAAGTAGTACAGGAGTCAGAGTCAGATTCATAAAGTTGAGCAAAATCATCATCTGTACTATCTTCTTTAGAAGTGCCTTGAGAGAGACAATTTAAGATTTTATGCCGGGTTCATCATGAAAGGATAGCTCATTCAGCTTCTTCTTAAATTTAGATCGGTATTTATTATCATAGTGATTTGGTAATCCATACTTATAACAAAGTGCCTTTGGATTTATGCTTTCTAGAGGGAAATTTCTTACTAAGATTCTGAGGGGAATCTTTGAGCATGGATTTCTTCTTAGAGAAATATTTATTATGGGATTTATAGGGCTTGGAAGTCCTATGCGGTTGAGAGGTAAAAGGATATTGTATTTTTGTATCATAGGTAAAATAATCTCATAATTCCCCCAATTATTTATAGTTCTTAAGATTCGGATTTTTCATCATATGTTATAATTCATGTCATTGCAAAGAGCTAATCGTTCTTTAATGACAAGGACAACAAGATGGCCATAAGTATACTGGTCATAAAGAATATCCATCTGATCATGTTTATCCCTAAGCTTCTTATGAACCTTTTCTGCAAATAGACTAGGGAGACCATCTATGAACTTTGCATTCCAATGTTCACTGTTAGCATCACTTCTGTGCATGACTTTCAAGATGAAGACATCTTTAAACCAACGAAAATGGTTTAAGGAAGGACATATAAAATTTTGTAATAATTCTCGATGTCTGCCGGTATTAATAACTCTGGGTCCAAGAAAATGATGAATTATGGACTGTGCAAGCGTATAGCAAGTATCTTCATTTCTGGTTTGGGTACCTGTCAGGGGGTCAGTCTTGATCTTAAAGGAGTCTAAAATTTCATTTCTCTAACTTTTTATGATACAATTGTCCCATCATTCTTTAAGAGTTCATATAAAACCATTAATAATAAATCTGCAGATTTGGTGATGAGTATTATCATTTTGTTTACAAATCAAGGAGTATATAATCATCTGGTATATGTTTCAAAAACTTGATATTCATATTTTCCATATATGTTCCGTTCATAAATAGATTTACCATGAGATGATCTTTGAGTAAGAAGGAAATCTTCTTCATGCAATAGGTCATGTGGGGTAGGTCTAGGATAATAATATCTACTAAGCCCTATTAAAGCCATACGAATAGTAGGTCGTTTAGAATAGGTCAGTCTTGATCTTAAAGGATTTTGAAATTTCATTTCTCTGACTTTCTGTGAGACAAATGTCCCACCATCCTTTAAGAGTTCTTGTAAAACCATTAACAAGAAATCTGCAGATTTAGTGACTAGTATTGCCATTTTATTTACAAATTGATGAGTGCATAATCATCTAGTGTATAGTTTCAAAAACTTGATATTCATTTTTTCCATTCATAAATGGTTTTACCATGATAAGATCTTTGAGTATGAAGGAAATTTTCTTCATACAATAGGTCATGCGGGGTAGGTCTAGGATAATAATATCTACTAGATCTTGTTAAAGCCATACGCATTGTAAGTCGTGTAGATTAGGTACGGGAAAGTTTATTGATAGTATCATCAAAGTTCTTCTGAATATCCAATATTTGGGAAAGTGAGAAATCGTCGGGTTCTTCCTAATGAGGTGAATCGTCCTGACTCATCATATTCACTTGTCCTGAAGTTTCTAGTGTGAAAATCTTAAGGTTTTTATTTTTCCAATAAGAGTTTCCATAAAATCATTCTCCTTCTTGGTAGATTTTAAATTAAAATTCTGAACTTGAAGAGGGGGTTTTATAGTTACAGCTTTAAGGGAAAGCTTCTGATGATCAACAGGATTTTGTTGAGTCTTAGCATCTTGTATTTGGTCAAGAGAATCTTCAATACGGGTTAGCTGAGTTCCTACAATTTGAAGGAAAAATTAGTGTAATAATTCTGTTTGCTTAAGGGGGAGAATATACTTAATTCTCACAGGTATTTTATGACGAATTTTCTCAGGGATCTTTGTATAAAGATTTATAACTAGAGGTTTTTGATTCTCATTTCCTAGAGTAAGCTCTATGGATAAAGGTGGTGGATAGGTAGACTGGTAAGTACGACCACATGTGATTATCTAAGTCTTTTGCATATTGGAAAGAACTTGTATTTGCTGGTCATCATGAAACATGTAAGGTAAGCTGATAATACCATTCAGAAAAAAACTGAAGACGCTAATCTTTTTCTAACTGGTAATGATAAAGATTTTTTTAGATCTAAAAGCTGTTAAGGATTATGTTTTGAGAAATACCAATTCCTAAAATCCTGATACTTAGGTTGCATAAAATCATGACGAAGACTTTGTCTTAATAAACTTCTAGGTTTAAAATCCATCAAAGATTAAATTGCATATCACTAGAAGTTGGGCTATTTGGCCTTCTGTTAAATTCATAAACACCATGAGTTATCTGGTTATCAGATTTGTGGATTCCTTTGATATCATCTTCAGGGATGAAGGAATTCTCATATCCATTAGATCCTATAGGTTCGAATATAGATTGTATGAAGAAGATTTCCTTCATAATCAAAGATTTTATCATGGTAAAACCATTTATGAATGGAACATAGAATGAAAAACTGAATATCAAATTTTTGAAACTATACACCAGATGATTATATACTCCTCGGTTTGTAAATAGAATGACAATAATGATCACCAAATCTACAGATTTCTTGTTAATGGTTTTACAACAACTCTTAAAGGATGGTGAAAAAATTGTCTCACAGATCAAGATGACCCCTTCACGGGTACCCAGACCATAAATGAAAATGCTTGCTATATACTTGCAGAGTCTATAATTCATCATTTTCTTGGACTCGGACTTATTAATACTCAAGTACGTCGAGAATTATTACAAAATCTTAGACGTCCTTCCTTAACCTATTTCCGTTGGTATAAAGATGTCTTCCTCATGAATGTTATGCAAAGAGGTGATGCTAACAGTGAACATTGGAAGCCAAAGTTCATAGAAGGTCTCCCTAGTCTATTTGCAGAAACGGTTCGTAAGCAGCTTATGGATAAACATGATCAGATGGATAATCCTTATGACCCGTATACTTCTGGCCATCTTGTTTCCCTTGTCATTGAAGAAGAACTAGCTCCTTGGAATGACATGAAATTACAACATATGATGAAAAATCAGAATCTTAATAACAAAAAAGAATTGGGTGAATTCTGTGATCAATTCGCCTATGATACAAAAATATAGTATCCTTCTACCTCTCAACCGTATAAGACTTCCAAGCCCTATTAATCCCATAATAAATATTTCTCTAAAAAGAAATCCAGACATAAAGATTCCCCTCAGAATCTGAATAAGAAATTTCTCTCTAGAAAGCATAAATCCAGAGGCACCTGTTATACGTGTGGATTACCCGGTCACTATGTTAATAAATATCGATCTAAATTTATGAAGAAGCTGAATAAGCTATCCTTTGATGAGGAGACCTAGTAGAAAATCTTTAATTGTCTCTCTGAAGGCAGTTCTAGAAAAGATAGTACGCTTAACTTTATGAATCAGACTCTGACTCCTCTGCTACTTCTAAATAGCCTTGTTGCTCTAAATCATGCAACATGATAATTGAAGCCAACAATTGAAAAGTCATAGTTGAGATGAACGGTCTTGATATGAATGGACCAAGTGAAAATGTCCTAACCGACACCCAACAATCTTTTCTTGCTACCGCGGACCAGATTACTGACCCTGATATGAAATTAAGATTCTTAGAAACCTGCTATAAATATTATAGCCTCTTGAGGTCATCCCTATTGAGAATTACAGTATGAAAAAGCTTATGACTCGTATCCAAAAGGAATCTTTACCCGCTAATCCTATTACTATTTCTGATCTTAAAATGGAAATTAATACTATTAAGTCTGAAATTCAGCAGTTGAAGACTTATAATCAAATCATTTTCAAGGATCTCAATCTCCTCAAAAAATCTACTACTAACCGTATGACTCCTCACGAGGCACCTTAGACTCCCCCCCCCCCCAAAAANCCCCCCCCCCCCAAAAAAAAATACTGGACCTACAGAGAAACCGACTCAGATTCATAATCCTTATTTATTTCTTCTGAACTGGGTTACTTTCAAGAAATGGTATACTCAAATTAATTTAGTTTTCAAGCCAGACTTCGTAATTAAAGATGCCATTGTCTTAATTAATAGTGGTGCTGATATGAATTGCATTCATGAAGGATTAATTCCTACGAAATGTTTTAATAAAACATGACACAAAGTATAATTCTTGGCAATCTGTATTCAAATTCTTAATGCCTATTACAAGAATTGATACGTCAGGTATACATACCACTATAGACAATACTAATATTATATTTGATTTTGTCACAAAACCATATACTAAAGAATTAGATTTGATAAAACATGTAATTCAGAATAAAAATAACCAGTTAAAGTTTATACAGAAAGAAATTTAATTTCTTACTATTGATCCACGTATACAAAAACCTTCACTATAGAATAAAATAAAAATAATTCTGTATGAATTTCAAATAGAAATCTGTAGTGACATTCCAAATGCTTTTTGGAACAGAAAGAAACATATCATATATCTACCTTATAATCAAGATTTTGTTGAAAGAAATATTCCTACCAAATATAGACCCAGCCAAATGAAAAAAGAATATTTAGAAACTGAAATAGATTCCCTATTACAGGAAAAATTAATTAGTCCAAGTAAATCTCCTTGGAGTTGTACCTACTTTCTACGTTAATAAAAATGCTGAAAAAGAAAAAGGATCTCCTAGGTTAGTGATCAATTATAAACCTCTTAATGATTCTTGATAATGGATAAGGTATCCTATACCGAATAAGAAAGATCATTTAGACAGACTTCATGATTTCGTAGTCTTTTCAAATTTTGATTTAAAATCTGGATTTTGTCAAGTACAGATAGCTGAGCATGATAGATATAAAATTATTTTTACAGTACCTTTTGTCCATTATAAATAGAATGTCTTACCATTTGGAGTCAAGAATGGTCATTCAAAATTCCAGCATATCATGAATGATATATTCAATTCTTATACTGAATTTATCATTTGTTATATAGATGATGTTTTAATATTTTTATCCTCTATAGTTCAGCATATCAAACACTTGAATGCTTTCAAGCATGTAATTATCAGAAATGGCTTAGTTCTTTCAGCTAGCAAAATGAAAATATTTCAAAGTGTAGTAAGATTTTTAGGTCATAATATTTCCAATGGAACTATTATCCCTCTTAACTAAAGTATCGAATTTGCTTTTAAATTCCCAAATGAAATAAAAGAAAATACTCAATTATAGAGGTTTTTTGGTAGTCTTAATTATATTCGAGACTTCTATCCACAATTATCATATAATGCTTCTATTTTGTCTAACAGGCTTAAGAAAAATTCTACTCCTTGGACAACAAAACACACTCTAGCTGTTAAGAAAATCAATGAGAAAATTAAACAGTTATAGTGTTTATCTTTGCCCAAAGAAAATTTGAAACAAATGCTTCCAACCAAGGTTATGGTGGTATTCTTAAACAGGTAAACCCTTATAAACAGAATGAATAACTCTTAAGGTTTACTTCAGGAACTTGGAAATGACCAGCTAAAAATTATCCAACCATTAAACAAGAATGTTTAGCAATTGCTAAAAGTGTTCTTAAATTTCAGGATGATTTACTTAACCAGCATTTTCTAATAAGTTGACTATTCTGCCGTTAAACGGATATTTAAAAAAGACATATAGAATCTTGCTTCTAAACAAATATTTGCCATTTGGTAAAACATTTTATCAGTATTTGATTTTTATATTAAATATATTAAAGGTGAACATAACTTTCTCCGTGACTTCTTAACTCATGAATATTTACAGGGATAACAACAGCATGAGTAACAGAAGTCATGGTCAAGGCCAACCCGGCCATTTCAGAGGACGAAATAGTATAACACAACAACAAGATGGAATATTTTTGCCAACATAATTCCCTAGTGTTCAAGAGGCAATACATGCAAAACTACTAAGGATATCCTCTTAACACTAGAACAATATATCCCTAACAGTATTTCTAAAGAGACTATTCTCTTTATCAAACCAGAAGATGAAAAATGGATGTTTGATCCATGGGAGATTAAAAGAAGATATCTCTCGACCCAACAATATCCGTTTTGATTTGGGTAATACACATACTTCTATGAGGCAATCATAGTACAAACTGGTGCCATGGAGATCAGACACACCCTCCATGCAATCATAGCCAATGGGGTCTTCATCCTCACACAACCAGAACTTTTGACATAAATCAAAAAGAGGTAAAATATAGTTATTGTGATTATATTGATTTCTTTACCTACACCTTTTATTATCAGAACCTTATTCACAACCATACATGGTTTATTCGTTTTTGTCCCGAAATCCTTACCACAGACCTAACAATTGGTTCTTAGTTTGGTGGGATAAATTTAGAATCACCTTTGACACTTTACCAGAAAAGATTCAAACAAAATTTAGTTTAGTAGATCCACTAACAGAAAATGAGGCATCTACTTTTTATACAGTAGACCTCATGATCAAAAGATGACAAATCTACTTTTCATAAAGTAGATTCTCACTTAAAAAGCAACGACAAGTTAAGGGTACACGACTCCAACCCATCAGGACACGTCACTTTATCATTTCCTGTATATTTTACTTTTTATAGTATAAAAGGGAGTTTCACCCTTTATTGATGGCAGAATGCTCATGTGCTGAGCTAATATCAATAATATGCTCTCTCTTCTCTCTAACTTCTCTCTTTAAGTTCTATCTCATACACTTCATCTTACTATTGCAACAATAATTCATGAAGAACTACTAAACGTTGAAGATATATCATGAGCTTTTAAAGCTCCTTCATCCGTAAGTTTTCTCTTTAAACAGTAATTGTTCATGAGACCATGTATGCCATAATTTGAATTGATTATAACCATTATTATAACCGCTAGTATTCATGATCCATGCTAACTCAAATGCACTTAATATGTAGCTATTAAGGTTGCGGAAGCAATCACTGTATCTACAAAAAATTCAGGGAACAATCAATGAATAATTAGTGGGATGTCCACCAAGTCACATACTAGTAAGGTCTGTTGAGCAGTGATTTCGTTAGGACTGTTGACCTAAGTAAAATGTTGACAGTCGTTCTAATAATGAGTTATTTTGTCATTTGGATTAACTGTTTATATAGTGGTCAGCCCCCTCACCTTATTATTATTATTATTATTATTATTATTATTATTATTATTATTATTTTATCATCATCATTATTGTTATCACTACAAATATTATTGTTTTATTTATTTATTTTTAGGATTGATGTCTTTTGAGAGACATTTTTATGGATTCCATCAAAAAATTATTCCTAATGTTTTTGAAAACGGCCTCAAAATTCTGTAGGCGACATGTTTTAATTGGATACTACATTTGAATCCACAAACTTTTTATTTTCCTATATATCATTTATTCTAAAACTAATAACCTGTAAAATATAAAAGGGGAAATAATAGAAAAAATCTCATTGGACAAAAAAATAGCTTAGAGTTTGTGATTTTAAACCTCAAATAACCATAAAACTCACACAATTTATTCGCCTTCTGAAAAATTGAAACCAATTTTGAAGTTCTATTTCATTCATTGTACTTCGAATTTACTACTATCCATCAATTTTTCCCTTTACATCTGACTATAAACCTTCTATGATTAATAGATGTATGTGTTTACACTCTAAGGTTTCATTTTGTTGAGGTGTGTAAATGCAAGAATACTGAAAAATGATGCCATAATCATCAAGAATAGAACGCACGCGCTTATTATCTGCATGAAGAGCTTCAATCACATAATGAAATTGAGTTCCAACACAAGAAATTTTTTAATGATGACTACGTCTCACATTTAAAACTCATAAGATGAATCCATGTGAAACGGGAAGTGTCACAGTGAATTAAGTCAAAAAAGTGACAACATATTATAACATACAATTTTATTTATATAGTTGTTTCAAATTATAAACTATTTAATTGCATGTTTTTCAAATAATAAAGTAAATTAATTTTTCCCTCACACTAGAAAATAATAAGAGTAGAGAGAATAAGTATGAAGTGAATAATTTTCACTGCTTTGTGTTTGATGGTTTAGGCTTACAATTGGCCACTTCTTATAGGTCTTTTTTCGAATCAAATTGGGCGATCTACGATTATCTTTATAAAAATAGAATTATCTATAAGATAAAGAATTTCAGTTGTATTTAGGGAACAATAAGAATATTCTCTAAGATCATGCATCTTTTATTTTAATCACAATATCACATTTAACTGCTTGATCAGGTCAGCAACTCCAACTCAGCCTTTTCTATTCTACCAACGTGGTGAATTTAGCTTTTCTTATCCTCTCACCGTGGCATCTCTTCTAATTGGCTTTTCTCTTGCTAATGTGGAAAAACACTGGAATTATTCCTGTTCATTTTCCCATATTACACTTAATGAATTTTTTTCTTCATACAAGTGTAATGATGTGAATTCCTTACTTCAACATTAAGTTCATGGGTGCCACTACCTTTTAGAGTAGCCTTTTTTACAAATGATCTTCTGACATCACCTCTCTTCTTTCCTTCTTTTTTCTTCTTTTGTTTATCGGGACCTGAATAATAATGACATACAAAAATATCAATAATTTAAATAATGGTTGCTTTACCAAGATGGATGTGCATTTGATAGTTGTGTAAACTTTCTTTTATGTCGTTCTATCTTCATGTTCTCATTAATGATCCGTTCTAACGATTCACATTTCCGTTCTCTCTTTTGGCGCTTCATATTTTGGTATTTAATACATTTCTTTTGTCATTTTTCATTCCCGTACTCAGGACTAATGACTGTTATTGTCCTTTTTTGGCAGAGCATGCCATCCTTCTCACTAGCTGTCAACCTTTCAATTGTCACTGGTAGTGACGATCCATCTTTTCTGCAGATTTCCCTCCAATCAAGAATATGTCAGACATCATTTCATTTCTTCTAATTCATTTCTATAAGTCTTTGGCATCCGAAGCTTATATAAATCCTCCTTTTTCTCATCTTTTTTATTATCTTCCTCATTCTTCATCAGTCTCTTGTTTCCTTTACTTCTCTTTTCTTTTTCTTTTCTGTTAGTGACTTCAGTAGCCATGACCCAGGGTGGAGTCGAGTTTAAACCCTATGTCCCTTTAGTTAGAGACTCGACTGAACTTAGGAATTTTCTATCCATTTGTCATGATGTCTTTCCCTCTGATGTTGTAGTTGGTTTAGGTGAAAGTAGACACCTAGGTTATCCCTATAGTCCTTCATACCAAATAACTTTAAGCCCTATGTGCATAGCTTTGGGTCTCAAACTTCCTTTCTCCCATTTATTTCAAAAATTCTTCTGTTGGTGTGGTAGTGCCCCTTCTCAATTTACTCCTAGTACCTATAGGGTTCTTCTCAACTTTGAAGCTTTGAATCGGAGATATGGCTTGGACTTAGGAGTTGATGAGCTTAGGTGTTGCTATATAGTCAAGCCTAGGAATGAAACCTATTATCTCTCTGCACGAACTTTAGAAAAGAGGGGGCCAATGGTAACAAGTATTCCCCTGGTGATAAAAACTGGGAGAAGGATGTCATTGTGATTAGTGAGAATTGGGGTGGTAATGGCCGCTAGAGAATTTCCTAGAACTGAGGGACTTTCAGTAAGTAGTAGAAGCCTCATTTCCCTTTTTTATTTTTCTTTCCTCCTAAATCTATTATTGTCTTTTGTGATTTCCTTCAATTTCCTGATTGATTATTTCTTCCTTGTAGATAAACACAAAAACAAGAAACCCTTCATAACGCGGGAGACTAAAGAAAAGCTCATCCTAGCCTTCCGTTGTCAGTACCCAAAATGGTATGAACTTCTAAATCCTCGTGGTGATGTTACTATCATCTTTTCTCCACCGCGTGGCATTCCTGTAGTCATTTCTTCAATTTCACCCTCTACATCTGCCCCGTCATCATCCTCCCTTCCTACAAGAGACATGCACGCTTCTCCTAGCCATTCTTCTCTTAGCGTTTCTGATTCAGACTCTTTAGGATATGTCAAAGCATCTACGCATTATGGTTGGCAAGGTTGGGAGACGAACTCGTCTGAGAACAAATGAAACTAGCTCTTCAAGGGATCCTATCATTCTGGACGTTCCCTCTACTCAAGGTGAGAACTTACCTTCACGTTCTACAGCTCCTCATCCTCCTCCAGTTGTTCCTATTCTCGTTCCGCTAGTCACTAGACAAGAACTACTTCTGGATCTCAGGGAACAACAGAAGATTCTTATCCTTGGCGGTTTAGAAAGTTCATTGATATTCCAGCAATGGTTTACTTTATAGATGACGCTAATTCTTGTCACATTGTTGCTCGTGGGATTAACTTCGATGCTGACTTGGTCAAGACTCGTAATACTAGGATTGACGACCTCATTTCTTCTCTCAGTCATGACTTAGTTAGACTATGGTTCTTCATCCTTTTCTTTTTTCTTGATTATTTCCTTACTTTGTTCTTACTACTTTTGTTTTCCTTTCAGGCCATTATCCATCATAATGCTCTTCAAGAGCATCACGCTGCTCGACACTTGGCCCTGTAGAAGCTCCGAAGGGATGTTACTCACTGTGCTAGCATTATTGAAGGTCTCCATCGAGAAGTCTATCAGTTGAAAGGGTTAGAGGCTGAGCTACATGAGACAGTTGAGAAGTAAGTCGTGGAAGCTGATAGGGCTAAGGCAGAGATTTTAAATCTAACTGAATCTTTAGAGGCCACAAAGGAAGCGTTGAAGACTGCTGAAGAGTCTTTGACTGCTGCTGAAGCAGTTAAAATTCAAGCTCTGGAACAGAAAGAGAGAGATGTTTGATGAGGACAATGCTTCTCTTTAAGCTTTTTGTTTTAGTTGTAACTTCATTGCCTTTTCTTGTACTTTCCTTTCATTTATCAATGTAGAAGTTCTTTGTATCTCTCGTTCATTTCCTACTCTTAAGTAACAGCAATTAAAACTTAATTTGCTAACTTAACTTACAAAATTTAGTTAAAGATTTTACCTCATAAAGCCCATGTAAAGGACTAAAATAGCCTTCCCATTCTGAACTGCAGTCTTTTTGGATTTCCCATTCTGAAGTGAAGCAACAACTTTCTGGAATTTCTCATTCTAAGGGGTTTGAACGTGATCTTCTTTGCTCTTCTTTTCTTTTCTGCTGAATTTCTATTCTAAAATTATTTTCCTTTCTTTTATTTTTGCTGAATTTTTGTTCTGAAATTATTTCTTTTCTGGATTTTCTTTACTCAACTCAGCTTTTTTTTCACTTTTCTTTACTCAGCTTAGCTTCTCATTGAACATAATTCTGTTCTGAAATTTCTTTTTTTTGTCCATTTTCTTTCTTCTGTTCTCATCCTTTGTCCATCGTGACTAGTTTTTCAGTTCCTTTCGAGGTAGGACATATTTGTTTCCGCTCTCAAGGACTCACATTCTTAGTTCCTTCAAGGAGTAAAACTTATGAATTTTCCCTCCCAATGACTTACGCCTTTAATTCCTTCTGAGAGTAGGACTTATAAATTGCCCCTCCCAATTACTTACGCCATTAATTCCTTCTGAGAGTAGGACGTATGAATTATCCCTCTCAAGGACTTACGCCCTTAGTTCCTTCTGAGAGTAGGACTTATGAATTTCCCCTCTCAATGACTTATGCCCTTAGTTCCTTCTGAGAATATGACTTATACATTGCCCCTCCCAAGGACTTACGCCATTAGTTCCTTCTTAGAGTAGGACTTATCAATTGCCCCTCCCAATGACTTATGCCCTTAGTTTCCTTACTTTGCTTTCCTAGTAGAAGAGATAGAGAGTTGACGCCAGATATTTATAAGTGGAAAACCCTTACGGGAAAAACGCACGGGGAAAACATTCACAATAAAATTACAAATAAACAAAATACTTCTTTAAATAAGATGCATTCCATAGTTTTGTCAGGTCTCCTCCTTCCCCTACCTTTAAGTAATAATTCCCGGTTCCTCCCACAGCACTGATGATATATGGTCCTTCCCAAGTTGGCTCAAATTTTCCTTTCGTTTGGAAGACTTTTCTCAACACTAAGTCTCATTTCTGCAACTCTCACTTTTTTATTCTTTTCTAAAAATAGGGTCTCATTTTCTGATTATAATGCGTCATCTTGATTAGGGCAGGTTCTCTTCGTTCTTCCAATTGATCAAGGCTTCTTCTGAGGAGTTCATCATTATGTTGTTCATTCAGTTCTGATCATGGAGTACTTTGTTCACCATCCTTTGGTATGTAACCCTTGTATTTTTCAACTCAAATGGCATTACCTTATAATAATAGATGTCATATTAGTAATAAAAGAATTTTTTTTTTGTCAGGTTGGAACAGTTTCACCTGGTTATATCTAAAATAGGCGTCCATAAAGTTAAGGAGCTCATGTCCAGATGTGGCATCTACCATTTGATCAATCCTGAGCAGCGGATAGTCAATATTTGGATAAGTTTTATTCAGGTCGGTGAAATCCACGCAGATCCTCCATTTGCCATTCTTTTTTTGCACCATCACCACATTGGCCAACCATTTCAGATAATCAGCTTCTCTAATGAATCCAGTGCTTAGGATCTTATCAACTTTCTCCTTTACCTCTATGTTCCGTTCTGGTACAAAACTCATCTTCTTATGTTTTACTAGTTTTGCTATCAGATCTGTGTTCAACTTGTGGTATATGATCTCTTCCAGAATTCCTGGCATTTGTTGTGCGGTAGTTGCAAATACATCTTTGTTCCTTCATAGAAAGTCTATCAACTTGTCTTTCTCTACTTGCTCGAGGTGGGTGCCGATGTTTGTCATTTTTATGTTCCTTCTTCCAGGCACACCAATTCTATTTGTTCTCTCGCCTCATATCTCGGGCCATCTGACCCATCCTCATGTGGTTGCTATTGAGTCATTTCCTCAAGTTGCTTGGCATTTCCTTTTTCTATAATTCTTTTCTTTACAAACTCGAATGCAGTCACAAAACATATGCGGGCAGCGACCTTATCTCCTTTAATGGTCTTGATTCTTTCCCATGAGGAGTACTTCAGCACTTGATAGAAAGTTGATTGTACAACCTTCATCTTATGTAGCCGTGTTCTTATCAGAATAGCATTGTATGGAGATGAAGTATCTAAAATCATAAATTCATCCATATAATTAAATGGTTAAGGACTTACAAGGAGAATAAGTGTCCCTTCTGAGTAGCTAATAGCTCCTTGAAAGCCTATCAATGGTTGTGAGGTTCCTTGCTGCTTTTGTTCTTCCATTGACATCTTTTCTAATATGGTTCGGTACAGTATGTTTACTGCGCTCCCATCATCTACCAAACTCTACTCAAAAGACAATTGTTGACTTGTATTGAAATAACAAGGGCATCATTGTGGTATCCGTCATGTTTTAGATCTAGATCATAAAAAATTAGTGGGAGATTCCCATAGTCAAGTGAGTGACTTCCCATGTATTTCTCTAACATTGGTTTCTTATAGTACGCCTTCCTTTCCTTTCATGTTGTCCCTTCATTTTATGTCAATGCAATGATGGTGTTGATAATGCGGAGGGGTTGTTTCTCGTAATCACGCTTTTCATCACCGCTATTCCTTTTCTACTTCCTTCTTTTGCTCTTCTCTTTTCATAAATCGGATTAGGCATCCATCTTTTATGAGTTCCTCAATATATTCCTTGAGATGTAAGCAATCCCTGGTGTAATGTCTGCTACTCCTGTGAAACGAACAATACTTATCCTTATCCTTGAAATTTGGCTCTTTTGTGAGTGGAGCTGGTCTTTTCAGCCATGGCTTATCCTTGATCTATTATTTACTAGGAGGGTTAACAGCGTGCAGACCTTGTCACATAGATGTACTCTATTTGAGCATTGTCTTCGATATTTTGTTCTCTCTCATTTTCTATTGCTTTCATCTTCCATGTCCTTTCTGTCAGCTCTCTTCCTTTCTGATCTAGAATTTCATTCTCGCTTATGTGACTCTTCCTTTTTTTGGTTATTTTCAATAGACTCTTTTTTTCTTCCTCCAACATGCTGTAAGGCTGAGTTTTCTGGAAAGGTTTTGCCATAGACAAAGGTTTTGTTTTGGACAAGTCCTCGAACAAGGGGGAGTTTGGACGTATTCCCCGCCTAAAAGCCAGTCTGGCCATCCGATCATCACAGTTTTCAACCTTTGCCATCTCATCTTTGAATCCGTGGATGAACTCCCGTAGAGACTCTCCCTCTTTCATAGTAATCATCAGAAGGTACTCTGTGTCCTCCATTACTGATCGATGTGTGGATTATTGTTCTAGAAAGACAGAAGACAATACCAATAAAGTTAGTAATTGAATGGATAGGGAGTCAATGATACCATTTTAAGTTTGTTCAGTCTAGATTGGTTGGGAACATTCTGCACATTAGTTCATCCCCATGCTGATGTAGTGCCATTATTTGTCTAAAATAACAAAGGTGGTCTACCGAGTCTGTTTTCCCTTCGTAGCATTTGAATTTTGGTGTCACAAATTTCTTAGGTGCAGGAGCTACCTGAATTTTTTGGCTCAACAGAGCACGGGTGAGAGACTCAAGGTCACTTTTGCCAGTACTCCCTAGGTTCCTCATCTCCAGCATTTTTCATTCTAGTAACTCTTCTATTGCTTCCTTTATCATGACTCTAGGCTGGCAAACCTCCCTTATAGCTTCTTTTTCTCGGTTTTGAGATTGGATTTCTCCTTATTCCCGTTGCACATGCTGGCCATCGCGACGCGTGCGCAACGCAAGCGTGGAGGCGCGTGACCTTTTAAAAAATTAAACTTTTAATAAAAATAAATCTTTTAATAAAACAAAACTTGTGCAACGCCACAATAATCAAATAAAAACTTTTATTGAATTTTTTTTCAATCAGTCAAGATCCATTATATATTTATAAATTAAATCTACAACATACAAAATTAGGAATCATATACCTCTTGTAGTCTATATCAAGTGTCCTTGCAAAAACTAATCGATCCTTCATTTCCACAAAATCGTTCCAGCGATCAGTAGACTCTGAGATCCATACCAAGATCTTCCAAATCATTCCTCAACGTACTAGGACGTGAGTGCACGTAGAATATTACAAGACAATTTTTCTGTCTCTTAATGTTCTCTACACATGAGATCTATAAATTTACTGAGAATGACTTTGGTGAGACGATTATCTAAAAAAACGTAATGATTATTCTTTTAGAGAACTGATTAACGTTTAATCAAAGAAAAAAAATCTCTCTGACACCAATCATGTTCTCAATTCAATTGTTGATTGATGAACCGATAATCTGATCAACTAATTATCTGCTCTTCTTTCATATACCGAGGACATTAGAATAATATGTGTATATATTCTAGATAATGGCGTATCAGATTTTTAGGGATAAACAGAAATAATATTTAATTGTACAATTACCAATTGCAGTGATTGACACGTGACAATTACTCTGAATTAAATATTTATTTTAATTAGATAAGTATTTAGATATCAGTTAATTCAAAATTAACATATATGATTATCCCTACCAACTAACTTATCTATTATTTCACAAATGACATATTTAGTCGATTTAAATTATTATCTGATAATAATTTAATTATCTAATTTCACAAATTAGATATTCTGTCTCATTAATCGATAATTAAAAAATTGATAATTATTTATATATATATAATTTCCGAAAATTATATTTAAATATATAAATAATTTAATTAATTAATCACACATAATTATCTCATAATTATATACTTCCCCCAGAATAAAAAATTATTNAAATATGGAATTGCACTCTTAGAGATTATATAATATATTTACAGAGTATTCTCATGTAGCCCATTGAGATAATCATTTCATGCAGTTCTGTCCTCCAATTATTGATTCGTAAATTAGAACTGGTCAAAATTATCGTTTTACCCTTCTAATTACCTCTTGATCCTTAAGTACCATTAATCCACTAGTGAATGACTGATTTATAATCTTATTATAAATTTGAGCTCAATAACCATTCAGTTCCAGAACTAACACTTAAGAGAACCAATATACGATCTGTTAGGAAAGCTTAGATTCCAACTCTTGTAAGATCATGTCTCCAGCCATCCACATCATTGAATCTTCAAAACAAAAGTCACTAGCCTGATTAATATACAGGCCTTAACGAGTGAATCAAAAGATTTTGTAGACATGCATAGGAGTTCATGACTACTCAAGATTCAGACTGATCTACATATAATCATCAAATTGATGTGTATTAAATTTTTATGATAAACGACACGTTAATAAAGATATTAATTCATATCGATCATGTCATATATAATC
Organism: Datisca glomerata; assembly: GCA_003255025.1. NCBI lineage: Eukaryota > Viridiplantae > Streptophyta > Magnoliopsida > Cucurbitales > Datiscaceae > Datisca > Datisca glomerata. Next base: position 105,327 of record QANY01008436.1, read on the forward strand.
TTATTAGATAAAGTACATTCACTAAGATGTCTATCCACATCAATGATCCGGATCTAGATGACATGCATTCCTAATGCTTAGTGAACCGTACTAGCAACCATTCATACTTTAACATGTTGCTGGCAATTTTATTCATTATTTATGATCTTAATCCTCTCGTACTAATAAAAGATCATAGTCTCATTAATGAATATGAAATTTTCATATATTTATATAAGTTATTCAACAATAATTTAAAAGAAAAATTAAAAGAAAAATGTAATCCTCTTTAAATTTCATATCAAAATGTCAATGTACATGCTTTGAGAGCATAGCTCCCAACAGCATATTCATGCTATTCTCGTGGTTTTCTTGCCTCGCCTCTCGTCCGTTGTTCTTTGAACAGATTTCCCATTCTTAATTGTTTTCCCTTTGGCCGACTTCAGCACGTGTTCGACACATCTCTTGTTGAAGAGCATGGATTTAGTCTTGCATAGCTTTCCACGCATCAAGCTGCGTTTCATCGTTCCGTTCTTCCATCTCTCGCATTCTAGTAATAATTGTCTAGAGTATCTCCGCTGGTGGGGTCGGTTGATCTGCTTGGTCATTACTATTTTTGGCTTCATTGATTTCATTATGGGCTGCGTTGGATCTGGTTCCAGGCATGTTTAGTGTTTTGGGTTGGTTTCTCAAGCTTTCTCTCTCAGATCTCAATGAAAGCATAAAAAATGTAAAAGAATTTTTTTTCCTACACTAGAAAATAATGAGAGTAGAGAGAATACATATGAAAGTCAGTCATTTTCACTGGTGTGTATTCGATGGTTTAAGCTTACAATTGACCCTATTTATAGGATTTTTTTCGAATCAATCTGGGAGATCTTCCTTTATCTTTACGAATTATCTATAAGATAAAGAATTCCTACTATATTCAGGGAACAATAAGAATATTCCCTAGGATCATGTATCTTCTATTTTAACTACACTATCACATTTAACTGCTTGATCAGGTAAACAATTTCAACTCAACATTTTCTGTTCTACCAACGTGGCGAATTCAGCTTTTTTTTATCATGTTACTGTGACATCTCTTCTGATTGGCTTATTCTTGCTGATGTGGAAAACACTGGAATTATTCATGTTCAAATAAATTTACTTTTGATTAGATTTTTTTTCGTACATCTTATTTTCTTTTTATATATATTATCCTAATTGAATTTAAGTTACAAAATTGATTACAAATAATTCAGTCTAAATTTTCTAATATATTTAATATTAACATCTATGAAGGACAATTAAGAAAATTTTAAGAAGTAATGAGGGTATTTTTTGTCCAACAAACTCTCAAATCAAATGGATGAAATTTTTTTAACAAATTATTGAATAAATTTTTTAACAGTTAGTTTGTCGGTTGGAGCATGAATTCTCCGTCATCGATTTTGGTTCATGATTTTATCATCAACGTCAGAGCTTGGGAGAAATCTGCGAACCCGATTTTGTTTCGCGAGCTCGATTTCGTTCAACACTGAGCTTGGTTCTGCCCGGTTTCCCTCTTGCGTTTTAGGTTCCCCTATACGTAATACTACGGCCTTCGTTCATGCTAGTTGTGATCTGGGTTTGGAGCTATTAATCAAGCAAGGATTTCAGGATTGATTCGAGCATTTGGGTCTCTAGGGTTTGGGATTGATTTCGCTCAATTGATGTGATTTAATTTGCTTGAAGGTAATATGTTGTGCGGTGGTTCAGATTCTCAAGCTTTAATGGTTCAAATTCGGAACTGTTGGTTTGGGTAACCTCCCCCCTTTGGCATGCCTTGATTATTTATCTGGATAGAAATTTTCCCTTTAGTGTTCGTAGTTTCTGATAGTAACAGTAAACCACCGTGATTTTGTTGTTTTTAAGTAGTCTGTGTAAGATTTTGAGACGAATGGCGACCGGGAAAAATGGTTTGATAGTAGAGGATGATAATGCTCGTAGTTTGCGTACAAGCCCGATCAATCCATGTTCCAAAAAATGAACATCGAGAGAAGAAGATTTTGAAATAATAAAATTGATTGGCAGAGGGGTATTTGGACGAGTTTATCTCGCCAGCAAAAGAGTGACTAATGACTTAGTTGCAACAAATGTTAGGTTCAAACCACAATAAAATGGATTATTAATAAATGAATTCCATATGATCTATTTGAATATCTTTTTACTGGATGTGAATTATCTCTGACATGTTGGTCTACATGCCTACATTAGCATAATTTATCTTATGTATGGAGACTTGAATTCAATTTGGGCTTGGTGGCTGAAATCTATGGAGGAATTGTGAAGATTTCAAATGGAGGAGTCGTGAAGCGTATGATTGTAGCACTACCACTTATGGTCTGGTCAAAGCGTGGGAAGTGGCCTAGGTGTCGTTTGATTGAAGGCTGAGAATTCTGAAAATAATAGAGCATATGGATGAATTATGACCTTCTGTTTTGTTCCTGAAAATAAATTAGTTACATGTTGATAATTTGTTTACTCAATATCTATAACTTTCTTACTCTCCCAATGTATTATTTGAGTTATGGACGTAGTACTTGCAATATTACTCAATTATATACTCAATTTATGGGCTTTAATTGAATAATTAGTTACAAGTACATAATATCTTATTTACATGTTGAGTAAATTACTACTATCAATGTACATATCAAAGAGGGGTTACATTTTAGAAAAATAGTTACATAGTATACATTAAGTGAAGACATTTATGTGATACGATTAAATTAGTATGTAGCACCATTAAATTAGTTATTCTAATCAAGTTAGTCTATTACATAAAGTAATATATTATTTTCAGGTCAATGCATTTTTTAAAAAATATTTTTTTGACAGCACTGTGGGCGTTCATGATGCAAGTGTTTGTATCGTGAACAGTGCTCGCATAGTGCTCTCTTTTTAAAACATGTGTCCCCACAATTTTTTATGGGAACAACACAATCAATGCCACTTTTTAAGTGGAGATCACTGGCTATATTTACTAAAAGAAATATGATCGGCCATTTAACTACATATATAGGTGGCTCAAAATGATCATTTATGTAGTTCTATCATAAAACAGTTGTAACGTGGATAGAAAATGATTGAATTATTAAATAATTAAATAATGTAGTTCTACATAATTAAATAATTAATTTACTTTTTAAGTTACACATTTAATGATTATTTATAAATTATATTTATAATAGTTATCATGATTTGTTGTAAGTGTTATTTGGATAAATATACCATTTTCATTTTCCTTGAAGATTTTTATACCTTTGTTTCAAAACTCAGAAATTTATACTCTTAACCCACTAAATCAAACAAATTTTGTTGTTCACACACTGCATAAGACAGTTGTCCATCAAGTAGGAAAAGACGCTTACTTGCTTCATAATCAGTCTCCGCGTCTCTCCTGTTCTTTACGCTCATTTGTTATCTTCGTCTCCATTCTCATATGTTCTCTCTCTTCTCGCGTCTCTTTTGCTTCTTCTTCGGTAAGACAGTCCCTGCAAGTCGTCATCTTCTTCTTCTTCTGTTTCCAGAGCACTCCGACACGACACCCACCTACGTACACACTCAGGTACCCAATATTTTTCTTTCTTTGGATGCAGAAAGTGGCTTAGAGTTTGTAACTCTTTCTTCTATTCTTCTTACTAAACTTTTTCAGTTTTGGGGTTAGGAGAAATTCTTTTGGGGTTTAGGTTCTCCTTTTTTATGATTATAACATTCTGCATGTTTGGATTGGTTGATGTTTTTTATAGATAAATATGATATCTCACTACTTGAAAACTTCAAGTAGTCCTTTTGATTCTGAAAGTGAAAATAAGTTACTACTTAAAGGGTTCAAGTAGTGTATCTAACTACTTGTGGTTATTTTTACTTTAGAAGTCAAAACAAGTGATTACTTGGAGGATTCAAGTAGTGTATATGACTACTTGAACATTTTAAGTAGTGATTTTGATCCTGAAAGTCAAAACAAGTCACTACTTGAAGGATTCAAGTAGTGTATCTTACTACTTGAACCCTTGAAGTAGTGATTTTTATTCTGAAATTCAAAATAAGTAACTACTTGAAAGGTTCAAGTAGCTGTATCTAATTACTTGAACCCTTCAAGTAGTGATTTGTTTATGGAAACTAGAACAAGTCACTACATGAAAGGTTCAAGTAATTGAATCTGACTACTTGAACCCTTCAAGTAGTCATTAGTTCACTACTTGAAGGGTTCAAGTAGTTTTATATAACTACTCTAACCCTTCAGTAAGAAATCAAGTGATTTTATGTGTATAAATAAATTATGATACTTTATATCTACATCCTTCAACAAATAGGACTCCAAAAATTCAGCTAACTCTAATCATTAATGATGATAAAATTATCCTTGAAAAAGTCAACTGACTCTCCAACCTAAATGCTATTACAAAACTGAATGAAAAGCTCATTAAATCTCAGAAGATTCTATTTAGGAAGATATCTTTCTGGCATTTGCTGGACATACAGAGTATCCATTTTTCTGGAAACATATGTCATCACATGCTTCTTAGAGAAGCTACACCAAAGGATTCCAGTGCTAAAGATGAGAGGTATTTTCTCATAGCTGGAAAAATAATAAGGTTCTCCAAGAGAGAGTTTACTTTGATAACTAGCTTTCACTGTGGCACTCCTCCTTACCTTGAGACATATGACAAGGCTATCCCTAATATGATTAAGGATCAGTACTTTAACCGTGATGACAACATCAACAAAAAGTGAAGGTGTTGAGGATGGTGATGTTGTGAAGTTAGGGTTACATTATTTATTGGAGCATGTTTTGCTTGGGAAAGAGATAAGGAACAAGATTGATAATACGTGGGTGATGCTAGTTGATAATCTAGATGATTTCAATAACTACCCATGTTGGAGGTATGCTTTGGGAGGACCACACGGGCTTTGAAGAACGCCATTTCCAAAGAAGTTAATGATGAGTAAGCGGGTAATAAATTTTTTATTGGATATATTTGTTGATTGAAATTCAACAAATAATAAATTGATGAGGGATTCACGATTGATTACTATGTGGATGGTGTCAATTTATCTGTCTAGAATTGCTCACTAACAGTAGACAAAAATGCTACTCGAACCCTTCAAGTAGTAAAAAAATATTACTTGAACCCTTCAAGTAGCTCATGCTCTATGTATAAACTAAGGGCAATAAACAATATGACTACTTGAAGGGTTCAAGTAGTAAAAAAATACTATGTATCATCATTAACATCTTTTTGATAATCATCATCATCATATCTCCCACAGTAATACTCCCTTGAATGAAAATTATCATTATCATTGTTCTCATCACTATCAACCATTGTTTCACCCATAAAACATGGAATGTGACCATAACGATCTTGTTGCGAGGGAGTTGCTTCATGAACCCAACTTGTTTCACCCATAAAACATGGAATGTGACAATACGATCTTATTGTGAGAGAGTTGTTTCAAGAACCCGACTTTGACTTAGACATGTAGGATTATAACCAATTATCCTAGGTTTGGGTTTGGGAGTAACATATAAAGGAGTACGAAGTGCTTAAGAACTATTCTCGACAATGAAAAATCTCACGTGGCGGTCATTTAAAATTTCAATAGGTGCGGAGAGCACATGAGCTTTGTATAAAAACTTCATTGAAATATTATACTTTGTTAGATCAACATTTATTTCATCATATATGATTCTGGATAACTCTTGGTAAGTACAGCTTGATTGTATGTCTAACGGTAAGCTTACCGTACCATTAAAAATGAATGAAGCATCGTTTCTCTCCCATTCACCACCGTGTGCCACCAATATCTGAATTTCAGACATATCTGTTTAAGACAAAAAAACTTTCACCTATAAAGTTTATTTAATTTTGTAGTAGTTTATTTTTATGAATAATAATTATATTTATTCTCATTAAGGAATGAGAGATCATTTTACTAATTGAACTCTTCAAATAGTTATTTTGATTCTTGCAGTCAGTCATCCAGAGAATATGTGACTACTTAAAGGATTCAAATAGTTGTTTATAACTAATTGAACATTTCAAGTAGTTGATTTTATTATGACAACAGTAAAGCAGATACCACTTGACTATTTGAAGGGTTATTTTTCTTGTATCAACAACCCAAATATCGGTGGCTACTTAAAGGATTCAAGTAGTTGTTCCGCCCAAATAGTTGGTTTTATTCTGTCATTACTAACCATTACTTGAAGCATTTTATGCGTAAAAAATAAGAGAAGAATGGATACCAGTCTACTCTTGTTGAAGAAGATGAAAGAGAATAATGGCGGGGTCTCGCTAAAAAAAGATGGTCACAGGGTCTCAAAAAAGTAGTAGAAAAAGAAGAAGAAGAAGAGGAGGAGGAGGAGGAGGAGGAGGAGAGGATAAGCTTGAAAGGAGAGCTAATATTAGGGGAGTTGGTATTTGTCGATCATTGTTGATTTGATCTTTGCATAGAAAGGGAAAGGAAATGATGAGGAAAGAAAGAGTTGACATTGCTTGATGTTGATAATGGTGGGTCGAGGGTTATAAAATTCTGAGTTTTAGAAAAAAAAAAGGATATAAAAATCCTAACAAAAAATGAAAAGGGTATATTTATCCAAATAACCCTTTGTTGTAATAATGTAATTTATAATCGAATTTGACATATATTATTAGATGACATTAATAGTATATTCAAAACAATTTTGATATAAAAAAATTTTACAAGAATTACTATGATATGATGAAACAATATAATTTATAGTCTGATTTGACATTAAATATCATTAACAATATATTTTGAACAATTTTGATATAAGAAACAAATAATTGACGGTTAAAATATGAATTTGTATATGTGACAAAATTGTAATGAACATAATGAGATTATTACATCTAATTCTAATTAAAAGAGAGAAAGAATTATATTACAAAGCATAATATTTTTTTACAAAACATATTGTGATGCATATATTATCAAGTTAATATACTTTATATTCACACTAACAATCTTGATTATCAAAAGACTCATGATTTTCAGAAAAAAAATTTTAAAGATTAATTAATAAGTGAAATGAATTTATATTTTTTAGAGGTTTTAAAAATTGTCTACTATATTTAATATTGTAAAACTAAATAAATAATATGATCAAATTTCATTCAAGCACCTCCCAAAAACATCATTTATCTTTTTTAATTTTGACAATTTTACTTTCTATTTTCAGATAACAGAATGTGATAAAAATGAATGACGATATTAACCTCATTAATTTTTTTAATTGGCATGGCAATGAAAACATTTATATTAAAGATAAGTAAGTTGACATAAGTCAACAATATTTATAAAATTTTATACTCACGTGCAACGCACATATAAAAACCTAGTTACTTATAAAAGTGGTGATGAAAGAGAATTTTTTTATGGACAAAATGGTCATTCATTTCTACTTCACAGCATACTAAAATCATCCTTCATAAATATTAGGGGTGTGCAAAAATAGACCAAACCGATCAGTTTGATCGATTTTTTAGCTAAGTATGGTCGGTTTGATCTTAGATTTAAAAAAGACTGAGCTTTCAGTTCAGTTCAAAAAATTTCCATATTTTGGACCGGACCGACTGTTTATCCTCTATATATATATGCTCACATTTTTCTCATTTCTTATTTATCACATTTCTCCTTTTACATTTATCTCATATTTCTTTAATGTTCAGTTTACAGATTATAATTTAAATTATGAGTTTTTATTATAATGCATGAAAATTTTTAAAATCTTAAAATTAAATTCATTGATGCCCCTCTTGGAAAATAAAAATAAAATTCTTAGTGGACCATAAAATCCGACCGAACTGATCAATTATTTACGGTTCGGTTTATGTACACATAATCGGGCGGCTAGGTCCTCATTTTGACAAGCTCGTGAATTTCAATTCAGTCCAGTTTTATGTAAACATCAAAACGAACCGACCATGCACGCCCTTAATAAATATTAAGATTAAATATTAGTATTTTTATATTAAAGTACTAATGACACATTTAGTTTTTTGGCAATATTGTCAACTTCTACCTAATAATTAATATTATCTAGAATTAATTTTGAATAAATACTTAATAATACTAAATATAGTCTCTACTACTTCTAAACGATTGGATAATTGAAAAATATTTGTTGGACTATTATATCCAAAGATTTAAACTTAATTCCTAAATCATCCCCAGGTGCCATTTCTAAAAGTATAAGATTGTTCTTATACCCTTTCCATTAGTTATAATGCCCAAAATACCCAACTCAATGTGCATTAAGAAAATATCTTAATTGTTTATATCAATCTATATTATCATTTTAAATATGAAATGAAATGCATATCCGAAAACTTAGGCCTCTTAACTGAATTGCTAATCTTACATCAGAAAATGGAACTACATATCGGCTAATCTGGAAATATTAACACGGCATCAATAATCTGGAAAATAGCTGAAAATATAAAATCCAAAAGATGTTTTTTTAGAAAGAACATTTCATTCATAAACAACAAAATGATACAAACATCTCTAGAATCTAAATCAAACTATCAAATCTAAATATAAATACATGGTTACAGGTATTAGATAAGACCAGTAAACACCTACTTAAGTTTAGGGAGTGGATCGTGTACATATAATTAGCACACAAATATAGAGCACAGTTGGCTCGTTCCACAGGTCATCCACCAACCACACCTAACTCGGCCAACTAATACTGCAAAAGCATGTCTACACGAAGAGCAAGATAACCTTGAACAGATCTGGGACCTCTGGTTGTGATGCATGCAAAAAAAGGTCTAGAAATCTAAAAAGCCAGATCTGAAGAGAAAAACTCACTCAAGACCATATATATGTTGGACCAAGGTCTACACAACTGATAAACACAAAAAACATCCAAAAATCGGAAGAAATCCTCTAGAGAAACGGAAGGGGGAGGAACGAGAACAAAGGAGAAAGAAAACAAGAGAGGGGAGGAGGAGAAGAAAAGGCAAAGAAGGGGTAAAGGAAAGAGTCTGAACGGAGAAGAATGAGAGTAGGAAAGAAAAAAACAATGAGAAAATATACACAAGAGGGTCACGGGGAGAGGAACGGAGCTCTCCCGTGACAGCAGCACGGGCGCAAAGGGTTAGGGTTCGAAGGCGCAGAGAATGAGCTGAGAGAGAAGGGAGAAGAAAAGAAGGGTCAGTCCAAAAGATGTTAATAGTTGATATGCATATGCATTATATGCATGTTATCATTTTTAATTATCAAAGTGAAATTTAGATCCGAAAATGTAAGTTGGTAATTATAATTCGGGCAACATTAACTCTAATTAACGAGGACCGTAGAATAATAAGTGAGCAGTAATAATTCTGAAACAGAAGTAAGAAAATTAATACAAATCAATACAATTGCAACCAGTCAGGTTCCATGGTTTCCTCATCTCCTTCGTATATCATTTGGGCGGCTTGGCCTATTAAAGATATTTATCTACCATATCTTATATACATATATAAAAATATATATTGAACACTTAAAATTTTGACAACTGTCCTAACAAACATCACTCTAAGTGTCATAATTTATTCAGTTAAATAAAATAATGTATTCTTAAAATAATTTAAATGTTTTTTCGATGTTAATATCTTAATTAGATGATAAGTAAAAGAAAATGGTAATGAATTAATAACTTTCTATTTTCTTGGTTTTACAAATTAACTTTTAATTCAGAACAGTAATTTAATTATATAAATAATCGAGTTTTGTTTTATAGATAGTTATTTAAATTGAATTTTATGCTTAATTGATAAAATATTTACTGATTATAGCATTTCTATAATATAAACAAGCAAAAACAATACATTTTTTCTGAGTACATAAAAGAATGAGTACAAATTATATTAACTCTCCACAATTTGCTGAATTCCTATAATTGAGAACATTAAAAATTAAGAACGTTTTAGCCTACTTGCCCACCCATCTCTTCCTATACTTTTGTTTTTTGATACTTTTAATCACAATAATTCTTCATATTCTTGATTTACTTTTTAAAGGATGTTATGATGATAATTTTAAATATCTATATTTATGCGGCTCTATGGCAAAACATAGAAACCGTAAATCTCCATGTCTTCTCTGCCACGATAAAAAGTGGTGGGTGGAAGCCAATTCAAAAACTTGTTATCATATATTTAATTTGATTCTTCGAATAAATGATATAAAAGAATATGATAAGATTGATTGACGTTGTTAATTAAGTTTTCATACTCTTATCTTAAAAATTGTGGATTCGAGTCATATCGATTAATTATCTTTAAAATCTGTAACGTAAATTTAACAAAAAAAAACTATGTAAAAGAAGATATGAAAGAAGTTGAGTGGCAAATAATTTTTTTTTCATTAGTGGATTTCATCTTCTAACCTACTACACAAGTGGAGTTCTATCAAAGTATTCAAATTATCATTAGAAGAAAATATATGTCGAATTTATATATTTATTTATTCTTTTAAAACTAGAAGGAAAAGTAAATTTTATGGGGGGTTTGGTGTAAGAAATTTTTCTCAAATACCTGAAAATATTCAGAAAGTATATCATAGTCATGTTTGGTATGAAAACTATTGTAAATTTTTTATGCCTTCTAGATACTGTATTTTATCCGGTCTAATACATTAAATATACATACTTTATATTTTGGCTCATATAATAATCTAAAATTATATGTATAATTTGAAAACTAGTCCAGTACTTTAGAAAAGTGGTCAAAGAACTAAAAAGTAAAAAGTGAGCAAAAAAAGACTAAAAATAAAAAAAACAAACCCTAATTTTACCTATAAATAGAGGGGAGGTCTTCATTTGAAAGGAGAGATTTGAGAGAGTGAGGAAGAGAAGAGATTTTAGAGAGAGAAAGAGGGATAATGAGAAAATAGTGAAAAAGAGAAAAAAAAATGTAAGTTTTCATTTCTATTCATCTTTCATCTTCTCATTTTCTTTTTATTAAAGTAGATAAAATCTCTTACATTTTAGCTTACAATATATTTTGTTCATTCTAATTAATCATCTCTCTTTCTCATACTCATGTATTTGATATTTCTTTGCTTCATCTTCCATATATAGGTTTGTTTGCTCATTCTTTATCATTTCTCCTACTTTTAATCTTAAGTTTTGCTTTCATATATTTGTTTATCTCTCTAAAAGTTTGATGATGAGATTTTTTTGTCATCAACTCAATCAATAAGAATGAGGATAAAATTTTGAGGGGTGTAAAATTAACTCAATGTGAATAAACCATTTAATGGGTTGAAAATTTACATTTGATGAAAAGATCTCCTATGATAATTTCTCATACATAAAAATGCATAAAATATAGAGTAAAACCTCTATACAAGATTATGCAAATATTTTAAGCCTTTGATTTTTTATGTTCTTACAAATCTTCTCTTCTTTTCTTTTTTAAGTTTTTGGCCTTCATTTTTTGTGACACTTGTTTAAACTAGTTATCATCCATGATCATTCCTAGCAATGAAGGAAGAAAGAAAAAATGATAATTAGTGAACTAAGTAGTCCAATAAAAAATGGTATATTTATATCCCAAACAAAAATTATTTTATTTTGAAATACTTATCTACACATTTATACACCTTCTGAGATCAGAAGCATGCTCAAAGGGAGGCAGCTGTAGATAGTGTATTTTATCCGGTCTAATACATTAAATATACATACTTTATATTTTGGCTAATATAATAGTCTAAGACTATATGTATAATTTAAAAACTAGTCCAATACTAAAATAAAAAAAGTGGTTCAAGGACTAAAAAGTAAAAAGTGAGCAAAAAAAAGACTAAAAATAAAAAAGACAAACCCAAATTTTGCCTATAAATAGAGGAGAGGTTTTCACTTGCAATGAGAGATTTGGGAGAGTGAGGAAGAGAGGAGATTTTAGAGAGAGAAAGAGGAGTTTTGAGAAAATAGTGAAAAAGAGAAAAAATGTAAGTTCTCATTTCTATTCATCTTTCATCTTCTCATTTTCTTTTTATTAAAGTAGATAAAATCTCTTACATTTTAGCTTACAATATATTGTGTTCATTCTAATTAATCATCTCTATTTCTCATACTCATCTCTTTGATATTTCTTTGCTTCATCTTTCATATATAGGTTTGTTTGCTCATTCTTTATCATTTCTCCTACTTTTAATCTTAAGTTTTGCTTTCATATATTTGTTTATCTCTCTACAAGTTTGATGATGAGATTTTTTTGTCATCAACTCAATCAATGAGAATGAGGATAAAATTTTGAGGGGTGTAAAACTAACTAAATGTGAATCAACCATTTAATGGGTTGAAAGTGTACATTTGATGAAAAGATCTCCTATGATAATTTCTCATACATAAAAATATATAAATTAGAGAGTAAAATCTCTATACAAGATTATGCAAATATTTTAAGCCTTTAATTTTTTTTATGTTCTTACAAATCTTCTCTTCTTTTCTTTTTTAATTTTTTGACCATCATTTTTTGTGACACTTGTTTATACTAGTTACCATCCATGATCATTCCTAGCAATGAAGAAGCAAAAAAAATGGTAATTAGTTAACTAAGTAGGCCAACAAAAAATGGTAAATTTATATCCCAAACAAAAATTATTTTTTTTGAAATTTTTATGAATTCTTTTTAGTGACACTTGTTTAAACTAGTTACCATCCATGATAATTCCTAGAAATGAAGGGAGAAAGGAAAAATGGTAATTAGTGAACTAAGTAGTCCAATAAAAAATGGTATATTTATATCCCAAACAAAAATTATTTTATTTTGAAAGTTTAATGGATTTTCTCTAGTGACACTTGTTTAAACTAGTTACCATCCATGATAATTCCAAACAATGAAGGAAGAAAAAAAATGATAATTAGTGAACTAAGTAGTCCAAAAATAAAAAAATGGTATATTTATATCCTAAACAAAATTATTTATTTATTTTTAGTAACACTTGTTTAAATTAATTATCAATCATGATAATTCTTTTGCTATTTGATTAGCATTGGGTGAAGAAATAAAAATGGTAATTAATAGACCATGTAGTAAAAAAGGGCGTGATCATGTATGAAATTAAGTATTTTTCTTCATAGATTAATTTATTTTACACATAAAAATTTTATTATCAATTTATTTACTAAATAATTATATATATGTGTAAAAAAATGAAAAATTAAAAAAAAAACAAGACAGAGGGTGACGTCACCCTCTGTCACTTAACAGAGGGTGACCTCACCCTTTGCAAAAAAAAATTATTTTATTTTTTTTCGTTATTTTCGTTTTTCTTGTTTATATATATTTTTTGTTGTTTTTATGTATGTTTATTTTTTCTATTTTTTAGTAGATATTATTAATTTGTTGTAATTTATTTTTATATTTTTTAATTATTTCACGTCTTGTTTTGTTATTTTCATCATGCATATATTTTTTTTAAAATTTATCATACATATTTGTCATCTCTAACATTCATTTCCATTATTTTTTATAATTGTTATCCCTTCTTATTTATTTATGTATTATTTTCATATGTCACGGTTGTATATAATTATTATTTTATTCTTTTATCATCAAAATTGACGCTCGTAAATTAAAACCATAACAATTTGATTTAAATTTTTGTAAATTTCTTTATTTAGTTTTCACTAAAAAAATCCGACCACGGACTTTGAGATTTTCGGGATACCAAACTTCTCGAACTACTGAGGTGAGGAGTCATTCTTGGGATACCGAGAATAACTCAAATAATGCTTTGATTTAAAATGATATAAGAATATAAAAAATAATTTTTCAATAGTCTTTGTACCACCCATTAAAAGTAATTTATTTTGTTCATTTTTATGATACAAAATGCATCAAATGGGACATTCAAAAATGACTCTCGAACCAACTTTGAGTTTTCGTAGATCAAAATTTTCATCTTAAAATTGGGTGACCAATCACACCCTAAAATGATTGGTGGCGACTCCAAATTTCTTTTTCCTTCAAAAAATGATTTTTTTTAATTGTCGCTTCGCGTTGCGTGCACGTTGCGACAACTTGGCGACTCTGCTGGGGACAAAAAATTGGTGTAACCATCTTTAGATCAATAGAGATTCAAGATAATATTTCATCGTATGCTACCCTTTTTTTTACGAAGTATATTTCTTTACAATGCCTTCGTGGAACTATGGTTCCTGTGTAGGCTCACGAAAGTTCTCACTTAGATCGACCATTTTGGGATACCATTTGGGGGCTCCTGTTACTATGTTCAGATAATAGTGTGGACAACTTGAGAGTCTTTAAGAGATTTTTAGAGCCCAACCACACATGTATTATGTTTTTAGAGCCCACCTCATGACCAACGTTAGAGTTCTGCTGAAATATGATATCATGATCAATTTTGTGCATGTGTATATATATATATATATATATGTCTTGTGTCACTTAAACATGTCTTTTCTTCATTGTTTAACTTCATCTTTGTATTTTTCATACATGCATCATGCTGCGTAATAGGGATTGTAAAGAAGTATTCAATTCATTCATATTTCAGAGACTATGACTCCCACTTCGAGTGTGATAGAAGATCAAGTTACGGTAGCCCAATGGTCAGAGGAGTAGCAGAAACATAAAGGAGATTGTCTGAAAAAGCAAGACGTTGTTCTTCTACCATCAATCACTAAAATGGAGTTCTCACGCATTGACTTGGAGAGGTTGAAAAAGATATGGGAGGATTTTTCACCGGAGCAGAAAAGTTTGTTTGTCCGAAAATATGGTCACATAGCTTATTTGTTGTATATTGTAGTCAACGTTCCCATCCTTGAAGCTTTAATGCATTTCTGGGACCCTCATTATAGATGTTTCACTTCGGAATAATCGATCTTACTTCTACAATTGAAGAATATCAAGCACTACTGAATGTCCCGTTGCAAAATGCAGACAAAGTTTATAACTATGACAAAAAGATCACGTTGAAGAGAGCTTTCTCTAAGCTCTTGGGTACTGTCCATGCATCTGATATTGAGAAAAGGTTGAAAATTAAAAGGGAAATGAGTGTATGCCATTGGATTACCTCCTAGATCTCACCCAAAATGTCTTGAAGGAGGATAAGGGCATGACTCTTTATGCTCTGTGTATTTATGGCACCGTGTTATTTCCAAAGATCCAAGGTTATAAGGATGATAAAGTGATAAAAATGTTCCTTCAAGTCGAACATGGTGTTAACCCTGTTATCTCAATTCTTGCTGAGACTATCCGTTTTTTGAATCACATCCGAGTGTCTGGAAAAGAAAAGTTCATCGGCTCTTCAAATCTTTTATGTATTTGGATTCTCAGCCATCTAAGATGTCCGCTAGATTTCAAATGTCATCAAGTTAAGTTCTCAAGTTCATGGATGAAGACGAGGATCCCTATTGTAGAATTTGGAATGGCCAAATGAAATCCGCAGTTTCCCACAAAAGAGGCTTGGCTCTCATAGCTATCCAAGTTGAAAGATGAGGATGTTATTTGGAAAGCCCATTGGATGCCGTTAACACCAATGATCTACAGATGTGGTGATTTTCAATGGGTTCTGCTCCTGGGACCCAGGGGTTGTACTAGTTATGCTCTACTAATGGCACTCCGTCAATTATACATGAGACAGTTTGTCCCCACCACGCATGCATTGAAGGATATTGAAGTTAGTTACGATTCTAAAAAAATTGAACAAAAACTGCAGCAGCTGATTGGAGCTTGGAAAATAACAAGAAGGATGCGGAATGAGAAGAATCGCATGAACTGCACAAAGATTTGAAGAGTAGAAACACTAGAAGATGTGTATGAAGCATGGTTTGAGAGTAGAAACAAAGTAATTATTGCCTTACCAGTTGAGGATGTACCATCAGCCAAATCACTGGAAGTTCATCAAAATATTGCTAAAAAGGAGGATATAGATGAGTTATATGAGGAGCGGCAAAAATTTCTAGCCCTCTTAGAAGAAAACAGACGACTAGCAGTCGAGGCGAATTTGTCTGAGAAACACAGAATTGAAGCTGAAGAACAACTCAAAGAGTTGAGAAACAAGGTAGAGGATCAGGCATATCTGAAGCCAAAAAAACTCAGAGTTGGGAACTGACACTCGCCAATTGAGCAACAAAATTAGAAAGATGGCGGAAGACAATGCGAACTTGCGAGGGGTAATCTATGAATAAGAAGATCAAATCATGAAGTTAGAGAGGAAAAATAAACTGGTACGAGAAATTTTAGAAGAGGTGAAGGGAACTGTTGATAAGAAAAATGCGTACATCGTCGAGTTAGAAGAGCAATATGACGCATTTTAATGAATCGTTGATAATTTGCAGGTTGATTTAGAGAATCAAAAAGTTAAGAAGACTGAGTCGACAAATGATTCTGAAGAATTATTGAAAGTCATCGCAAGCCTTGAGCACCAAGTTAGAGCTTATCAGAACGTGGCAGAGAAGTTGGCAAGAAACAAGATGCTAATGTCGATATACTGAGGTATGATTATCAGTTGCTACAACAAGAGTACAACTCGATTCGACAACGATCTAGGCAGGCTGTGGAATGGCTTAAAGGCATGGCTGTGAGAGCAGGTAATTTGACGGAACAAGCTTCATTTTTGAAGAGAAATGTCATGCCCATCCATCCTAATGGGGAAAACTTGTCTAAGTTTTTGGAAGAAGTCAACCGAGATTTTGGTTGTTTTGTATGAACTCATATTATGAAGTAATGTAATTGATTTCTACATACTCAAATGTAGTGGATGGATCTACTAATTGAATGAAATTGATCACTTTAAAACTTTCACTTTGCGCAGTATCATTTCTCATGCATAAATTTACTCTCATTATTTCTTCTTTTTATTAGCAAAAAATCTACATCTCATTGCTTTATTTTTATTTATTTTAAAGAAATTTTCCAAAGATATCTTGACAACTTCGACATCCCTATCGAACTTAAGCTCAAGTTAGGGTCATGGACGAGCAAGAAAGAGAGCAATCACGAGAGGAAATGAAGGAAGAGATTAGGGAGTTAAAAGAGAAAATGGCTAAAGTCCTCGAACTCCTCGCCAGAAGTAAGGGAAATGCCTGTTTTGAAAATCCGCAAGGTGCTTAATCATCACAAAATCAACTGCCAAACGATACTTCACTTTACCCTCCTGGGTTAACTCCAACCTATCAACGTCATCAGGTTCACGAGTTTCAGCATGCTTCACCACCAATAAATATCACGCATCATCCATTTCCAAATGTCTAGGAAATAATGCAGACAGGAAAAACTGGGTACAACCCATCCGCAATGGCAGGTGGTCACAACCAAGCTTTCACTCCACAAAGTGAACTCGCAAATGAGCCAATCATCATAACCGATGTTGATGACCCAAAGATGCAGAAGCCTATTACCAAGCCAAATGACGACTCATGATTGAAAGATAAATTGGACTTTCTAGAGGAGAGGTTACGTGCTATTGAAGGATCTGATGTATACAGTACCATTGATGCCACCCAATTATGTTTGGTCGTTGATTTGAACATCCCACATAAATTCAAACTACCTGAGTTTGAAAAATATGATGGTAGCACGTGCCCCAGAAGCCACCTTATTATGTACTGCAGAAAAATGGCTGTTTGTACAAATGATGATAAGTTGCTGATTCATTTCTTTCAAGATAGCCTGATGGGGGCTGCATCTCATTGGTATATCCAATTGGATAACCAACATATTCGGAGGTGGAAAGATCTAGCAGATGCTTTTTTAAGACAATATAAGTACAACATAGACATAGCCATTGATCGTTTGGACTTATAAAGGATGGAGAAAAAGCCCACAGAAGGCTTTAAAGAATATGCACAAAGGTGGAGGGAATTAGCTGCTCAGGTACATCTCTCATTGTCAGACAAGGAGATGGCTTGAATGTTTATTAACACCTTGAGACATCCATTCTATGACAGGATGATTGGAAACGCTTCAAACAACTTCTCTGACATCATAGTGATCAGTGAAAGGATTGAGTACGGGATAAAGAATGGAAGAATTTTAGAAATCATATCAGATACATCATCAGTAAAAAAGGAGCCTCCATTGAAGCGAAAAGAAGGGGATGTACAGATGATCAATTCTGGGTACCCATCACAACTTGTGAACCCGGGATCAGGATTTCTAAAGTATAGTGAGGGGCCCAAATCTGTGACATCATGTGTGGCAAATACCTCACAAATTCCGTACAATTATCACTCTCAACAATCATCATTTCAAAACAACCCGAGACCGGGTTTCAGAGCACCGACTCACCAGCAAAATGTTGGTCAGACTGATCATCCTCTGAGAGGAAAAGGAAATAATCAATGTTTTATCTAATATGATATAATCCCCATGTCATATACAGAACTTTTACCTCAATTGATACAGAATAATCAATTGGTGCCAATTCCTTATGAACCTCTACAACCACCATACCCAAGGTGGTATGATCCGACTGCTCACTGTGATTATCATGCTGGGATAGCGGGACATTCGACTGAGAATTGCACGACATTAAAATGTAGAGTACAGGCACTGATCAAGGCTGGATGGCTGAATTTCGAAAAGTCTAATGGGAATCCAGATATCAATTCCAACCCTCTACCAAATCATGGGAATCCTGCCGTAAATGCAATTGAGAAAAATTTTTCATATGGAAAGAGGGACGTGGAAGATGTGAGCACGTCAATGGAAACACTTTCCATCTTCTTTCTAGAGCAGGGTACGCCTACCCAACACGCTCAGAGGATGAGGGCGTTTCTAGGGAGCATATGCATGACTTCGATTGTTTGTTTCATAAGAATGTGACGGGGCATACAATTGAGTAATGTGCTGATTTTAAAATGGAAGTGCAAAAGTTGTTAGATGCAAAGATACTTACAATAAGTCATAAAGGAGAAAGGGAATACCAAGAAGATGACTCTTTAGTCCTCATGATAACTAAAGAGTCATCTGAAGTTAATGTTGAAATGCCATCCTATATCCCAAAATCTCTCACAATACATTACGAGAAAAAGTCAACTCACACCACTACATCTTATGCTCTGATGCCTATCACCATTCAAATACCGAGTGCGTTCTCTTACAAAGATTCAAGAACAGTACCATGGATGTACGGATATGTGAGTGGAATTGTGGGAAATATTATCGCACAAAATTTTATCACTATCACAGATGATGAAATCCCTGCCGATGGTACCGGACACACCATAGCTCTACATATATCCGCAAAATGTGGGGATTATGTTGTCATAAAAGTATTGATTAATAATGGCTCGTCTCTAAATGTAATGCCAAGATCCACACTAGCAAAGCTCCCTGTGGACGTAACACATATGCGACCAAGCAAGATGATAGTAAGAGCATTCGACGGTACCCGAAAAGAAGTAGTCGGAGATATAGAGATACAAATTCGAATCAGGCCATGCCTATTCAATATTGTTTTTTAAGTGATGGACATAAATTCAGCATACAGTTTTCTTTTAGGTCGACCATAGATTCACTTTTCCGGGGAAGTATCGTCTTCATTACATCAGAAGCTAAAATTTATAATGGATCATAAACTCATTTGTATATATGGGGAAGAAGATTTATTGGTATCTAAGCCGGCTACCATGTCGTATGTTGAGGTGGCAGAAGAAGCATTGGAGTGCTCATTTCGATCATTTGAGATTGTGAACACTACATTTGTTGCTAGTTGGAAACTCACTCCAACAACAAACTTATCAAAAGCATCTCAGATGGTGGCAAATTTTTGTTCTTCCTTTTATGTCTACTTTTTCCATTTCTGAAATGTTGTTCATACTCATGCCTTGTTTTTTTTTCTCGCCTTCTTTTCATCCAATAATCCGATTCAGGTTCGAGAACGATGATTTTGAAAAAAAGAGCATAAGCAATAACTTTGACAATCTCATTCTTAGCGTAGAGTCGGATGAAAGTGACGAGAATAATTTTGAACCATCCCCAGAAATTTTAAGAATGGTAGAGAAGGATGAAAAAATAACTCAATCATATCAAGAGTTAACGGAGGTCATAAATTTGGGATTGGAAGGAGAGACGAAAGAGGTCCAAATTGGCATTCTATGACAAGCCAAAGCCACCGAGAATTAATTGACTTACTCAAAGAGTATATTGACGACTTTGCATGGTCTTACCAAGATATATCAGTTCTAGACACTGATATCGTGGTTCATCATTTTCCACTTATGACCAAAAGTAAACCAGTGCGACAAAAGTTACGGAAAATGAGACCAGACATGCTGGTACAGATCAAAGAAGAAGTTAAAAAGCAAGTAGATGCGGGTTTTCTAGAAATAGAAAAATACCCTGAATGGGTTGCTAACATAGTCCCAATGTTGAAAAAAATGGGAAAGTAAGGGTGTGCGTCGATTATAGAGACTTAAATCGGGCAAGCCCCATGGATAATTTTCCTTCACCCCATATCGATGTCTTAGTAGATAACACCACAGGACATTCAACCTTCTCTTTCATGGATGGTTTTTCGGGGTATAACCAAATCAAAATGGCTCTTGAAGACCTTGAAAAGATGACTTTTATAACTTTGTGGGGTACGTTTTGTTATAAGATCATGCCATTTTGTCTGAAAAATGCAGGGGCGACTTACCAGCGGACAACGGTAACACTGTTTCATGATATGATGCATAAAGAAATCGAAGTGTACGTTGATGATATGATTGCCAAATCTCATCAAGGGGAAGATCATACAGTCACTCTGTAAAAACTATTTGGACGGTTGAGAAAGTTCCAGTTAAAGGTTAATCTGACAAAGTGTACATTCGCAATGTCTTCAGGGAAACTACTTGGTTTTGTCGTGAGCAAGTAAGGAATAAAAGTTGACCCTGACAAGGTTCGAGCCATCATTGATATGCCGTCACCTCAAACTCAAAAGGAAGTTAGGGGTTTCTTGGGGAAATTAAATTACATAGCTCGGTTCATCTCACAGCTAACTACAACTTATGAACCTATCTTTAAACTTCTCCGCAAAAGTGATACAGAAGGATGGAATGATGATTGTCAAATTGCTTTTAAGAAGATCAAGCAATACTTGCAAAATCCTCCTATACTTGTTCCTTTAACTTTAGGGCGTCCACTCATTTTGTATCTTACAGTGACAGGAAAATCCATGGGTTGCGTACTTGGTCAACATGATGCCTCTGGAAGGAAAGAACAAGCAATATAATATTTAAGCAAAATGTTCATAACTTATGAGGCTAATTATTCGATGTTGGAGAAAACGTGTTGTGCATTAGCTGGGTTGCTCATCGGCTTAAACGGTACATGTTATACCACACCACTTGGTTAATTTCAAAGATTGATCCAATCAAATATATCTTTGAAAATCCATCACTTTCTGGGTGAATCGCTAAATGGAAAATGTTGCTCAAGGAATATGATATTGTTTATGTCATGAGAAAATCAATAAAAGGAAGTGTACTTGCTGATTATCTTACAGATCAACTAGTGCAAGATTATGAGCCTATGAAGTTTGATTTTCCTGATGAGAACATATCAGTCATATTAAAAAATGAAGGAGAATCTATGGATCCAGAATTGTGGACAATGTTATTTGATGGTGCGTCTAATGATGTAGGATATGGAATTGAGGCAATCCTCATATCTCCAGAGGGAAAGTTGTTCCCATTCACGGTAAAACTATGCTTTGACTGCAAAAACAATGTGGCAAAATATGAGGCATGTTCCATGGGAATTCAAGCAGCTTATGATATGAAGATAAAGAAGCTTCGAGTGTGTGGAGATTCGTTATTGGTGATACGACAACTAAACGGGGAATGGGAAGTTAGAGACTCAAAGTTGGTACCTTACAACAAACATGTAACTAAGCTAAGCCGAACTTTTGAAGTGATCTCATTTGACCATATACCCAGAGAGAATAATCAAATTGCAAATGCACTGGCAACTCTAGCATCCATGTTCACCGCAGACTTTAAGGAAGAACTGCAACCCATAAAAATTGAGAAGCGAGATTTTCCCGCACACTGTATGAGTATTGAAGAAGAGACAGACACAAGACCGTGGTATTACGACATCAAGCAGTATATAAAGAATGGAGAATCTCCATCCAAAGCTTCTGAGAATGATAAACGCATTATTAGAAGATTGTCCATGGGTTTCTTTTTGAATGATGAAATACTCTACAAAAGAAACCATGATATGGTGCTCTTAAGATGTGTTGATGCAAGTGAAGCGAATCAAATCATAGAGGAAGTTCACAAAGGAATTTGTGGAGTTTATGCTAATGGACATATGATGGCCAAACAAATCTTGAGAGCAGGATATTATTAGTTAACTCTACAGCATCAAGTACGCCAAGAAATGTCATAAATGTCAAATTTATGCGGATAAAATTCACGTACCCGCATCCCCTTTACATGTAATGGTCACGCCTTGGCCGTTCTCTATGTGGGGCATAGACATCATTGGTCCCATCACACCCAAAACCTCTAACGAACATCGTTTCATTTTGGTCTCTATAGATTATTTTACCAAATGGGTGGAGGTAAGTTCTCATTCGAGTGTAACCAGAAGTGCAGTTGTTAAGTTTAGTAAAAAGGAGATAATTTGTTGATATGGTCTACCTGGAAGGATCATCACAGATAATGAGACAATTTTAAATAACAAGATGATGAATGAATTATGTGAGCAATTCAAAATTAAGCATCATAATTCATCTCCTTATTGTCTAAAAATGAACGGAGCAGTGGAAGCAGCCAATAAGAACATAAAAATATCATAGAGAATATGACGGAGGTTTATAAAGATTGGCATGAGATGCTCCCGTTTGCACTGCATGGGTACCGCACATCAATCCAAACATCAACTGGGGCAACCCTATTCTCTTTGTTATATGGCATGGAAGCGGTCCTTCCAATTGAGGTGGAAATTCCCTCCCTCAGAGTCTTAATGGAGGCGAAATTAGAAGAAGCAGAGTGGGTACAAACACGATATGAGCAATTGAATTTCATCGAGGAAAAAAGATTGACTGCATTATGTAGAGGGTAATTATATCAAAGAAAAATGATGGACGCATATGACAAAAAATTGTGACCCCGATGTTTCCGAGAAGGAGACTTGGTGTTAAAAAGGATACTCTCATATCAAAAGGATCACCGGGGGAAGTGGACCTCAAATTATGAATGACATTTCATTGTCAAAAAGGCTTTCTCGGGAGGAGCTCTCATGCTAACAAACATGGATGGAGATGATTTACCGCACACGGTTAATTCTGATGCAGTCAATAAGTACTTCGTTTGACCGCTTTAAGTATGGGAAAAATGAAGTTAGGCAAAAAAATGTTTAAAAAAAAATTGTCTCGAATACTGGAAAAATTCTTCCTCCATTTTTTTTTCTTTTTCCAAACCACCGTTTGTAAACATTGTTCATCATCAATGAAGAGCCTTTCTTCTTTCTTAGTTGATAAAATACATATACTTCATCTTCTCTTTATTTCCATTATTTCGTATTCTTCTCAGTTCTAAGATATCATTAATTACTCTTCAAAATAATTCAGAAGCATAAACTTGGTTAGGTGAAAACTAATTGAAAAAAAAATAGAACTAAGAAAGGTGATCTGAGTGCAAAGTAAAATCTAAAAAGTCATCACGAGAAAGGTCAATATGCGCATGATAAAAGTTAAAGCGCAATTGGAGGATTACCCAATTAGAAGTACAGAAGAGAAGCAGAGAAATTATTCACCACTGAAATGGAGCCAAATACTGAGGCATAAACTAATAAATAAGGATGTATCATTTTCCTAAAAGTATGCTCGATACTTCACTGCTAGTCTATGATTCTAGGCCAAGTGATTGTTCTAAAGGGTGTTGGATATGGCTAAAAAATCATCATATAATTTTCTTATAAAAGGTCACAATCATGCATAGTATGCATGCATTCAAAATCACTACTTTACATTTATGTTCAAGAATTACAATGCATAGACATGCACCACATTAGTTGTTCTGACAAATTCAGGTGCACGAATCACTTGATGATATTCTTTCAAAATTCACACATGACTTTCCAACATTTAAAGCATGCATTAGTCTAGCTTTTCTTGTCATGAGACTTGCATAAGTCAACTTCAACATCAATTAATAGGGTTAAATCGAACCTGAATTGAGTCGAGGTTGAAGCCCGGTGTCAGCACCTGGTCCATTTCTGTTTCAATATCTTCGGTTAAATCGAACCCAACTTGTCGCGGTCGAAGCCCAGTGTCAGCGCCTGGTCTATTTCAATTAATATGGTTAAATTGAACCCGCATTGAGTCGCGTTCGAAGCCTGTGTCTATCCAGGTCCGTTTTCCTTTCAAATATCTTCAGTTAAATCGAACCCGACTTGGTCGCGGTCGAAGATCGGTGTCAGCGCCTGATCCATTTCAATTAATATTGTTAAATCGAACCCGAATTGAGTCGAGGTCAAAGTCCGGTGTCAGTGCCTGGTCCATTTCAATTAATATGGTTAAATCGAACCCGAATTGAGTCGAGGTCGAAGCCAGGTGTCAGCACCTGGTCCATTTCTGTTTCAAATATCTACGGTTAAATTGAACCCGCACTGAGTTGAAGTCGAAGCTTGTGTCTATCCAGGTCCGTTTTTCTTTTAAATATCTTCAGCTAAATCAAACCCAACTTGGTCGCGGTCGAAGCCCGGTGTCAGCGCCTGGTCCATTTCAATTAATATGGTTAAATCGAACCTGTATTGAGTCGAGGTCGAAGCCTGGTGTCAGTACCTGGTCCATTTCTATTTCAAATATCTACGATTACATCGAACTCGCACTGAGTCGAGGTCGAAGCCTGCATCCATCCAAGTCTGTTTCCTTTCAAATATCTCGGTTAAATCACCCCGCATTGAGCGAGGTCGAAGCCTGTGTCTATCTAAGTCCATTTCGCTCCCATTCCATTTCATAGATCCTTAATTAGTCGAGGTTTTTATTCCCCAATTTCATATATTATTTTTTTGTACCGATCAAAATACTTATCTACACTTTTGTACACCTTCTGAGATCAGAAGCATGCTCAAAGGAAGGCAGTTGTAGATACTGTATTTTATCCGGTCTAATACATTAAATATACATACTTTGTATTTTGGCTCATATAATAGTCTAAGACTATATGTATAATTTAAAAACTAGTCCAATACTAAAATAAGAAAAGTGGTTCAAGGACTAAAAAGTAAAAAGTGAGCAAAAAAAAGACTAAAAATAAAAAAGACAAACCCAAATTTTGCCTATAAATAGAGGAGAGGTTTTCACTTGCAATGAGAGATTTGGGAGAGTGAGGAAGAGAGGAGATTTTAGAGAGAGAAAGAGGAGTTTTGAGAAAATAGTGAAAAAGAGAAAAAATGTAAGTTCTCATTTCTATTCATCTTTCATCTTCTCATTTTCTTTTTATTAAAGTAGATCAAATCTCTTACATTTTAGCTTACAATATATTTTGTTCATTCTAATTAATCATCTCTATTTCTCATACTCATGTATTTGATATTTCTTTGCTTCATCTTTCATATATAGGTTTGTTTGCTCATTCTTTATCATTTCTCCTACTTTTAATCTTAAGTTTTGCTTTCATATATTTGTTTATCTCTCTACAAGTTTGATGATGAGATTTTTTT